>JBBBDQ010001593.1:447500-495000 GCA_037127315.1 Ascarosepion bandense
ATTGCCACCGGATATCTACTAATAACCAACGGAGGCACTGTTGTTAGGTGGGAAAGTAGCAAAACAATACGATTACTTACTTAGTTGGCAATGCTTCCTCTGCTACGGGATAGCAAGATTTTGTTCTCACTAAACTCCGGCTTATGAAAGCGAACTGCTACACATTCACACTGGACTCGGAACGAGAAATTGGAAAGTCCAGATCGAATTCCAGTTGAATTCCTTACATTCAGTTACGCACAAATATCCTTTGGAAAGATATTAATCCATCGATTCTCCCTCTAGCTATGGGTTAAATAGCAAGACAGATTGGGTTCTGTAGCCTTGGCTGGCAATCAGTCTACCTCAGAAAGCAATGGCAACCTACTGCGGGATAATCTTCTGCCCAGTCAGTCATGTCTCTTTCGAGACATGATCGCCCAAAGTGTGTATCACGTGTGGCACTTAACTGACTGACTGAATATAATAGTTGGATTCATGATTAACGCTTCTACCGGGCATAATGTGAGGGGTCAGTTTTATATTGTTATGAAGTAATAAACTGATCACCCACTAATTACTACTTATTAATATAATACATCTCTTCTCCCTCTAGCTATGAGTCAAATAACAGGACAGATTGAGTTCTATAGCCTTGGATGGCAACCAGTCTACCTCAGAAAGTAATGGCAATCTACGGTAGGAAAATCTTCTGCCCAGTCAGTTATGGATCAAAAGAGACATGATCACCTAACCGTGTATCACGTACGGCATTTAACTGACTGAGGTGACGATAGAAAGGAAAGCCAAAATTGAATTTCTGCGACTTACCAGCAGCACTTGTAATGGCGAAGTTTAAAGCCGGAACGTAAAGGATGAGTGCTTTTGATTTTTCGAATTCCTGAAGCCATTCCACCGTCAAAACAGACAATCCTGCTGAATTGCCTTTGGCGATTAATGCGATGAAAAACGTAGCCAAAACCATTAGGTAGTCCCTCCTCGATAGTGTCGCTGTATCTCCTCTCTTAAGAATCCCTGACAATTTCGATCTGTGAATAATAATAATAATAATAATAATAATAATAATAATAATAATAATAATGCGATTGGAATTGTATTTTTCTGAGTCTCCTGAAAAAAATGTAACGTTTTTTTTCTAATGAAATTTTGTTTTGCTATTTTAAACGTGAACATAAATTTTTCTTCGTATATTATTTAATTTATCTGTTTCTTCTTTAAATGATCCTAATAGATTCATCAACTAGTTTGCTTATTATTCATATTTCCCTTAGTTGTCGATATTTCGAAATATTTTTTAAACTATGATAATCTTTCTTAAAAACACAAAATAAATAATAAATAATAAATAATCTTTCCTAAAAACAGAAAATAAAACATGATAATCTTAAACACAAAAAATAAAACTATGATAGTCTTTCTTAAAAACAAAAAAATAAAACAAGACAACAGAAAAAAATACGATGAAAAACATATAAATCAGTTTGATACAATATCTACGATATTCTATCTTTAAAAAAAATACGTATTTATTTATTTATTTTTATTTATTTATTCATTCATTTTCTTTATTTATTTATTTTTCGATAACCTTATTTTCGACGACATTAATGAAAGAATAACAGAATATACGACTTTAATGAAAGAATAACAGAATATACAGTGGGCGAACAAATTATTATTTTTAAATTTAACGGCAGTAATAAACTCAAACGTATGTCAACTTTTTCTTTTCCATTAAATTTTGATTTTTTTAAAAATTTTATCTTAACAATTATTTTTGTTGCAAGGGCTAGTGATGGTAGCAACAATTTTTTCTTTTAACAAAATTCTCTCTAAGTGTAGTGATGTTTTTTTTTTCCGTTGAGCGGCAATTACGTCCAAGTTTGTTTTTTTTTTTTAACCGGCGTCTTTCTCTTTTAATTTTTTTCTATATGAAATTCTTTTTTACTATTTTGACATAAACATTAATTTTTCTTCATATATTATTTAATTTATCTCTTTCTTCTTTAAATCATCCTAATAAATAGAATCATCAGTTTTCTTATTATTCATATTTCTCTTAGTTGTCGATATTTCGAAATAATTCTTTTTTTAAACTATTATAATTTTCAAAAAACAAAACAAAACAACAGGAAAAAATACGATGAAAAACAGTTTGATTATAATTTCTACGATATTCTTTTTTTAGAAAGAATACGTATTTATTTATATATTTATTTTTATTTATTTATTCATTTTATTTACTTGTTTAATTTATTTTATTTTGATAACCCTATTTTCGACGACTTTAATGAAAAAATAACTGAATATACAGTGGACGAATAAATTATTATTTTTATTTTAAACCTTACAGCACTAATAAACTTAAACGTATGTCAACTTTTTCTTTTCTATTAATTTCTTTTCTTTTTTTTCTAAACATTATTTTTGTTACAAGGAATAGTGATAGTAGCAACAATTTTTTTAAACAAAATACTCTAGTGTAGTGATGTTTTGTTTCGTTGAGCGCCAAAGTTTGTTTTTTTTTAACCAGCGTCTTTCTCTTTGAATTCCAATCACGTCTCTGTCAGCTGTCACTTGGCAACCCATTTAGGAGAAGGAAAACTCCGAACAACAACCCGCAACTCAAGGTGTTAATGTGCCGATGAGTAAATGGCTACTGCGTTATAAGATCACAAACGATCCCCTACAGGCTTCGGGACCCTGTTTGTAAAAGACCGTTACCCAACGTGCCGGGCAACTTTGGGTGGATTTTTGGACCCGTGCGTCACTCACGGGAAAAATATAAGAAATACAAATAGAAATAAAACGTCCGGTATGGCTCTTCTAGTGAATAAACAGGGAGCCCGTCCTTCAGGAGGAAACCTAACTGAGGTCGAAAAATCTGCCATAGGAACAAACTCCTACACAAAGAATGAATCTTCAGGTCCCCACAACCAGAATAATCCTAATGATGGCCCTGAAAATTCTCCAGTTAGATCTATAACCATATATTTAAAGAAAGGAAAAATAAAATGGTCTTGTGGGGAGTATAAAGTCGTTATGACTGCACTTCATGAAGCGTTACTCAAACCTCAAAAAAACATCACACGCCAAACATATGGCATTTGGCAAGAAAAGGTTGGACTAACAAATAGAAAGTACATTGACGAAAATAAATAAGCCAATGTATGAAGATACATCATGCGAAATCACCGCTTGACAGAGGCTGAAATTAATGAGATAAAAAGAATTGTAACCAGAATAAATGAATCAACAAAATATGAAAGGGAACCGGAGTCAGAAATAAAAAGTAGTAACATCAAACAAGCCACAGGTCATAATGTAGAAACCGTGATACACACAAATCACTGTGAAGATAATGCTGTAAGTTTGGAAGTGCTGGAAAGGTGTGGTCTGTGTCAGTTACAAGACAACAATAAAACGAGTTCAGAACACATTGAACAGAATAATTTTACGGAAAACAAGAACAGTATACCAAAGAAGAAATCAAGAACCATATAAGTCAAATACAAAATATTGCAATGGTGGAATGAGAACAGCTCCCAAAATTACAACCAACAAAGCATAACCTCGAAACTATTAAACTCTACAATGCAGCACTCAAATTAATTTCGGATGAAGAAGACACTCATATAAATCTCAATGAAGCAATATATGCATCAGCAATAGCAGCAACAAAAAAATTGAACATCAAATTAAAAACAAGGCAGTCTCGCAGACATGAAGATCCACCTTGGAAAAGAAAATTTGAAAAAGAAATCGAAAAACTTAGAAGTGAATTATCAGTACTCGATGAACTGACAAGAGGAATAACAAAGGATTGGATTATACAATTATTAAGGCAACATGAAGAAAGAAAGAAAAAATATTCAATAATAAAAGAAGGCAGTAAATACAAACAAGATTTACAGTTAGTAGATTCCGTAGAAAAGCAAAAGAGAAGGCAAGAACCAACTATTGCGGCAAAAAATATGAAAATGAAAGCCAAAGATAAAGCTCTTGAACAGATGAAACAACGCTGGCAAGACAAACCTCTGCATGGCCAATATCCAGAACGTGCCAATAAATCCAATGTTGATAAAGTTAATACTCATCGATGGTTACGTGCATTTGGATTAAAGCATGAAACTGAAAGCTTTATTCTTGCAGTGCAAGACCAAAGTCTTTTCACTAGAAACTTTCAGGAAAATATTTTACATAATAATGTGGATCCAAAATGCAGGTTTTGTGATAAACAGCAAGAAACAATAGACCACCTAATCTCAGGATGTTCTGTACTTGCCCCAAATGAATATAAAAATCATCACGATAGAGTGGGGCAATATTTACATTGGACAATGTGCAAACACTATGGAAAATCTGTAAACAAACACTGGTATGAACATCACCAAGCACCGGTTACAGAAATAGAAGATGTCACCATTCTATGGGATTACACCATCTACACAGACAGAAAAATTGAAGCAAATAGGCCGGACATTATTGTTAAAAACCAGAAAGAAAAAATTTGCCTATTAATTGATATGGCTTGTCGAGCGGATAGTAACATAGCAACCAAGGAATTCGAAAAACTGTCAAAATATAAAGACCTGGAAATTGAAGTAGAAAAAAGTGTGGAAATTGAAAACAAGTATCGTACCAGTGATGGTAGGTGCACTTGGAATGATAAAAAATGGAACAAAAAAACACATTAAAAGAATCCATGGAAACCCCAGCTTAAGAGATATGCAAAAAAATGTTTTGCTAAGTATAGCCACACACACTAAGGAGAAATTTGTCTATGTAACACTAGGGATGTTAGGGAGATATAAAAAAAAACATGAAATGGAGTCATAACAACACACCATGACCTGCCTTAGGTCTTACTGTAGACTTGGTAGGTAGTGCGACCATAGCAGAAATCGATTTATAATGAAAAATGGCATAATAATAATAATAATAATAACTTATCAAAAATAATTTATTGAAAATTGTGTGAGAAGTGGGATTTTCAGAGAGAAAAGGAATGATGCAACCATTAAGATGAAAATGTTCTGGAATTCTAAACAGGCATTTCGCTGTATTATTCTGTAAAGAAAAAAGCTGAAATACAAGAATTCGGCCATATTTTTTTTTAAATCATCTCACCCCAAGCAAGGCATTCCACTGCCACTATTGCGCATGGGGCTACATAGGGGAAGGTAAAGAGAAGGAGTGGTTAGACATAGGGAATGTCAGGAGGAAGGTGACAGATGAGTAAGGATAGCGAGGATGAGGGTTAGGCAGATGGGAAGAGTGCTTGATAGAATGGGAGCAAGTTAGTGTGTTAGGAGGTGTCTATTGACCTTACATTTAAACTCCTGGAGATTGTAGCCGTCGGGGAAGCAATCGTTTGGAAGAGAATTCCACAGTCGGGAAGTGCGAGGAAAGAAACTGTTGGAGTAGAAGTTGTGGCTGCATTTTATCGCTTTCACTGTAAAAGGGTGAGATCTAGTTGCTAATCTAGTATCTCGTGCAAATTCGTATTTAGGGGGCACCAGTGATCTAAGTTCATCGGAGCAGAAGCCGTGAAATTATTTATAGAAGAGACACAGGGAAGCCACGTCGCGCCGGTGGGAGAGAGACTGCAGGCGGTCTGCCAAGTTGGTATCTATCACATTACAGACCCTCCTCTGAACCTTATCGAGAAGCCCGAGGAGAACAGCAGGGGCACCCGACCAGATATGGCAGCAGTATTCAATGCACGGGCGGATGGTAGATTTGTAAATGTGCAGGATAGATTTAAACGGAAAAAACTTCCGGGCCTTACACAGAGAACCGACTTTCATAGCAGGGGACTTAGCAATGGATTCGATATAGTCATTCCATTTGAGGTCCGCTGAAAGTGTGAGACCAAGGAGGCGTAGTGTTTTACTCTCTGGGAGGCAAGCCTGGTCCATGCTAATGGGAGGTAGGTGAGATTGTCGATGATGGTTAATTGAGAGTAGCTTCGTTTTAGAAGCATTAAAATTTACTAGCCATTTCTTACCCCAGTCCAATATGGATTGGAGGTCTTTTTCAATCTCGGCTGCGAGGTTAGCTTTGACGCCTACACCAGATTTTTGTTGGTAGAATATAAAAATACGAAAAGAAGCGTTAATCGCTGTTCCATCACGTCCTTTT
The DNA here is from genome assembly GCA_037127315.1 of Ascarosepion bandense. Lineage (NCBI taxonomy): Eukaryota > Metazoa > Mollusca > Cephalopoda > Sepiida > Sepiidae > Ascarosepion > Ascarosepion bandense. The sequence continues at coordinate 453,645 of JBBBDQ010001593.1, forward strand.
GATCCATCGCGTCCTTTTGATCCATCATGTCCTTTTGATCCATCATATCCTTTTGATCCATCATATCCTTTAAATTCAACAATAGAGCAAAAGGAAGCAATATGCCAATATGCAACAAAGGGTTAACTCGCAAGGTTTTTCACGCTAATGATATGTCAAAACCAGACTAATTTCCATTATTGCACTCGATACAGTCTCTAATAGAATAAAGATAGGGATGAAGAAAATAATGAACTCTTACAGTCAGAGAAAATTGCATAATAATTAAGTATGTTATCAGTTAGTTAAGTGCCGTGCGATTGAGCGATCATGTCTCAAAAGAGACATGACTGACAAAGTAGAATATTTTCTCACAGTAGGTTGCCGTTAATTTCTGCAGCGATCATGTCTCAAAAGAGACATGACTGACAAAGTAGAATATTTTCTCACAGTAGGTTGCCGTTAATTTCTGCAGTAGACTGGTTACCAAACAAAGTTATAGAACCCAATCTGTCCTGCTATTTAACCCATATCTGGCGGGATAAGAGACGGATTAACACTTTTCCCAAGGATATCTGCGCCTAAGTGAATGCAACGAATTCAACTGGAATTCGAACTCGGCTCTCCGATTTCTTGTTCCAAGCCGATCTGGGGTATATAAGTTTACACTGTATGGCAAAACATAATAATAATAATACCAGTGATAATAGGTGCCCTTGGAATAATAAAAAAGAACAATACATTGAAAGAATCCCTAGAAACCTTAGCTTAAGAGATATACAAAAAATTGTCTTGATAAGTAAACACTAAGAACAAAAAACACATTAAAAGAATGTAACGTAGTATTGTTATGAGAGATAGAAAAACAAATGAAATGTAGCCATAACGACACACAACGACCTGCATTCTTAGGTTTATGTGCAGACTTAGTAGGAAGTGTGACCATAGCAGAAATCGAATTATGATGAAAATGAAATAATAATAATAATAATAATAATAATAATAATAATAAATTCATCAAAAAAGAAGAAAAAAAAGAACAGAATTACTGATATAATTAACCAGATTTAAAATGGATCACGTGGATGAATATTATAAAAAATAGAGAAAAAATAAGTTAACTTGAAAACATAATGACTAGAGAATAGAAATCAAAATATCTGCATCCAAATTATAAAATGTATTTACTAAATATAAAAAGAAAAAAAGAAGAGAGATGTTGTCTTAATGCTATGAATAATTAACTAATGAAGCATTTCTTTGAATTTCTATTAAATCTATTTTTCACTTCCATTAGCAATAGTCCAAGCAAATGTAAATTGGATTAAAACCTTTTGTTTTCTTTGGTAACAACACTGTTCAGATACTCATATATATTTTTCAATATAAATCTGAAATAAGAACTAAAACAGAGAAATTACTGCAGAGTCAATTTTTCAATTATTTAACATTCTTGAGTGATAGCCAAGAGAGGAATGCCTGAAGTTAATAAGCATGATTCTTTGCAGGACTGAACAAGGCTGACCATATTAAGGACTCGTCACTTCTCAAAATTAACATTACAGAAACGGTAGTATTTGATGACACACTGAACTTTGTCATTTCTTTGAAATGATGGAAAATTAACTTTGCAAACCTGTACAAAAAAAAAAGCTGCATTTATTTGCCCCCAATATTAGCAAATTAGACAAAGTCAATAACCACAAGATAAGAAAAATTTCCATCATTGCAGTTCTATGGTTCAATTGCAAATTGACATCATAAAGAATAGGCACCCACCCAAAAAAAAGGGGTCAAAATATAAAAATAGTCTTACATCAGAAAACATTGTTTTGTTTTAGTTTTTTTTAGGTTTTTTTTTTTTTTCAGAACCGTATCAGTTAATGAGGAATATGCGTAGTTGTTCAGTAAATATCCTCTCGGAACGAGAAATCGGAGAGCAGAGTTCGAATTCCAGTTGAATTCCCTGCATTCACTTACGCACAAATACCCTTGAGAAAGGCATTATTAATTATCTATCTCTTCCCTCCAGTTATGTGTCAAATAAAAGGGCAGATTGGGTTCTATAGTCTTTAATGGCAACCTACTGCGGGATAATTTTCTGTCCAGTCAGTCATGTCTATTCCGAGACATGATCGCCTCAGCGTGTATCATGATAAAGATAGTCTTACATAAAGAAAACATTGTTGTTTTTTTTTTCAGAACAGTAAAACTTGAAGCAACTGAAATGTGGTTCTACAGAAGGATGCTGCGAATATCATGGATCGAGCATGTGAACAATGATGAGGTTTTGGAAATGATGGAAACAAAAAGAAAATTAATACTGAGCATCAAGAAGAGACAGCTAAAGTTCCTGGGACATGCGATGAGGAAAGAGGGCTTGGAGAATCTGATACTAACAGGCCAGATAGAGGGGAAAAGAGACTGGGGAAAGCAACGGATAGCATATTTGAAAGACCTAATCAGGTGGCTGACGGAACGATGGTTGCATGGTGTAACAGGAGAAGGCGTGATAAGAGCCACCAGGGATAGGGAGACGTGGAAAGCCATGATCGCCTACGTCCTGAAAGGACAAGACACATAGAAGAAGAAGGATCAGTTAATGAGGGATGTGCGTGGTGGTTCAGTGGATATCCTCTCGGAACGAGAAATCGGGGAGCAGAGTTCGAATTCCAGTTGAATTCCCTGCATTCACTTACGCGCAATGAAGGATAAAACTATTTGGGCGTGGAGGGATGTAGCCAAAAATAATGTTAGATGAATCACATCCTTCGTTTATTCTAGGTTTATGACCCCCTATTTGATTATAAAACAAATGTAGGTAAAAAGATATTTTTTTTAGAAAAATGGTAATTAATTTTGTTACAGAAGTTGTTCTCAAAAGCACAGCCCACACCTTATGAAGGGCTTTATCAAGATATATATATAAAAGGCAAGATGTGTGTGCGTCTATCTGTATTTCCTTTATACAAATCTACAATTTTTATGCGATTCTCACCAAACTTCAGACAAATATTCTTTATGCTTCTGGTCAGGTCATGAGCTACATTTTTTCGATTTTCCTCTGATATTGGAAATTGATACCCCGATATCTGATCAGGCTCGATCAAGATCAGGATTTCAGCTCCTTTATCGTGGTTATTACTGCAGAATTTGCTCTAACTTTGATAAAATTATAGTTTTTAATCTCAAACATTAGTAGATCTTCTCAGACGACACATTTTCCCCAACATCGGAAATCGATACTTCCGATTTTCTATCGAATCTGATTAAAAACCGATATTCAACCATCATTATGGCTCATTTTCTCCAATTTTACTCCCAGACTTACGTAGGTTAGTTTATCCTTGGATGACTTATTTGACTCCGATATTGGAAATCGATACCCCGACATCCTATTGGGTCTGATCAAAATCAGGTTTTCAACACTTTTATTTTGGTTTTTGCTTCGGGTTTTGCTCTAACTTTGACTTATATCCATTCATTTTTCTTTCAATCTACAGTTTCGCTTTGACTGTAAAAAAAATATTGCTTTTTAGTCTTTCGTGCCAACGCCCAAAGAGTCTAAGCTCCAGGACCATGGGTTAGTTTTAAAGCTTTCATTACACCCGAGCAACGCCGGACTATGCTGCTAGTCAATGTTAAATGTCTTGAGTAGCTTTTTGTTTGTTTTTGTTTTTGTTTTTACAAAAATATTCAATGGAAAACGTCATGACATTATTTCTAACCATCGATCTCTGGCTGATTTTTATTTGTTTTATTCATTTAAGGTCATAACCAATGATTTTGGCGAAGGTTATTTTATTTGTACAACATTTTTTCTTTTCGAGTATCATGAGTCATTGGGATTTGTTTTTAAGAGCAGGGTTCCGAAGTCCTATCCTTGTTATTTAACCCATAACTGGAAGGAAGGGACGGATTAATACCTTTCCCAGGGGTACCAGTGCTTAAGTGAATGCAGGGTATTCAACTGGAATTTGAACTCGGCTCACCGATTTCTCTTTCCGAACCGATATCCACTGCACCACAACGCACATCCGTCACTAAACGCTTATAGCACCTGGTATTCCCAAGCGGTCACCCATCTAAGTACTGACCAGGCTCAATGTTGCTTAACTTCGGTTTTCGAGCGAGAACTGGTGTATTCAATGTGATAGGCCGTAAGCCACTCTTACTGAGAGACATAATTATCTGACACTTGCCGGGTGGGGATGATTATTTCTCAGTTGTTTCGATGTCATCGGATAGAGTGCAAATCAGTTGCGTCTCTATCCAACGACAGATTAGCAGCAGAAAAAAAATGAAATACTTAGAAGTGCCTGGTCCCGTGGAAAATATACCTGAGGCTGAACCACTCCATTGCACTAGAGGGATGTCTTGGTGGTCGCCACCGGAACCAACACAACCGACGGTTGTGGGAGTTGGGCAATTTTTGTCCTCAGCCCGAATGTTCACTACCGGCCATAATTATTAGGCCACCACATGTTTTAAAAAATATATTTCATACTATTTTTTAGTATTTATTGCCAAGTGGACAATTCTAAATGAAAATATAATGGTTCTTTTGTTATTATTACCATGCAAAATTTTACAAGGCAGCCAGAAAGTTTTTGCTTCGGCCAGCCAATAAGAAGAGACTAGCATGGGGAAGAGAACACAAAAACTAGACACCAAAACAGTTCATTTGATGCACATGTTATTGGGTAGTATTAACAAAGGAAAAATTCTATTTTCATTTAGAATTATCCACTTGGCAATAAATACTAAAAAATAGTATGAAATACATCATTTCTTTAAAAAAAAACTGGGGTGGCCTAATAATTATGGCTGGTTATGTAAGTGCTCGAGTTCCTACATTAAATAACTGACCTTGTGCCCCAACTCGCCTCCGGGATGTGTGGGGGGGGATATAAATTCACTGACAGACATGTAAAAGATAATAGACATGGCTCGTTAATTAACAACTGCAAACAAAAATATGTTTTCAGATAAAAACATGGCAATTCAGCAGTCATATCTTACGTGTAATACCATCCTAAAAGTATGGAGTACCCAGTGAGAATTGAACACAGTACTTGTCTAGAAAAACTGAATAACTTTTTCTACACTATATAATAATCATAGTCCTGGGCATGACGGCAAACTGCATCCGGCAGCAAGGCTTTTAATTGGGAGGTTATGAGGAGCATGGAAGCACCTCTTAATTGCTGTTGTTCTCAGCTCCACCCTGACTCGGAATAGTAGCACCTGTTAGGGTCCCAGCTATGGGCAAATAGTTAACCACCCCCCCCCCCACCACCAAACTGGGGTTAAAATACTATGAAAGTATAAAAATAGACTTTTATAGAAATATATACATAAAAATAGACTTTTATAGAAAAATATACATTTTTGAATATTGCCAAGAATACATTTTTGAAGTAAAAATATTATTTTCAGCAAAACATGTTTTAATACAAAACTAGAAGACATTTTCAGTTTTCTAAAATAAAAAAGAATAAAAATTAAAAAAAATTCATTAAAATCTGACTAAATCAACCTTCTCTTAATTGAACATTAAAAACAAACTTAAAACCCAACGTTTTTGGCACAGAGGTTGATATGCCGTTAAACAAAACTTAAAACTCAAACTCAGATATAATACTTATCCACTATGAGTAGAACGTCTACTTATGGAACAGTGGCAAAAAGTTGGCCGTAAAGTCGTCGTGCTTTCAGTCATACGTTTGTTGTACTGAATTAATGTACGTCTCGCTACTAAGTCTCACTAATAAGTTTCGCTAACCAGCAACTATGTGCGTTATATGAAGTTTATCACACGACTTGATAGTAGTTAAGCTAGTGAGACGATCTTAGTCACTGCACCAAAGTCACTCTTTCGGATAAAAATCTATCTGCTAAAAATATGACCAACAATAGGTAAATATATACATGTTGCTCGCAAGTATCTAGATGTGCCTCTCATACCTCCCTGGCTGCCTTATACTTCGAACTAAAAAAAAAAAAATGAAATAATTCTATCTGTTTAGGATGTGGTTTCCGGCTTTCTCTTTTCCAATCTTTTTACTCTTTTCTTTTTTTTGTTCTCTTATTTTTTCAATTGGAGTAGATAGTCTAAACTATCGCCCGGTTCCCACTCCACCCACATCTATTGAACAGGTGAAGAGGCTCATCCCTTGTTTCCTGTTTAGGGTGTGGTTTTCGGCTTCCTCTTTTCCAATCTTTTTTACTCTTTGCTTTTTTTTTTTCAATTGGAGGACATAGTTTAAACTATCGCCCGGTTCACACTCCACCCACGAATATTGAACAGGTGAAGAGGCTCATCCCTTGTTCCCAGTTTAGGATGTGGTTTCTTGCCTTCTCCTTTCCAATCTTTTTACTCTTTTCTTTTTTTTTTTTTTCAATTGGAGTAGATAGACAAAAGTATCGCCCGCCCGGTTCACACTCCACCCACGTCTATTGAACAGGTGAAGAGGCTCAACCCTTGTTCCCTCTTTAGGATGTGGATTCCGGTTTTCTCTTTTCCAATCTTTTTACTCTTTTCTTCTTTCTTTTTGTTTTTTTTTTCAATTGGAGTATATAGTCTAAACTATCGCCCGGTTCACACTCCACCCACGTCTATTGAACAGGTGAAGAGGTTCATCGCTTGTTTCCTGTTTAGGATGTGGTTTCCGTTTTTCTCTTTTCCAAACTTTTTACTCTTTTCTTCTTTCTTTTTTTTCAATTGGAGTAGATAGTCTAAAATATCGCCCGGTTCACACTCCACCCACGTCTATTGAACAGGTGAAGAGGCTCATTCCTTGTTTCCTGTTTAGGATGTGGTTTCCGGTTTTCTCTTTTCCAATCTTTTTACTCTTTTCTTTTTGCTTTTTTTTTTTTCAAATGTAGTTGATGGACTAAACTATTTCCCGGTTCGCACTCCACCCACGTCTATTGAACAGGTGAAGAGGCTCATCCCTTGTTCCCTGTTTAGGATGTGGTTTCTTGCTTTCTCCTTTCCAATCTTTTTACTCTTTTTTTTTTCTGTTTTTTTTTTTTTTTTTTCAATTGAAGTATATAGACAAAACTATCGCCCGGTTCACACTCCACCCACATCTATTGAACAGGTGAAGAGGCTCATCCCTTGTTTCCTGTTTAGGATGTGGTTTCCGTTTTTCTCTTTTCCAATCTTTTCACTCTTACGTAGCCCTCTGCACATCAGTGGCGTTACCGCCTTGTTTGGGTGATATGATTAAAAAAAAAAAAAAGATGCACAGCATATCAACTCCTAGGCGACATATACTCTGGTTACGGTCAGCTAACTGACAAGCAAATCTGTGGTATTGAATGGGATATGGTAAATTCCTTATTAGGAAACATGTGCATATTAACCATTGCACCAGGTCGAAGTGACCCTTTGAATTAAAAAAAATATATATCTGCTAAAAAAATGAGAAAAATCGGTGCATATAAACACGTTGAGATTGAAACTGCAGAACTGTTGCAACGTAAAAACTAATGCCCCACTCGTAATAATCGAAACACTAGACGTCTAAGCAACAATCGATATCTCCTTCGGATCTCGGCACGATCAACATCAGCCTTAGGATGGTGCATTCTCTAGCAAGTGAGAAGCTTTCTCGTTTTCACAAACCATTTGCCGAATGTTAGCTGTAGTCCAACAAACTGTGTTGCAACTGTATTGCACCACAGTGTCAGCCAAAGTGTTTATAGCTTATATTATGTTTAATCAATTCAACTCAGTATTTTACACAATCGCAGAAAGTAATGGCAACCTACTGCGGGATAATCTTCTGCCCAGTCAGTCATGTCTCTTTTGAGACATGATCGCCCAAACGTGTATCACGTATGCCATTTAACTGACTGAATATAATAATAGTTGGAAATATGATTAAGGTTTCTACTGGGCATAAAGTAGGGGATCAGTTTTTATATTGTTATGAAGTAATAAACTGATCCCCCACTAATTACTACTTAATAATATAATACATCTCTTCCCTCTCTAGCTATGAGTCAAATAACAGGACAGATTGGGCTCTATAGCCTTGGCTGACAACCAGTCTACTACAGAAGACAATAGCAACTTACTACGGGATAATTTTCTGCCCAGTCAGTTATGTCTCTTTCGAGACATGATCGCCCAAGAGTGTATCCCGTATGGCACTTAACTGACTTATTTTACACAATATTAAGCATTTCTAGGTTTTTTCTTGTTCTAGTTCCCGAATCTTTGTAACAGAATCTAAATCTATTGAGTGGGTTTCTGTAATTCTCCCTTTTTTGTTACTTTTACACATTTATCTAATCCAAAATTCCTACCAATGTTAATAGATTATTTTACATCAATATATATACTAGCAGTATAGCCCGGCGTTGCTCGGGTGTAATGAAAGCTTTAAAACTAATCCATGGATCTGGAGCTCAGAAAGAATATTTGTGTGAAATTTGGTGAGAATCGGATAAAAATTGTGGATTTGCATAAAGGACATACAGACAGATAAACAGACACACACATAAACATCTTGCCTTATATATATATATATATATTATCAATTTTCTGCACTATTGTAAGAACTGCAACCTTGAAACTTCTGAATATGCCTTTGTCTATGAGTGTATCAAATTTGATTAAAATCGGACCACTTCTTCTATAACCCGATTTTTTCGATTATCGATTTTCGATACTTATCGGGGGTACCTCGACACAAAATCTAGCTAAGAACACTCGCAGACGCCTATAGTACAACTGTGTAAATTCTCAAGAAAATCGGTTCAGCCGTTTCGGAGTCTATAGGTAACGGATACACACACACACACACACACACACACACACACACACACAAAGTTCTATATATAAATAAGTTTAGATACATATATATGAATTTACTCGAGCCACAAGATTAGCAACTTGGTCCCACCCTTTTACTGTGAAACCAATAAAATGTAAACGCAAATTCTACTCCAACCGCTTCTTTTCCGGCACTTCCCGCCTGTGGAATTCCCTCCCGTTGACTAACTTCCCCGACAGCTACAATCTGCAAGAATTTAAATATAAAGTCAATAGTCATCTCTTCTCTCACTAACCTGCATCCTCTCGTTCATGCTTCTTTCTCTGTCCACTCTATTCTCATCAGTATTCTCATCCTTCTCTTACTCACTTCCTGACAACCCCTATAATCTGCAACTCTTTCTCATAAATTTCCTCCTCTGTAACCCCCTGCACAACAGTGGCAGTAAAATGTCATGCTTGGGGTTGATATGATTATAAAAAAAAGGGATACCTTTCAACTCATTGTCGTCTTTGGCAAAGAGTTTGATATCATCAGCTATGTGGAATAGATGAGTAAACACTTTCTTTTTATCCATAGTTGTTATTCTTTAGTTTTAGGAGGCGTTTAAGAACAAACTAAAGAGAAGGAGTTAAAAAAACGAAATCTCCTTGAAACATTCCTCGTTGGAAATTCCAAAATTAGAAGTAGCAGCATCTTTAGTGTGATTTTTTTAATCATTTCACTCCAAGCAAGGCGTTGACGCCACTGATGTGCAGGGGGTTACATAAGTGAGTTGAAGTATTAGGCAGGAGGACAGTGAAAACAATGACGAACCAGTAACAGAGGGTGTCAGAGAAAAGGCAAGAGAAGGATGTGAACACAGGAGTGAAGACAGTTGCGAAGGTAGAGAGAAAAGAAAAAGAACAAGATATACGGGGTGATGTAGAAAGGGCTGGAGTTACATAAGAGAGTTGAATTATTAGGCAGGAGGAGAGTGAAGACAAAGACGAACCAGCTAGAGGGAGTGAAAGAGAAAAAGAGAAGGATGTGAACACAGGAGTGAAGACAGCTGCGAAGGTAGAGAGAAAGGAAAAGAACAATATACACGGGGTGATGTAGAAGGGGCTGGAGTTACATAAGAGATTTGAAGTATTAGGCAGGAGGAGAGTGAAGACAAAGACGAACCAGCTACAGGGAGTGAAAGAGAAAAAGAGAAGGATGTGAACACAGGAGTGAAGACAGTTGCGAAGGTAGAGAGAAAGGAAAAGAACAATATACATGTGGTGATGTAGAAAGGGCTAGAATTATGTGGATAAGAGATGGGAATTGATTTTGCATTTAAATTCCTGGAGGCTGTAGCCATCAGGAAAGCAAGTATATGGAAGAGAGTTCCACAAGCGAGAAGCGCGAGAAAAGAAGCTGATGGAGTAGAATTGTCGACTGCATTTGGTTGATCAAACTGTAAAAGGATGGGACCTTTTTGCCAGTCTGGTTGCTTGAGTAAATTCTTGTGGAGGGGGCACCAGTGACCCAAGTTCATCAGAGCAGAAGCGATGAAAATATTTATAAAAGAGATTTAGGTATAATTTAGTTTTCCACGGTTGCTTGCTATATTTAAGGACATTCCTTATGACCGAGGAGATTTCCAAAGCCAGGAACCAAGAGTGTGACACTCTGTCACAAACTTTACAGTAATTGATCCAAGCTGAGATGAGCTTTCTTTTTCCTGCAATTTTCCAGGATCATTTTATTTATTGTAATTGATCTTTCTAAGCATATGGACCTCTTCGACATCCCTTTTGTTATAAAAGAAGAATGTTGTTTTCATCAAGAAAAAAGTATGTATAGTTCGTCATGACAGACATGATCAATATATATGTGATGATCAGACATGTTATTGATCTATGGCTTTTGTATCATCTGTTGACTAGCGAAGTCAAAAGATAACTCTTTTGCCCGGCTCAAAAATCAAACTCAGAATTATTATGTTAGCAAATCTACGAACCAAGGTTTTAAACCTTGAGAAGTTGAGAGATTAAACATAACAGTGCATTTTATTAACTTCGTGGAAACAGGACAAGAAACAGATCAAGTACTAAATAAAATAAAAAAAACAGACGAATTATCCCTAGACATGTTTAGCGGAACGGGAACAGTTAATTCAGGTAGATTAAATAAAAGTTTCAGTTTGAAATTCTCTGTAGATCACCCAGGTCGATATACATCTGAAGAAGGCCGGAAGGCACAATGGCCGAAACGTACTCATAATAAAAACAACAGCAAGTTCAATAGTGTGAGTGTAAATAATAATAACATGTTATCACAGAAATTGAGACGGCAAAGTTTTTATAACGTACCAATTCAAAATACGAGTAAAAAATCCTTCTTTTTTTAATCTTCAATTGTTTTTCTGTTAATCTAAAACTATTCAGAAAATTATTTCACACTTCGTAAATATTATTTTATAAGAATATTTTCAATCTCAATAAATGCTGATCTTTTTGAGTTTTGAAAATGTTTTTTTTTTTAATGCAAATTAACTCTCTTACCTTAGATCACGTTTTTGGGGGATAACAAAATCGTTTCCTGCTTTTTCTTCGTCTTTTGGAATTGTTTCTTCCGAAAAAGAAACGACTGGAAAACTCGTAATACTAAGCGTTGGTGTTTGATCAAAAACTCCTTCTTCCACAAATTCGATTTTCAAAAAATCTTCACAATCGAGGTGAGCATCTAATATTGGATCGTCTTCGGATGCAGAGTGCAAATATGTGGAGTTCTTGAATTCTGTAGAATCGGCATCCATGGAAAATGCTTTTTCTTTAGAGTTGCAGTTTACAGAGGGGGAGACACCTGGGACACTATCTAATTCTTTGGTCAAGGTCATGGTGAAACTGTTTGACACTTTCTAGGAAATGCTTTTCAAAACCGGAAAAAAAATTTCTTCATCTGATAGAGAAGTAAAAATACTTCGCAAAGTGGCGATTTCTTTCTTTCTTTTTCTTTCTTTTGTTCTTTCTTTCTTTTTGCTTTTTGTCTTTTGACTGATAATGTTATTAAATTCAAAATACGTTGAAAAAGATAAAAATATATTGTCTATATGTTTTTTTCAAAAATAACGTATAAAGCTTCTTTTTTTTTTTTTCGTGGAAAATAAATTTGAGAAACTGTTGAATTTATACACACAGACACAAAAAAAACTCACAAATAAACACACATACAACACGTCACTTGAAAGAAACAAGTTATTTATTAAAAAGTTTATATATATATATATTTATATTATATACACACACGTGCATATATATATATATATATATATATATATATATATATATATATATATATATATATATTACATTTCTGTGAGTTTGTCTGTTGTAGCAGAAAGAAAGAATGAAAATGTGTTTTCTTCCAAATTAGATTATAGTAACAGCCTATTAGTGGTTACTTTTTTTATTTGACTGATGTTATACGCAGACAGGGTGATCAAAGGTCTGCGTTTGGGTGATGAGGAAGTGCATTTGTTGAAATCACTGCCGGGAGTGCTGGGTGGTTATTTAGCGAACTGCAGCAATGGAAGTAAAGGTTAGCAGGGTTAGGGTTAGAATCAAGCAACGTTTTTTTTTTATATTCGTGTATATGCAAATATATTCAGTTTGGATCAATAAAGCTGTCCGTATTAAATGCTCGTAAATAACGTGAAAAGTCACCTGAAGATAAAAAAAAACAAAAAAACAATGCATTAGAATTTAAGGCGAGGACAAGAGAGAGTAAATAAGTTTAATAATATAAAAAAAAACTTAGCAAGCAACATTTTTGTTAAATATTCGAGTATATATATATATATATAGATAGATAGATATATATATATATATATATAATATATTAATTTATCTGTAAATTCAGATAAAACTTAATAGGGAAATAGCCATTTTCAACATGTCACTTTAAGGCATGGATTCTTCGACCCCTTCTAAACAGAGAATGAAAAAAATTCTAAGCCCAGAGGTTAGTTAAGGTAAAGGGAGGGGTTGGGATGTATTGGTTTTTCTTTGGGTCGGGCTGGGGGACGGAGTCAGTAGTAATTCTTCTTTAGTAGTGGGAGGTATGTGGCCTGACCCTAGGGTTAGCAGGGTTAGTAATAACTGCTAAGTCAACTTTTTTTTAAAAATTTCGATTTTTTTATCGGGACTAACAGGGGGAAAAGATAATTACTGTAATTTATATTGATTTCTATGGCGACACAAACTCATGATCGCCCTTCGGTTGTTAAAGAGAATATTTTGGTGTTGAAATTTTAAAATTTAATTTTTTTCTGTCAAGCATAGATTACACCTATCTCTTAAGCTATTAGAGGTCCTAGCCTTGCCTATGAGCCCCCATTTTATTTGGGATCTAAGTTACTTTCTTTTAATTCCCAGTATTTCCTAGAAAATGCAGTTTGGTATATATAAAAGCAATCGGAGTCTAACCGTACTGATGAGCTGTGATACAGCAAAACAGATCTGTCTGCGGATGACTATATATATATATATATATATATATATATATATATATATATAGCGTAACAAAGTTGTGGAACTCGTAGGTTTTTTAACCTGCTGTTCATGCATTTACTTTTATAAAGAGTGCTCGATACAAACGTAGAGCGTTATATTGTAATAGTTGTTACAATGTTTTATAAATTTATAGATTTCAACTTCGTCACACGATGAGAAGCACCGAAAGGTAGCTTCGAAACGCGAAAATTTTTGTGTAGTGATATTATGAATTTAAAAACCATTCTAACAACTATATATATATATATATATATATATATATATATATATATATATATATACGGATGTCTAACCGTACTTATGAGCTGTGATACAGCGAAACAAGTCTGTCTGCGGCTGACTATTTATATATATATATATATATATATATATATATATATATATGTGTGTGTGTGTGTGTGTGTGTGTGTGTGTGTGTGTGTGAATGTCTAACCGTACATATGAGCTGTGATACAGCGAAACAGATCTGTCTGTGGATGACTATATATATATATATATATATATATAGTTTGAATCGCTAAATCTGTCCGTATTAAACGCTTGTAAATAACAAGAAAGTCATCTAATGTCAACTAAAGAAAAAAAAAAGAAAAATACATCAGCATCTCGGCAGGGGAGATAGCATAAATCTAATAATATGAAGAAACGAGCAAATCAATAAATGAAGAGACTGATTGAACGAAAATTCTGATCATATTCTTGAGAGATCGCGGTAAATTTTGTAGAGTGTTAGAGTTTGGGCAGGCGACTTAAATTGAATTTATTCTAGCATAAAAAATTTCTCGTCGATCACCGAGTGAACATCGACAACACTGACTTTTCTTTTGTGAAAAGCAACTTGGCTAGTCACGCCATCACCGATAGATTTTCAGCGCATGAAAGAACAAAACTAAAAGTAAGGATTACATAGGAGGAATGAAAGTGAAAATTGTGCAAGAATAAGAAGAGAATGAAATAAAAAATGAAAGAAAGAAAGAAAATTCAAATGGAAAAAAAGAAAAGAAAGTGCAAAAGTGAAAGTTGGGAAAAAAGAATGAATGAAAGAAATTGCAAGAAGAAAAAACTGAAACAAAGAGAGAAAGAAAAAAACGGGACAAAAAGAAACAGGAAGGAAAAAGTAAAAATAAAATAGAGAAAAAAAAATTAAAGAAAGTGCAAAAACAAAAACCTAAAATGTCGAAAGAGATCGTGCAAAAAAAAAACGTGAAAAGAGAGAAAGAAATGAAAACTGAATGGAATTTTGGGAAAAGAAATGCAAAAATGAAATCAGGAAGGAAAAGTACAAAAATAAAAATAGACAAAGGAAAAAGCCAAAGAATGAATAAAGAATAAATGAAAAAAACAAGCGAACAAATTATACAAAATAAATGAAGAAAATAAAATACAATCATCCTGATGCAAAGCAAGTCATTTTTTGGAAGAAAATTTCTCAAAAATCAATAAAAGAAAATTAAAAATATTCTTACATTTGGCGATCTATTTCGACTTCAAATCGGACGAAATCAATCAAAGGTGCAGATCAAATAGCACTGCTTGTCATACAGCTTTGAGTCGCCCAGACAAGCAGGGTAACCTTCATCTATTGCGAATGTCCTTTACCCACTCCCCACGTTAAAATGAAGCACCTGCTCATGGAAATATACGCGTCACTTCTTAGTTGAATGCACGTGTGGCGACATATGCCTCAGAATTTTCCAAGGAAAGGAATATTAATGACGGCGACATGCAAATCAACCAATGAAATCTTCAGAAATTTGTAAAAGCAGTGCAATCAAAAGGGAAGAGGGCGGGGCATCTAAACAAAAACTCACAGATTTTAATTCATTATCGCAAATAACAAATGTCGGTTTTAATAACTTGCATTGAAAAAGTAGGAAAAAGTCGTTATTACTGTATGCTTCTCGGTAAAGTGTTTCCTCATCGTGTATATATATATCATTCAATTATTAAATACAGTCAACAAGAAAGAGTTAAATAATCCTTATAAAGTTTTTTTCATTATCCTAACATATTTTTACGGGAAAAAAAAAAATCTTGCTTTTCGGTATATATATATATCATTAAATTCAAATTATATATATATATATATATATATCATTAAAACATTAAATACTGTCAAAAAAAAAAGATTTAAATAATTTTTATAATGTTTTTTCAGTATTCTAACTTTTTGCTAAATGTTAGTATACTGAAAAAAAATTAATAAAAATGAATTCTTGCTTTTCGGTATATATATATATATATATATATATATATATATATATATATATATATCGAAAAGCAAGAATTAATTTTTACTTATATATATATATATATATATAGTAATGAATTAATTGTATATTGCGACACAGAAATTTCTATGATTCGAGATAAATTCTCATCATCAGGTAATGTTTGATGTTGGTTGTGCTGATGATTTACAACGAGCACTGTTCATAATAAATGTCAGGGCACTCAAAATAATAAAACCTTCAGTATTCTTCACCTGAATTATATATATACCTTTAAACATCTTTCATTGAACATGGCTGGCAAAGATGATTTAATCAATCTTTTATTAAGTTTTTCCAGCATTCTAGCATTTTCCGTTTTTCAATTGTCCATAGTTTTATTGTTCCAAGTGCTTTCTACCAGTGTTTTAGCTATTCTCAAGGGTGTTGCATTAGGGATATTCTTTCTATGTCTGGTGTACTACGTAGTAGTTTTTACTGTGTGAACATTATTGTGGAAGAGTGAGCTATTTTTGTATAATCGTTTCACTCCAAGCAAGGCGGTACTGCCACTGGTGCACAGTGGGTTACATAAGAGGAGAGTGATGAGAAATGAACTTTGTCTGTGTGTGTCTGTGTGTCTGTGTCCGTTACCTATAGACTCCGAAACGGCTGAACCGATTTTCTTGAAAATTTTACACAGCGTCTGCGAGTGTTCTTAGCTAGGTTTTGTGTCAAGGTATCCCCGATAAATATCGAAAATCGATAATCGAAAAAATCGAGTTATAGAAGGAGTGGTCCGATTTTAATCAAATTTGATACACTCATAGACAAAGACATAAGAAACGATATTCAGAATTTTCAAGGTTGCAGTTCTTACAATAGTGCAGAAAACCGATAATATATATATAAAAGCTTTCATTACACTCGAGCAACGCCTGGCTATACTGCTAGTATATATATATATATATATATATATATATATATATATATATATATATAAATTAGAGAAAATTTTCAAAATCCAAAGGTGTCGGATGTACACTTCGACATCGGATCTCTAATAGAGACTCACGTCACGTCAACGACATTGTTTTTCCAAATGGCGAAGGCCCTGAGTTAGAGTGTGGAGGGGTTTTAGGTGAACAACGGTCACAAAGTGGAAAAGGACAGAGCTGGTAGTCGCGGGGTTACAGGGTGTTGAAATGGTATATTTAGGTAGGGGAGGAATAGGAGTTCATATTTTATAAAGATAGACAACTAAATGAGTTAAATTACTTTATATATATATATGATCAGTTTTTTATTCATTAAACAGTATATTTATTTCCATCTCCGAACTTGAAATAAAATTTCTCGAATATATATACATATCACTTTCTAAGGAAGTCATATTTACGGTTTTATGACTTAAACGTTGTATTTGAGTTTGAGCTTTGTTTAACGATATATCAACCTTTGTTGGTTATTCAATGCCAAAAACGTTGGGTTTTAAGATATTTTTTTCAATGTTCAGTTATAGTAAAAAGGTTAATTTAATCAGATTTTAATTAATTTTTTTTTTGTTTTATTCTTTTTTATTTTAGAAAACTGAAAATGTCTTTGTATTCAAAAATGTTTTGCTGAGAATATTTTTTTCCTTCAAAAATGTGTTATGGTAATAATTTTTTCTTAAAAATTTAATTGTTCGTAATATTTTTCCTTCAAAAATGTATATTTTTCGATAAAAATGTATTCTTATACTTTCATAGTTTTTTGACCCACGTTTGGAGGGTTAACTATTTGCCCATAGCTGGGAACCTAACAGGTGCTACTACTCTGGGTCAAGGTGGACCTGAGAACAACAGCAATTAAGAGGTGGTTCCATGCTCCTCGCAACCTCCCAATCAAAATTGAACAGGTGAAGAGGCTTATCCCTTGTTCCCTGTTTAGGATGTGGTTTCCGGCTTTCTCTTTTCCAATCTTTTCACTGCTTTTTCTTTTTTTTTTTTAATTGGAGTAGATAGACTAAACTATCGCCCGGTTCACACTTCACCCACGTCTATTGAACAGGTGAAGAGGCCCATCCCTTGTTCCCTGTTTAGGATGTGGTTTCCGGTTTTCTCTTTTCCAGTCTTTTCATTCTTACGTAGCCCCCTGCACATCAGTGGCGTTACCGCCTTGCTCGGGATGATATGATTGAAAAAAAGGCCTTGCTACCGGATGCAGTTTACCGTCATGCTCAGGACCAGACTTAATCGTTAATTTAATTGATACTCTTATTTCGGTTCATGTTCTTTTTTTTATGAAACAGTATACTTTTTTTTTTTTTTTGTTTTTTAGAAATTTCTGTTTTCATGTTAGGATGCAAAACTGAACTATGAGTATTTCGAGAGTCTGAAAAAGAATTGCGTTTATAAGGCACTAATCAAATTTGCTTGATTGTCGACGCACTCCGTGGTCGAAACGTCTTAAAGGACATCAAGTTAAACGTAAATTTCTTCTACCAAGGCGTAGCAGGGTTCACTCCTGCCAGAGAGTGCATATATTTCCTTAATGATTATTCAAGCCGGCAGAGAAAAATAAATAAATATACTTTTTAATAAACGGAACATCTATTCAAATACGGGTATTCACTAAAATAATTTTTGAGTAATTATATATATATATATATATATATATATATATATATATATATATAGGTAGTTAAGTAGGTAAGTAAGATCAGCCGTTTACACTAGCATGATTTTGATCTTTTAATTTCGTCAGGCGATGTACATATATATATATATATATATATATATATATATATATATATAAGAAAAAGAAATAGGGTTGTTCCAACGAGAGAAACTCGTATAGAATTAAAAGAACCAGATGACCCATAAAAATAATTCTAAAATGATTCTAAAACATAAAGACGAAATCAACACACACGCACACACAGACACACACACAGACACATGCACACACAGACACATACACACACACACAGACAGACACACGCACACCAAATTCAAAACACCGTCGAAGCAATAAAAGCAACCAACTGACAGATGAAAAAAACATGTAAATAAACAAAGGCGCCTAAAAGATAATTTTTAAGTACTAAAGCGGGAACCCCCAGACCAAAATCATTTCAAATTGGAATAAGCACTTTATTTATTTATTTATTTATTTATTTGTCCATTTATGCACGGGCTGATGTGAGAAAACACAGACTATTCAACACGCCAACATTTTGATTTATTGGATTTACTTTATTTTTTTATTTTTTTTATTTTTTACTTCACTCATTTGATTTATTTTTTATTCTTTATTTTTATCTTTATTTTTATTTTCCACTTAGCTATATATAAACAAGAATTTGGCCCTCAGAAACAAAAAAAACTCGAAGCCACAAAGTTATTCGCCTGAAGAGAGCCAATCTTAGACTCGAAACACGTGTAGTGTCACAAATACCCTTATGGACACTTAAAATATCAGAATATGTATAATATCTTTATACAGCAATAAATACGCACTTTAAACTAAACGTTCACGGCCTCTCACACTTTTTATTCTATAAAAACAGAAACATGGTTGTTCCAAGGTGAGAAATTGGAAAACATTTGGAAACAAAACGCTCTCTCTCTCTCCCTCTCCCTCTCTCTCTCTCTCTCTCTCTCTCTCTCACTCACTCACACACATACACACCAAATTCTAATAGTATCCCCAAAGCAATAAAAAGACCTAGATGACCCTAGAAACAATTTCGAATTCCTCACAGGTAAAAAAGGCGCCAGAAAAAAATTGAAAGTGTGAGTGAAAAAAAAAACCCCAACCTCACACACATGGATTTGTATAAAGGACATACAGACAGATAAACAGACACACACACAAACATCTTGCCTTATATATATATTATCGATTTTCTCCACTATTGTAAGAACTACACCCTTGAAATTTTTGAATATCGTTTCTTATGTCTTTGTCTATGAGTGTATCAAATTTGATTAAAATCGGACCACTTCTTCTATAACCCGATTTTTTCGATTATCGATTTTCAATATTTATCGGGGGTACCTCGACACAAAACCTATCTAAGAACACTCGCAGACGCTTATAGTACAACAGTGTAAATTTTCAAGAAAATCGGTTAAACTGTTTCGGAGTCTATAGGTAACGGACACACACATACACACACACACACACACACAGAGACAAAGTTGCATTTATAAATAAGTTTAGATTAGTAAGCCGGCAAAAATATTTTTTTTGTCAGAAACAATGAAATAAACAGACATTCTGACAGCGTGTCAAAGCTGGAAAATTTGAACAATAACAAAAACAATAATGTGATTACGTCAAAATGCGACTGGCCAGAGACAACGATTGACGATTTGACGTATTTAGGTGATGAAGCTCGACAGTGCCCGAATTTATATATAAGTTAAAAGATAGCGATTGACGTTTCATTGAAAACTTTTAGACATTGTAGCTATCAGGGAAGCAAACAAATGAAAATGAGTTCCACAAACGGGAAGTGCGAGAAAAGAAACTGTTTGAGTAGAAGACACGGTTGCGTTTAACTACTTCGATGGTAAAAGGGTGGGACCTTAGTGCCAATCTAGTAGCACGAGTAAATACATGTGGTCGAGATAACAGGGAAAAAAAAGCTCGTCAGTGCAGTTGTCATGAAAATGCTTGTAGAAAAAACAGAGGGAAGACACATCACGTCGGTTAGAAAGTGACTGAAGGCGGGCTGCCAAGTGAATATCGATTATATTGCAGATCCTTCTTTGGATTTTGTCGAGAATCTCAAGATGAATAGCAGGGACACCCGACCAAATATGGCAACAGTATTCAATGCACGAATGTATGGTAGATTTATAATTGTGAAAAATGGATTCTAACGGGAAGAACTTCCTGGCCCTACTCAGTGACCCCAAATTCCGAGTAGTAGATGCAGCTAGGGATTCTATATAGTCATTCCATTTGAGGTCATTTGAGAGAGTGAGGCCAAGGAGGCCCAGTGCGTTGATATCTAGGAGACTAGCGTCATATAATATATATATATATATATAGTAGCGGCCATAATATAAGGAACGGAAACAACAAAGACATAAATCTGTGTACTATTTTAAAAAATGCATGATTAGCAATGAAATTTTTACTGAATAAAGATTAGGGTGTAATGCATAAATATTATACAAAGTTACAAAAATTTACATAATAGATTTTTTTTTTAAATAAAGATTAAATAGAACAAAGAAAATAAACTACTGGACAAAAGTTAAGGAACGATGCTAATAATTTGCATAAACTTTTAATTTACATTGTTAAAAAAACTCGATGGAGCTTTTCAATAATAAGTAAAAGTTCATTTAGACTTTATTTTTAAGCAATATGGCAAATTCTACAAGCAAAACTCTTTTTAAGAAAAAACTCATTATTGCTAACTATCAAGAAAAAAAGTCAATTTCAGAAATTTCTGATATTGTTCATAGGTCTAAAAGTGTCATTCATTGTGTAATTAGCAGGTATAAAACTGATAAAACGTTAAATGCAAAACCAAAAACCAGCAGACCTCCAAAAACATTGCAAAGAGGAGATCGAAGAATATCTACAAAAAACCGTTTTGAAACTGCTACATCAATTGCTCGTAAATTTAATGAAGACATAGATAATAAGATCTCAAGGAAAACGATTGCTCGCAAGTTAAAAAATGCAAGATTGCATGCCCTTATTCCAGCTTTGAAGTCTCTCATTTCAAAGCGAAACCAAAGGACACGCCTGGATTATACGAGGGAACATGTTGTTTGGACTGACGCACAATAGGATATAGTTCATTTCAGTGACAAGTCCAATATTACTATATTTGGTTCTGAGGGCAAAACTTACGTACGCCGTAGAACAGGTGAAAGACTGTCTTCTCAATGTGTCAAGAAAACCGTTAAGTTTGGTGGCGGCAGTGTGATGGTGTGGGGAATGATTTCATCTGCAGTAGTTGGTCCTATCATCAGCGTATATGGCAATATCAATGCTGAGATTTACAAAAGGCTTCTTCAGCAGCATGTGGTACTAAGATTACACCATAATCTTTATGAATCTCCTATTTTCATGCAGGACAATGCACCTTGCCACAAGGCTCAGAAGGTTATGGCTTTATTTGAAGAAGAAGGAATTGCCCTTGAAGTGGCGAGCCCAGAGCCCCGACCTAAATCCAATAGAAAATGTTTGAAATTTAATTGGAGAAAGGGCTCAGAAAAGAAACCCGAAAAACCAGGATCACCAATTTGGAATTATTGAAAGACGAATGGGAGATAAATTGCTATTGATTTTTGCAAGAAATTAATTAGATCATGTAGTCGACGATGCAGAGACGTCATTGAAAATAAGGGGATGTTTACCAAATATCAAATTTTGTTGCTTGATATTTTGTTAACAATCAAGTATTAACAAAATTGTTCCTTAACTTTTGTCCAGTAGCTTATTTCTTTTGTTCCATTTAATCTTTATTTAGAAAAAAGACTATTATGTAAATTTTTGTAAGTTTGTATAATATTTATGCATTACACTCTAATCTTTATTCGGTAAAAATTTCATTGCTAATCATGCATTACTTTTTAAGTAATACACATATTTATGTCTTTGTTGTCTCCGTTCCTTATATTATGGCCGCTGCTGTATAGCTATAAAAGTGACGAAGGTGGACATTGTGTAAGTATTTGTTTGATTGATAGATTCGACTTAGGGTCTGCATTTTGCGGTCTAGCTCGACGGAAGTTGTGCTCAGATGTAGATCAAAATTTTAGAATGCTAATGACACCTTGAAATTTTTTCAGAAAGCCAAAATTAGGGGTAGAAAAATATATATTATCACTCCACAAAGTCAGGTATCAGTTTATGTATTGTTTATAATATAGAATCTATCACCCCACATCATATTATCTATATCTATAATGCTGCCCCTACTCCTCCCATCCTAATTCAATAGAGACATTCTACATTGTTATATATATATCTATAAAAGTGACGAGGGTGGACGTTATGTAAGTATTTGCTATGTAAATTCATCATATGTTTTGTATTCCTATTATTCCTTAAACTACCCGAGTGAAACCGGTCTAAACTTTTTTTGTATCGTTTCACCCCATGCAACGTGGTAACGCCACTAATGCGCAGGGTGTTACATCATAGTAAAAGGTTAGATAGGAGGAGAGTAAAGAGAAAGACCAACCAGTTACAGAGGGTGTCAGAGAAAGGAGCAAGAGAATGATGGGAATACCGGTGTGAGGACAGTTGCAAAGGTAGAGAGAAAGGAAAAGATATACAGGGTGATGTAAAAAGAACTTGAGTCAAGTATTTCAGAGATGGGTATTGACAGTGCATTTAAATTCCTGGAGGTTGTAGCCGTCAGGAAAGCAGGAATATGGGAGAGAGTTCCATAAGCGGGAAGTGCGAGAAAAGAAGCTGATGGAGTAGAATAGTCGGCTGCATTTGGTTGATCTAACTGTGAACCCAGTTGCCAGTCTGGCTGCACGAGTAAACTCATGTGGCAGGGGCACCAGTGACTTAAGTTTGTCGGAACAGAAGCCATGAAAATATGTATAGAACAGACAGAGGGAAGCCACATCCCGTCGGTGAGAAAGTGGTTGAAGTTGAACCGCCAAGTCGGTACCTATCACATGACTGATTCTCCTTTTGGGCCTATCAAGAACACTGAGATGAACAGCGGGGTCGCCTGACCATATATGACAGCAGTATTCCATGCACGGACGGAGGGTTGATTTGTATATGTGCATGATGGATTCAGGCGGAAAAAACATCCTGGCCCGACACAGTGATCCAACCTTCCTAGAAGTGGATTTGGCTATTGACTCCATGTAATGGTTCCACTTGAGATCGGAATATATTTTATTTATATTTTCTGTGTTACACATTTTGTCCTTTAGAACTAAAATCACACTCACGTTTATGCAACTACACAAGTGCATGAAGGAGAAGTGGCATTGAAATAATAAAATAAATAAATTTCGGGGTTTGAGAGATAGCAATCTTTTCATCTTTCTAAGCAAAACTTTTATTACCAAACAATGGTATACTTAATGACAAAAATATAAACAAAAAGAAAAGGAAACTAAATATAATCGACTAGACTGAATATCCAAATGCATATACTTTTTAAATTAAATTTAAACTTTCAGTGAGCCCTCTCCTCCATTCGAATATGTATTTACATTTTTGGCGTATTTCATCAATCAGTCAGTTAAGTGCCATACGTGATACACGCCTTGGCGATCATGTCTCGAAAGAGACATGACTAACTGGGAAGATGTATCCACGCAGTAGGTTGCCATTGCTTTCTGCGGTAGACTGGTTGCCGACCAAGTCTATAGAACCCAATCTGTCCTGCTATTTGACTCATAGCTAGAGAGGGAAGAGATGTATTATATTATTAAGTAGTAATTAGTGGGGGATCAGTTTATTACTTCATGAAAACAGAAAATCGATCCCCCACTTTATGCCCAGTAGAAACCTTAATCATGTTTCCAACTATTATATTCAGTCAGTCAGTTAAGTGCCATACGTGATACACAAAAGAGGCATGACTGACTGGGAAGAAGATTATCACGCAGTAGGTTGCCATTGCTTTCTGCAGTAGACTGGTTGCCAGCCAAGGCTATAGAACTCAATCTGTCCTATTATTTAACCCATAACTGGAAGGAAGAGACGGATTAATATCTTTCCCAAGGGTATTTGCGCGTAAGGGAAGGTGAGGAATCCAATTGAAATTCGAACTCGGTTTCATCAATCTTCTTCTTCTTCTATGTGCCCTGTCCCTTCAGGACGTAGGCGATCATGGATCTCCACGTCTCCCTATCCCTTGTGGCTCTTAGTATGTTTGCTCCTGTTGCTCCTGGCAACCCCCGTTCCGTCATCCACCTGATCAGGCCCTGCAAATATGTTATCCGCTGCCTTCCTCTGTCTCTCCTTCCTTCTATCTGACCAGTCAGTATCTGGTTCTCCAGGCTTTCCTTCCTCATTGCATGTCCCAGGAACTTCAGTTGTCTCTTCCTGATGCTCAGCATCAATTTCCTTTTTGTTGACATTCTTTCTAACACTTCGTCGTTGCTTGTATGCTCAGTCCACGATATCCGTAGCATCCTTCTGTAGAACCACATTTCGGCCGCTTCCAGTTTTGTCCTCATTTTCGATGATATTGTCCAGCATTCACAGCCGTACTGAAGAACTGACATCACGTAGCAGTCTAGCACTCTTTTCTTCGTTTCTATTGAGATCTTCCTGTGTGTTAGTATTTTGCTCATCTTCTGGAACGCGTCCTTTGCCATGCCAATTCGCCTTCGGATCTCCGTGTCGCACTTTCCATCTCCTGTTAGAACACTTCCTAGGTACTTAAATTCTTGGACTTGTTTGATTCTGTTATCCCCCACCTGTATTTGGCATTTTGGGTTGTATCTTTTGCTGATGACCATGCACTCAGTTTTCTTAAAGTTTATTTGTAGTCCCATCTTGTCACTCTCCACTGCTACTTTCTGTATTAGATCTTGCAGTTTCCTTTCCGTGTCCGCAATCAGTACTGTATCGTCCGCGTATCTTATGTTGTTCAGGTTGTGGCCTCCAATAATAAATCCTGGTGTGTCATCTAGGGTCCTCAAAATATTCTCGCTGTATAGGTTGAACAAATCCGGTGAAAAGACACAGCCTTGTCTTACGCCTTTTTCTATCTTTGTGTATCTACTGAGGTCGTTACCTGTCCGTATGCAGGCCGTTTGCTGCCAGTAGAGATTCTTGATTATTCTTATATCTTTGCCGAAAATGTCGAGGTTTCCTATCATTTCCATCAATTCTTTGTGTCGTATTTTGTCGAATGCTTTCGCGTAATCAATCAGTCGGATTAAAAATAGATCCCATGCATTTATTAAAACATTTTGCTTACTTCTCAGATGCGAAACTGAGCAGATATAGTTATGAAAGAAAATTATCTGAATAGGGAATTGCGCTTTCCTTTAAAGGGAAAACTTGATGTTCTCTGTAACTGCACACCGGATCAAATGGTGCTTTCTCCTAAATTCGCAAGCTGATAGACGTAATACACAATTTTAAAAATAAATGTGGCATCTATTTCAAATCCTAGTTTCCGCTATACTAACGTCTGAAAAAGTATATATATATAAAGGGTGCGAAGAATAAACTGTCGTCTACATTACGTAAAGATTAGAATAGCATTGATATCTCCCTTCAACGTATTTTTACCGAAAATTCGCAAAAAATCTTCAAATACTAAAGAGTAAATTTATTCAGTAAAATCGTCATTGTCTTTAACTACGGCCTCCAGATGAATTCGGACTCTCCTGCATCTCTTCTGGACGGTTACCTTGTTTAATTGGGTGAATGTAGCCATAATCATTGCCTTCAGTTGATCTCTGGTGTTTCAAGAAATTTTGTTGGGCATCCCGCTCAAATGTTCTCTCTCTGGCAGCCCCTATAACTTGTTCCTCTTTCTCATCACTCTTCTCTTATGTAACCCCCTGCGCACCAGTGGCAGTAAAACTGCCTTGCTTGGAGTGAAATGTTTATAATATATATATATGTGAAGGGATTGCAGTTTGGGGATATAAATGTCTAGATTTAAGCGGTGATTTGGTCGGAGAAATTGTCTGACAGCCACGACTATGTACTCTTGCTTGTGTGGTATGCAAGCACCCTTTTCACTCAGAGCGGCACTGCGGCCTCGGGGTACTGGATGCAGATCTCCGTGTTGAATTTGATGCCCTCTCCACAAAATTCTGAAGTTCTTTTCTCATCAGAATAATGAGAGTGAGTTTTCCGAACTGCTGTGCCTTTCCGTTCTTTCTTCAGACTGACACCAAACACTCTCTAATATTTAGGATGGAGCTCCAGTTGCAAATTTCAAGCAGTACAGCACCCCGTTTCCGAATTTCTGGAGTGTATTGCGTTATCGTGCTCTTTTTATTACTGACAGTGCCCAACTTGCTTACTATATACTTTGGGGTCGAAAAAATAAAAATTAAACAACGTGCACGCGTCAAATTAAAATTATAAAATGTCTACAATTTACTCGTCACACACACACCGAGCTCAGAAGTAGAATGGCCGACTGACGCCAATACGGTCGTGTTTCAATTCTGGGTAAAAAGCAATTGGACGTCTAACCGTACTGATGAGCTATGATACAGCGAAATAGATCTGTCTGCGGATGAGTATATATATATATATATTCCACTTGTAAACAAGTTATTCCGTTATTGAAAATCACCTGAAGACACCACCTCATGGTAGAAACCTAGGTCGCGTAATAACTGGTTTACAAATGGAAAATATTCAAAAGTTCTACAATATAATTGTATTGAACTCTTTTTACATACAAATGTACACTCCCACCCCGATGACTGTGACTAATTGGCTGATTATCTAAACCGATCAGATGCAACCCAGAGGGGTTGTTACGACGTTGTGGTACAGTGGATATCGGCTCGGAACGAGAAACCGGGCAGCCGAGTTCGAATTCCAGTTGAATCCATCGTATTTCACTTACGCGCAAATACCCTTGGGAAAGGTATTAATCCGTCTCTTCCTTCCAGTTATGGGTTAAATAGCAGGACAGATTGGGTTCTATAGCCTTGGTCGGCAACCAGTCTACCGCAGAAAGCAATGGCAACCTACTGCGGGATAATCTTCTGCCCAGTCAGTCATGTCTCTTTCGAGACATGATCGCCCAAGCGTGTATCACGTATGGCACTTAACTGACTAACACTACATACAAGCCTGTTTTACTGTATCACAGCTTATCAGTGTGGCTAGACATCCACTTGCCACCGGTCGGGATTTAAACTCGACCGATTTGGTGTCAGTCGGAGTCTTTAACCCCTAAGCCATAGAATCAGAGAAGGAAAATTTTGGAGTGTTGTATATAAGCGGCATATACAAACGCCAGTCACCGAAAGAACTCAATTCATTGCTGAAGAGTTATATATATATATATATATATATAAGAAGTTTCGTGAGGACTTTATTGAAATGCCTTCACTCTTCAGGGTTATTTTTCTGCTGCTATTTTGTAATCTTTTCATATTTATATGATGTTTGGTGTAATTTTATATTTTTGTGCGTGATTATTTTGCTTGATTAATGTTGTACTTTTTGCTAATATTTGGTTTCTTATTCTTTCTTAAGTGCTGTAGAATTTATTATTAGTTAATTGCTTTATATTTCGGTGGCCTCTTTTTAAGCGGGCTTATGTATATGCCCACTTAATTGCTTTATGGAGAGCTGTTCTGTTTTTACCATGGTGAGTCGACCTCTTTTTACCGCGTTGAGCTGAACACTTTTTTCTGAGGTAGTGTATATATATACCTGCTAAAGATTTTAAGACATTGTTTGCCTTCGTGCGTGATGATTGTTTTATTTTATTTTATTTATTTATTTATTTATTTGTGATTTTTGTGTTTATGCACATTTTGGGGGGGGGGGGCTGGTGTGCGAATTTTGTTCGTTTGATTATTGTTGCTTTAACTAATTGTTTCTTTCTTTCTTTCTTTCGCTTTCTTCCCTTGTCAGCTTTTTTTTCTTTTTTTTTTTTTTCTTTTTCGCTTGGTCGAGATTGGGTGTTTATACATGTATATTTCTATTTGTATGTGATGGTTTTGAGCTTGGTTTTTGTGCTCCGTTTATTTATTTATTTATTTATTTATTTATTTGCATTGGTATTTATGTAAAAAGGCAAGTATTTATTCTGGATATAAATGCAACTATTTTACCCTAATCACATCTTTTGTGTCGTATTCAGTCGTTGGAGCTCAAAATACGATGTGTGCATCGTATTTCTTTGAGGTCATTAAATAAGATCAATTCTAATCAACCTTACCGGTGTCAAATCATGCTCTTCGTTGCAGTAAATAAAGAAAATATGGTTGACCTTCAGACGGTCAGTCTGTATCGGGTAATGGCCAGCATAATGAGTTTTAACCAATAACCCCACTTCAAAAAAAATTCGAAGCAGAAAAACAAAATTCATCAATCCCATAATCCCAACCGGATGTGGAATTGTTGCAAGTGTTGTGGTGCTAGAGTTGACGTTATTAGACAGACAGCCTTTATGAAAGTATCGACTGAAACTATTAGCACTCCAGTCTCCCAAGAACCATTGATCATAAAATAAACTCACCCCAGCACCAAAGTGTAGCAAGGAGGGGGGAAAGAGGAGAAGGCGAAGCGACGGATGAATTGGAAAAGGAAAACACAGCAGTAGTTCCCTTATTATATCGATAGTTCCACAAAAACAATAGACGAACGAGAGAAGGAAGAGGCACAAGAAATGAAAAGAAAAAAAATATATATAAATGTGAAAAGAAGATTTTTAAATACATTTTGCTATGCATAAAGCTACGATAGGATACTAAGCAAACACTGCGCATGATGGAGAAGGATCTTCGATCGAAAACGATGCTAGTTGGTTGTTTTGTTTTATGGCATATCAACCTCGGCGGGTCATTTATTGCCAACTAAATTGTATCCCCCTTCCGGTCTCTTTATTGCTGGTAATACCTTTTTCTTTCAACAATTTATTGTTGTTTTTATATAAGTTTTTGTGTCTAGTAATACTTTTTTCATTTCGAGTATCAAGATTCATTGGGATTTTTTTTTTTAAGGGCAGAGTCCCCAAGTCCTACCCTTGTTATTTAACCCATAACTGGAGGGAAGGGATGGATTAATACCATTCCCAAGAGTACCAGTGCTTAAGTGAATGCAGGGTATTCAACTGGAATTCGAACTCGGCTCACCGATTTCTCTTTCCGAGCCGATATCCACTGCACCACAACGCACATCCGTCACTAAACGCTTACAGCACCTGGTAATCCCAAGCGGTCACCCATCTAAGTACTGACCAGGCTCAACGTTGCTTAACCGAAAGCGATGTAGTTCAAGAGATAAATTCTGAGTATAACATGGTGAATACGAACGATAATGTCACTGATATTCAAAAAGAGTCAGCTGAAATGCCTGCATAATAAGGAAAGATGATCTGGTAAATCTAACACCCACAGAGAGCACTGATGTAAGCCAAACAAGGATGAGGTGGAAACAGCGAATGGCCCACTTAGAATGAATGGCACTCAGAACAATGACAAACGGATTCGTAAAAGGAAGTTGTGGAAATCCATAATCGCCTACGTTCTGAAGGAATATCAAATTCGTTTCATTCCTTTCCAAAACCTCATCATTGCTCACATGTTTGATCTTTGATATCCACAGCATCCTTCTGTAGAACCACATTTCAGTTGCTTCAAGTTTTTCCTTCATCTTTGATGATATTGTCCCGAATTCACTGCTATATTGAAGAACTGACATCACATAGCAACCCAGTACTCTCTTCTTTGTTTTCCTTCATCTTTGATGATATTGTCCAGCATTCACTGCCATAATGAATAACTGACATCACATAGCAATCCAGTACTCTCTTCTTTGTTTCTAGGGAAATTCTTCCTGTCTCTTAATACTTTACTCAGCTTCTGGAATGCGTCCTCTGCCATGCCAATTCGCTGTTGGATCTCAGTGTCGCACTTTCCGTCTTAGAACACTTCGCAAGTACTTAAATTTTTGTACCTGCTTGATTTTAGTATCCCCAACCTGTAATTGGCATTTTGTGCTCCTCTGTTTGCTGATTACCGGGCATTCAGTTTTCGTGTAGTTTATTTGTAGTCCTTTCTTTCGAATTTCTTCAGCTACCTTCTCTAGAAAGTCTTGTAGTTTCCTTTCCGTGTCTGCTATCAGCACTGTATCATTTGCGTACCTTATGTTGTGCAAATTGTAATTTTCTCTATGCCGAAATCAACTAAGGCTCTCAACATCTCTATTACAATACTGTCTAGTCTAGCTGCTTTGTTTCTATTCAAGTTGGCCATTGCAGCTTCCACTTCGGATTTTAATATTTCCGGTCCGTCAGCATCTTTGTTTATTGTCGGTTGCTATCTCTTGTCGTGGAAGAGATCTTTCATATATTCTTCCTATCGCTGGAGTATTTCCTCTTTCTCTAATATGATTATTCCATCTTTGGATTTTATACACCCTGTTGAGGACCATGAACTTTGTCCTGTTAGTTCTCTTATTTCTTTAAGCATGCCTTCTTTATTAGTTTTGCTCAATCTCTCTACTTCTGCACATTTGTTGTTGAGCCGTTCCTCTTTAGCCTGTCTTCACTTGGTCCTTATTTCCTTGTCTAGTTTTTTTTGTACTCAGTTCCATGTCTTGGCATAGTTTTCTGTCTCCTTTACATCATATCAAGGATCTCTTTATTCATCCACTCGTTTTTTCTTCTGCGTTTGATTTCCTTTGAGACAATGTTGTTTGCTGATGTCACTAGCGCTTCCTTTAGTGTTAAGTTTAAGTTTCCATTTCCTATTTGTTCTTCGTATTTGTTTTTCACACTGTCAGTGTATTTTTTCTGCAGGTCGAGTTCATTCACGAGTGTGCTGTATTGCAGTCTGGGGGCTGCACTAGGCTTCTTCAGTCTCCGGAGTTTCACCCTTAGTTTGCAGATGACTGGGAAGTAGTCGCTTCCACAGTCGGCACTTGGATAAGTTTTGCATTGAACCATTGCGTTCCTAAATCTCCTGTTTATGGTTATGTAATCGATTTGGTTTTTCGTGTCGCCTCCTGGGCTTCTCTATGTCCGTATTCGTCTTGGGTGTTCTTGAAACAAGGTGTCCGTTATTACCTGGTCATTTGCTGTACATTATTAGACCCGTTTTTATCCTCGAGCATTGTAGATTCCTAATCCAATGTTGCCATTTGTCCCCTCTTCCCTCTCCTTGCCTACCTTGGCATTCAAATCTTCCAAGATGATTATAATTTTTTGGTTTTTACACTAAGCCTCGGCATTGTATAGCGTGAAGTAGTGTTATGGTGAAACACACCTATTCTATAGTGAATAAACTCTCCCACCTAATTTAAATAGTAGTAGTAAGAGGAACGAGGGTCACTCGATGATGGACGATAGTAGTCGACAGTTAGTCGAATACGAAAGTAGTCAGCGACCTGGCAAGATTACTCTGCATAATTCACATTACATCAAGTTCCTAACGTTTTGTACATCGAACCTATTAGGACCGACTTCAGCACAAATACTAGCCTCCACTGCAACAATAACTCCACAACAAGTAGAAAGATTCTATTTCTTCCTCGGTGCTTTGCGTTGTTGGTGCATACACTACTATAATAGTTATGATGAAAAATCCTCCTTTCAGTTTGACCAAGAGGGCTCTTTCGGATAACTGGCAGTATCCCAGAACACATTTCTTCATTTCTTCGTCCAGTATTAAGCCGACTTATTTTTCGTTATTTTTACCTCCTGCGTATATTATCTTGTGGTGTCGCTGCTGAAGTCTCCATTGTTTTGCCATCTAGTTTCGCATATTCCCAAAATATTGATATTCAATCAGCTCATCTCTTACATGACATTCTTGAGTTGGCCACAGTTATTGAGCGTCCTGGTGTTCCATGTCCTTAAGGTAATTTTTTGTTTGTTGCGCACAGTCGCGGGGTAACGGTCCAGAGACACCTGTTGCTCATCTTCGAAGAAATGTTTCCCCTTTATGCCGTTTATGCTAACAGTCGCTGATTGACGGTCAGGTATAACATGTTGCCAACGTCGGCCCTTACCGGGCGAGGAGTTACTTCCTTTGAAAGTAAACCCCTTCACGCCGTTAGGTTTCATATCCCGATTTTTCAAGGCCATGATTATTTTCGGTAAGGATAGTGGAGTGGTATTCTGTTGTCTTCTCCACTGTAATTTATCGAGACAACGCCTCTAGTTAGCTGGCCGTTGACTCATTTAGAGCCTTTTTTTAGGTCTTGTTTTTCGTCAACATCCGGGTTGCTAACATCCCCACCCTCACTCACAAACCCCCGTGCAACGGTTTAGCCGGTTTAGTCGCTGGAGTTCTAAGAAATAATTAATAAAATAAAAAAATATACATACCCTGGGTGGATCAAGAGGGTTCGACTTCACTAGTTGTAGTGTTTGTATTTACGGGAACGTTTTGGTAGGGCAGTGTGTGGTTAAATAATATGTATTATTAAATTGCAACATTACTAAGTTTGTATAAGCACTTCTATGCAGGGCATTCAGCTTCAATTTTGAAGGTTTCAAGGGAAATTTACCAAGTGGGCGGCATTTCACGTTTTCTTCAGTTTTTTTTTTTTCAACGGTATAAGGCGGATAGTTAAAGCTTGTCTTCTTTATATAAATATACAAGAGACAGCGTGAAGTAGAGAGAGTGTCGCAGAGAGAGGGGGGAGAAGAGAGAGAGGGGGAGAAGAGAGAGAGGGGGAGAAGAGAGAGAGAGGGGGGGAGAAGAGAGAGGGGGGAGAAGAGAGAGAGAGTGTCGCAGAGAGAGGGGGGGGGGAGAGAGAGAGAGGGGGAGAAGAGAGAGAGGGGGAGAAGAGAGAGAGAGGGGGGAGAAGAGAGAGAAACCGGAGCAGCTTGTTAAAGACTTTACTGTAGCTAGAATCATCCTTACAACTCCAAGACAATTTTTCAACCATTGGTGTTAAAATGTCTGCCCCTTGTATATTAGACGGAATGCATGAGAAAGAGAAACAAGTATATTAAATAATTCCATTACAGGGAGTAAAAAAATACAGTTAAAAAAAATTACTAAATTAACGTCAGAAGGTCCCCTACTGGTACTGAAGAGAATTTGGACAGTAAAACAAGAGGAGAATAGATAAATGCAATGCCAAATAAAAAATTAGTAAACAGGCAAATTCAAATCAAAAGCTTACCTCATCCGAGTGAACGAAAGTAATATATATATATATTACGGGATATAATTATTAGGCCACCCTATTTAAAAAGAAAATGATGCATTTCATAATATTTCTAGTATTTATTGCCAAGTGGATAATACTAAACGAAAATAAAATGGTTAATTAAATTAATTTGTTAATACTGCACAATAACATGTGCATCAAATAAACTGTTCTGGTGTCCAGTTTTTGTGCTCTCTTCCCCATGCTAGTCTCTTCTTTTTATTGGCTGGCCGACGCAACGGCTTCCTGGCTGCCTTGGAAAATTTTGCAGAGTAATAATAACAAAAAAAAAACATTCTATTTATTTTTTAGAATTATCCACTTTGCAATAAATACTAAAAAAACAGTATGAAATATATCATTTTTTTTTAAATGGGGTGGTGTAACAATTATGGCCGTTAGTGTATATTTTTAAATCGTAAAAAAAATGACTTTCTTTTGTTAGGCTAATATGGTGGCAGCTTCGTTTAAATTCACAATTCTGGTATTCTAAGGCTAACTGTGGTCAGTTTTACATGTCCGTGTTGGTGGAAAAGACATGGGGAATGGCTTCATTACCATAGCAGAAGTAACTTCTTACATGAGAAGAAAGATTAACATTTTTTGTTTGTTGGCTTTTGGGGGGGGGGGGGCAGGAGGGGATATCTATGGCCAAACAATACAGAATATGAATATGAATATGAGACACAACTGAAAAACTCAAAATTAAACTTACCTTCTTCGACGAGACTCAGCTGAAAATAAAATACCATATAAATTATTAGCAAACAGGCAAGTTCAGATCAAAAGCTTACCTCGCTCGTCCGAGTGAATGAAAGCAATATTTTTTTAAATCGTAAAATAAATGACTTTCTTTCGTTCGGCTATTGTGGTGGTAGCTTCGTTTAAATTCACAATCCTTTGCCTCTGGTATTCTAAGATTATATAACTAAACTTATTTATAAATGGAACTCTGTGTGTGTGTGTGTGTGTGTGTGTGTGTGTGTGTGTGTGTGTGTGTGTGTGTGTGTGTGTGTGTCCGTTACTTATAGACTCCGAAACGGCTGAACCGATTTTCTTGAAAATTTACACAGTTGTATTATAAGTGTCTGCCAATGTTCTTAGCTAGGTTTTGTGTCGAGGTACCCCCCGATAAATATCGAAAATCGATAATCGAAAAAATCTGGTTATAGAAGGAGTGGTCCGATTTTAATCAAATTTGATACACTCATAGACAAAGACATAAGAAACGATATTCAGAAGTTTCAAGGTTGCAGTTCTTACAATAGTGCAGAAAATCAATAATATATATATATATAAAAGACGATGTTTGTGTGTGTGTCTGTTTATTTGCCTGTATGTCTGTATTTTTTTTCGGCCCTTTTATTTTAGTTTTTGCTTCGGGTTTGGCTCTAAGTAGGTATAATTGTAGTTCTTAGTCTCAGCCATGATACCATTTACTCAGAGGACTTATTTAGCCTTCAAAATTCAGTTTATGACGATAAAAACTTATTTGATATCGATACCAGGAGATCAAAATTTGATTTACATCCATTCATTTTTCTTTCAGTTTACAATTTCGCTTTAACTGGAAACAACTATTGCTTTTTAGTCTTTCGTGCCAACGTCCAAAGAGTCTGATCTCCAGGACCATGGATTAGTTTTAAAGCTTTCATTACACCTGAGCAACGCCGGGCTATACTGCTAATAGATAGATAGATAGATAGATAGATAGATAGATAGATAGATAGATAGAGAGGGTGTATCAAATTTTGGAGAGAGACTCCTGGCACAAAAACAAGTAAAAATATTTGTATAAATATATGTTCAAAAGGCTATCGTTGTACCTCGACACATTAACTTATACCAATTGTTCAAAATGTCCTCTGCTTGCTTCTACCCCTCCCCGTTGGTGCATTGTCTAACAGACCCTTTCAAATATTCCCACGCGGTGTTGAGTGGTTACGCATCTCCACCCGCGACACGTTGACGAAATGTTTCTGCATTCTTAATATCTGCTGCATAAGGCAATTGTTTTATTTGTCCCCACAAGGGACTGAGGTCATGGTAACGCGCAGGCCAAAAAACCGGTTCTCTCTCACTATCCATTTCTCATGGTAGATGTCAGCCATTGAATTTCGAAAATTGTGACTAAAATTTGCTGGCGCACCAATTGGCCTGATGTAAAAACTAGCAGTATAGCCCGGCGTTGCTCGGGCGTAATGAAAGCTTAAAAACTAATCCATGGTCCTGAAGCTCAGACTCAGCCTAAAGAATATTTGTGTGAAGTTTGGTGAGAATCGGATAAAAATTGTGAATTTGTATAAAGGACATACAGACAGATAAACAGACACACACACAAACATCTTGCCTTATAGATATTATCGATTTTCTGCACTATTGTAAGAACTGCAACCTTGAAACCTCTGAATATCGTTTCTTATATCTTTGTCTATGAGTGTATCAAATTTTATTAAAATCGGACCACTCCTTCTATAAACCGATTTTTTTATTATTGATTTTCGATATTTATCAGGGGTACCTCGACACAAAACCTAGCTAAAAATACTCGCAGACGCTTATAGTACAACTGTGTAAATTTTCAAGAAAATCGGTTCAGCCATTTTGGAGTCTATAGGTAACGGACACACACACACACACACAAACACACACACACATACACACACACACACACACACACACAAAGTTCCATTTATAAATAAGTTTAGATTATATCTGCTTGTTCACGATATCATTATCCAGCCATTGTTAAAAGGAGCACTTCTCAATTAACTCACTGCTACTCATGTTAAACACTGAATTCTGACTAGCCACAAATGTTCACGAATGACAATGTAATGTCGTCTATATAGTAACACCCCCATCTACCGTAAATTTTCTTTAAACTGAAAGACGAATGATTTCCGGACATATGTATAAACATATGTCCTTGTTTTAGAAAAGTTCAAAGTTTATTATGTTAAGGTTGTTCAACTTGTATGTACTCAACATTAGCACCATTTGTTGGGCAACAAGCATCGAAAAAGTATATCACTTCTTATCACACTCGAATCAATTGATCTGTGGATATTGACTTTTATCTAATCCCACGTATAACAATCACATTCGGTGATCTGGAAAGACACAGCTGTTGAACAAAAAACCTTCTCCCTACAAATTTAAACAGTTTAAATTTATACAAAATACAAAATAATCAACAAAAAGAAGAATTAAAATAATATTGAAAAAAATCATTTAATTTGATAACTTTGGAACTTTTTCTATCTAACAATGTATTGAATATATTTCTCTTTCGTTAAGAAAGAGAAATATATCGTTATTATCTCTCTCTCTCTCTCTCTCTATATATATATATATATATATATATAGATATATAGATGCTTTTATTAAATTTTAAAAACCTAAATTGTAAATAAATTACAATAATTATCCTATTCCCCCAGTTAGTCCCGATAAAAAAATGGCAATTTTTTTCAAGTTGACTTAGCATTTACCTCCACACCACTTACCCTGCTAACCCTAGGGTCAGGCCACATACCTCTCACTTCTTCTTCTTCTTCTTCTTCTTCTTCTATGTGCCCTGTCCCTTCAGGACGTAGGCGATCATGGCTCTCCACGTCTCCCTATCCCTTGTGGCTCTTAGTATGTTTGCTCCTGTTGCTCCTGGCAACCCCCGTTCCGTCATCCACCTGATCAGACCCTGCAAATATGTTATCCGCTGCCTTCCTCTGTCTCTCCTTCCTTCTATCTGACCAGTCAGTATCAGGTTCTCCAGGCTCTCCTTCCTCATTGCATGTCCCAGGAACTTCAGTTGTCTCTTCCTGGTGCTCAGCATCAGTTTCCTTTTTGTTGCCATTCTTTCTAACACCTCGTCGTTGCTTGTATGCACCTCTCACTACTAAAGAAGAATTACTACTGGCTCCATGCCCCTGCCCAACCAAAGAGAAACTAATACATCCCAACCCCTTCCTTTACCTAAACTAACCTCTGGGCTTAGAATTTTCTTCATTCTCTGTTTAGAAGGGGTCGAAGAATTCATGCCTTAAAGTGACATGTTGAAAATGGCTATTTCCCCACTAAGATTTATCTGAATTTACAGAGATAGATAGATAGATAGATAGATAGATAGATAGATAGATAGATAGATAGATGTGAGTTTGTGACCCTGGGTTTCACGCTCTTGCGATCGTCAGACAAATTGATTAATTTTTTTAAAAATTGGCTATATGTAGGGTTGCGTATATTGGTGTATTTTGTGGAAGTGGGAGGAAAATTTGTCGTCGTAACAAACGCTGACAAAAATATGCACGCTGACAAAAATACACACCCATTGACATACAAAGCGACACACACACACTCCTATGTAAGCCTGCACAACAGTGGCAGGAAAATGATTGCTTGGGTCCACAGGATTAAATAATATATATATATAACACAACACTATCAAATTTTCCTGGTTTGTCATATTAAACAAAACATCTTTAAAAGAAAGCTTGCTGCACAAATACACATTATTTAAATTACATAAACCGGAAGCCAGCAAGGAAAGCAGCACTATAAAATTTTCCTGATCTGTGATATTCAACAAAACATGCTTGAAAAAAATCTTGCTGCACAAATACACATTATTTAAATTACATGAACCGGAAGCCAGCAAGCAAGGCAACACTATCAAATTTTAATGGTTTGTTATATTCAACGAAACATGTTTTAAAGAAAGCTTGCTCCACAAATGCACATTATTTAAATTAAACGAATTTGAAGCTAATTACACGAAACGGCAGCCAGCAAGGAAGGCAACACTATCAAATTTTCCTAGTTTGTCATATTCAACGAAATATGCTTGAAAGAAAGCTTGCTGCACAAATACACATTATTTAAATTACACAAAACGGAAGCCAGCAAGGGAGGCAATGTGGTGATACCGACCGAGTATAGCGAGGGGCCGGATGTTTGCACCCTCACAACCAAAAAGTAAATGACCAAAACTCGACGGTGCGCAGCCGGATTTGCGCAGATGTTCCGCTTGAAAACTGAAAATTAATTAAATATTAAATTCCAGTTCGCGAGCCTACGCGAATTTTATTCATCAGCAAATGGGAAGCCCATAATCAAATACGGATATGAATTCCCAAATTATCTGCTGCGATCCAAAAAGAAGATATAAAAAGCCGATACGGAAAGCATCGCCAGACAGACAGACCCACACGGACTGAGTGGAGAGAGAGGAGTGTAATCAGTATCCCCCTTGACCTACGTCAAGCGGCTTACTATGCTAGCCTCTCTTCCCTCTCATCTTATCTTTCGCTGTCTCGAAACTACTTACTAACCTAAGGAGCGGATACTTCAATGACTGTTAAATACAACGCCCCGCACCTACCGTAAGTGTCGAATTCTCTTGTCCAGCCTTCTATTGCCGCTATAAATTGGCGACCCCGACGTTCAAAAGGTTACGTGTTCGGATCACGTCGGAATAACCTACTATAAATTGGTCTACCGCGACGTGATTACAACGCCCCGCGCCTACCGCAAGTGTCGAATTCCCTTGTCAGCCTTCTATTGCCAAAATGAACAACTCCTACTACCATAAGCCAAATTACTCTTCCAGCATTATATGGCAATGAACAACTTAACGTCCATCGGCACCCACTACCGTAAGCATTCATACGAACAAAAATTATCTTTCCAGCATTTCAGCACCAAAATGAACAACTCCTACTACCATAAGCCAAATTACTCTTTCCAGCATTTAGGCACTAAAATGAAAAACCTAACGTCCGTCGGACTCACCACTAAAAACTCCATGTGCTTCAGACACGTGGTCGAAGAGTAAATAAGCCTCCGGCGCAAACAATTAATAATGAAAAAAAAAAACAAGAAAAACAAAAAAACCGGAAAAACAACAGAAAAACTACTAGTGTTCGCCCTTTTAACAAGAACCAAAAACCAAAAGATTCCATTGAATCAAGACGGGATTTCGATAACTCCTCATCTTGTACCGAGGAAACTAAGTTCGGTAGAACGGTTAAATGGAAGAAAGAAAACACATATTTTTATTCCTAGCAACAACAAAAAACAAAAAAAAAATGAAACGGAAAAACAACAGAAAAACAAAAAGAAAAAACAGGAAAACAAAGCGAAAACTATTATTTGAGAAGAGAAAAAAAGAGGAGCGACAATAGATACCAAAAAACAACTCCGTTTACTGTGGCGAAAGTTATGTTATGTGGTGATACCGACCGAGTATAGAGAGGGGCCGGATGTTTGCACCCTCACAACCAAAAAGTACATGACCAAAACTCGACGGTGCGCAGCCGAATTCGCGCAGATGTTCCGGTTGAAAACTGAAAATTAATTAAATATTAAATTTCCAGTTTGCGAGCCTACACGAATTTTATTTATCGGCCAATGGGAAGCCCATAATCAAATACGGACATGAATTCCCAAATTATCTGCTGCGATCCAAAAAGAAGATATAAAAAGCCGATACAGAAAGCATCGCCAGACAGACAGACTGAGGCAGACACGCACAGACTGACTCGAGGGAGAGGAGTGTAATCAGTATCCCCCTTGACCTACGTCAAGCGGCTTACTATGCTAGCCTCTCTTCCCTCTCATCTTATCTTTCGCTGTCTTGAAACTACTTATTGACCTAAGGAGCGGATACTTCAAAGACATTCCTTACTTACAGCGCTCCCACATTCCTAAGCATTAATTCTCTTTTCAGCATTTTATTGCCATGAACATTTTAACGTCTGTTAGACCTATACTTCAAGTATTATTTTAATTGTAAAAACCTTAATTGATATGTGAATATATAAAATGTTATTTTTCAACTAAATTTGCTTTTCTTGATTTATAGTCATTTAATGACTTATAGTCGGCTATTTACAACGAGAACAAATTCCGGTAATCTGCAACAACATAATACTACCCTTCACTAGAACGGATTCCCCACTATAAACTGGAAAAGAATGGATAACCTACTATAGCAACACTATCAAATTTACTTAGTTTGCAATATTCAGCCATACATATTTGAAAGAAAGCTTGCTGCACAAATACACATCATTTAAATTACACGAACTGGAAGCCAGCAAGAAGGGCAACACTACCAAATTTTCCTGGTTTGTCATATTCAACGAAACATGTTTGAAAGAAAGCTTGCTGCACAAATACACATTATTTGAATTAAACGAAATGGAACCCACAAGGAAGGCAACACTATCAAATTTACTTAGTTTGTCATATTCAACCATACATATTTGAAGGAAAGCTTGCTGCACAAATACACATTATTTGAATTAAACGAAATGGAACCCACAAGGAAGGCAACACTATCAAATTTACTTAGTTTGTCATATTCAACCATACATATTTGAAGGAAAGCTTGCTGCACAAATACACATTATTTGAATTAAACGAAATGGAACCCACAAGGAAGGCAACACTATCAAATTTACTTAGTTTGTCATATTCAACCATACATATTTGAAGGAAAGCTTGCTGCACAAATACACATTATTTGAATTAAACGAAATGGAACCCACAAGGAAGGCAACACTATCAAATTTACTAAGTATGTCATATTCAACGATACATATTTGAAAGAAAGCTTGCTGCACAAATACACATTATTTAAATTACACGAACTGGAAGCCAGCAAGAAGGGCAACACTACCAAATTTTCCTGGTTTGTCATATTCAACGAAACATGTTTGAAAGAAAGCTTGCTGCACAAATACACATTATTTGAATTAAACGAAATGGAACCCACAAGGAAGGCAACACTATCAAATTTACTTAGTTTGTCATATTCAACCATACATATTTGAAGGAAAGCTTGCTGCACAAATACACATTATTTGAATTAAACGAAATGGAACCCACAAGGAAGGCAACAATATCAAATTTACTTAGTTTGTCATATTCAACCATACATATTTGAAGGAAAGCTTGCTGCACAAATACACATTATTTGAATTAAACGAAATGGAACCCACAAGGAAGGCAACACTAT
>JBBBDQ010001593.1:500000-983421 GCA_037127315.1 Ascarosepion bandense
AAAGAAAATTCCATGCGGCATAAATGTCCTGTTACATTATCATCTCCTACGTCCCATGCACTTAATAAATTGTGAGTAAGTTAAAAAAAAAAAAAAAACTAAGCATAACTTGAGCAAGTGAATGCAGTCCAGCAGGTCTTTTACGGAAAGTCAACACCAATAGGGATATGTTCATATGGAGATCATATAAACTCGGATGATATTAAATCCGTTGGCTTCGTGGGTTTGCAAGCTAATTGATGCCAACTATCTTGATAAACGTTGCCATCCAGTGAGGAGAACACACACACACACACACACACACACACGCACGCACACACACACACACACACACACACACACACGCACGCACACACACACACGCGCACACACACACACACACGCGCACACACACACACACACACACACACACACACACACACACACACACACACACACGCACGCACACACACACTTGTGTGTGTGTGTAGTCATCCGCAGACATATCTGTTTCGCAGCTCATCAGTACGGTTAGACAGCTGATTGCTTCTAGCCAGGACTGAAACCCGACGAAATGACATCAAACGGCGATTCTACAACTGAGCTATGGACGCTCGGCAAAGGAAAGCGGACTTTTAGCGTGTTATATATATATATATATATATATATATATATATATATATATATATATATATATATATATAACGCATCGTCATTCAGTAATAAATTAGAATGCTCTCACTACTGGCGTATGAATTCATGGTATATCACACGCTAAAGGTCTACCTCCTTCTACCGAGCGCTGGTAAAAATCAATCGAATGTCTAACCGTACTGATGATACAGCGAAACAGATCTGTCTGCGGATGACTATATATATATATATATATGTGTGTGTGTGTGTGTGTGTGTGTGTGTGTGTGTGTGGCTGGATGGATATCCGTTGCGGTGCAGTGGATATCGGCTCGGAACGAGAAATCGGGTGGAGCGGAGTTCAAATTCCAGTTGAATTGCTATTTTCCTCTCCAAAATTTCCACCGAAGTGAGCGAGACTTCATATAGCTGAAGCAGCGATAGTACTCTGGCCAATAATGTTTATTGAGTACTCATTATTAGTACCGCAGAAAGCAATCGCAACCTACTGCGGGATAATCTTCTGCCCAGCCAGTCATGTTTCTTTCGAGACATGATCGCCCAAAGCGTGTATCACGTATGGCACTTAACTGAAACATCCACGCTTTAAATCGACCTGACGCGCTAATACACTTGGGAAAAGTATTAATCTATCCCTTCCCTCCAGTTATGGGTTAAATAACAGGACAGATTGGGTTCTATAGCCTTGGCTGGCAACCAGTCTACCGTATCAGTTAGTGGCAACTTTTTGTGGGATAATTGAAATACCTGAAATTTATTGCTACTTTAATCTGTGGCATTTATATGCACCGACTAAGTGTATCAAAGGTTCCGAAAAGTGTGGATGGTTCTGCATAAGCCTTCACCACTTTAATCAAATCACCTATGTGGGTCTTCTGGCGGTTTACCTTCCTTTCATAAGCGAAGCAATTTAGGCTGTCAGATCCTCATACGTCGAATCCGACGGGCGAGTCCATTATATGTATATATATGTATATATTCTTATCTATTGGCTCATCCAGAAAATACCAGCAAGATACCCTATGTGGACCAAATGACCAGAATTACCAATAGATAACTTGCTTAACTAAGTGGAGGGAGATATATTTTAAACGATTAAAATATAAAAACAGTTTCACTCAATGCAAGATCTTATTCTTTAATCCACGGGTCATTGCTTTTTAGCTATATCCACCGTAATCCTTCTTCAGCTGCAATAGAGCTTTCAATTCGTAGCTTTCTTTTTTGCCGCTTCTACAATTCCAATTTTTGCCAATGCCTTGCACAATGCGTGTTCCACAAAACCTCTGCACACCATTTCTATTGGATCGAAATATGTTTCCAACCATTTTGTTTGCATCTTTCTACCATCTCCCGGTATTTTTCACGCTTCCTTTCACTGGCGAACGAGATATTCTCCTCCCATGCAACCGATAGCTCCCAAATATTAAACTCTTTGTAGTGTTTGAGTGAATTAATAGATCTGGATGAAGGGTTGTCTGCACTATACGGCTTGGGAATTTCAACTATTGTTCCAGGTCCGTGATCAGCTGCCAATCAAATGCTGTAGAAAGCATATTTAGGGTATTCTTTACTTTCTCCGTCTTTCCTCGGCCTTAACAAAACGTATTAATGGCTCTCTGTACCCTACTTTATATTTGTATGACCTAATGGTTGTAGTTACTGCGTCCGCTATAGCACTGAGGACCTGATTGTGGCGCCAGTGATACCGACCATCTTTTAAAGCTTTGGGGCAGCTGCTTCATATGTGTTGCAACGACCATTTTCTTCCACATAGAGCACACTTGCGTGTTTCGTTCACTTCCCATAACTTAAGATTAGCTGGACTTGGGAGAACATCGTAAACTGATTTTTTTCGGAACTGAATTCTACTGAAGTCAGCGCACCAGAAATCTGACCATTTTATCTTCGGTTGTTCAATTCCTTCCTATTTTGTCCAAGTTCCTTGTTGGTAAAGCTCAACTATTCTGCAATAGCGGTTTTTCTTAGCATCTTCTTCTCAGATTTCATTTT
The DNA here is from genome assembly GCA_037127315.1 of Ascarosepion bandense. Classification (NCBI taxonomy): domain Eukaryota; kingdom Metazoa; phylum Mollusca; class Cephalopoda; order Sepiida; family Sepiidae; genus Ascarosepion; species Ascarosepion bandense. The sequence continues at coordinate 502,646 of JBBBDQ010001593.1, forward strand.
GTAATAACTGACGCTTCTTCTCTAGTCTTTATCATAATGTTTACTGGGAAATTACCCCAATCCTGCCTTCCTTTTTGCCGTGATGCCCAGTAATGTTTCCTTTTTCCTCGGCTACTGGCGGTTGTTTACATTGTGTATATAACACGTTAGAATCAGCCTTCCTCCGTTGTGCGTCGATAGCTTTGAGGTAGAGTCCCAGACTGATGTCAGATCGGTCGAGTTTAAATTCCTGCTGGAAGCATCGTTCTAGCCGTACTGATAAGCTCAACCATTCTGCAATAGCGGTTTTTCTTAGCACCTTCTCAGATTTAATTTCGGAATAACCGACGCCTCTCTTTACACTTGCCTTTCTCATAATGTTTACTGGGAAATTACCCCAATCCTTTCTTCCTTTTTGCCATGATGCCCAATAATGTTTTCTTTCTCTCGGCTACTGGCGGTTGTTTACATTGTGTATATAATACGCTAAAATCAGCCTTTCTCCGTTGTGCGCCAATAGCTTAGAGGTAGAGTTCCCAGACTGATGTCAGATCGGTCGAGTTTCATTTCCGACTGGAAGCAATCGTACTAGCCGTACTGATGAGCTGTGATACAGTGAAACAGGACTGTATGCGTGTTTATATATATATATATATATATATATATATATATATATATATATATATATAAGAGAAGTGGCATTTTAGAAACATCAAAAGAGGAGATATATAATTATCTTCGAAATACCTTCTGTGACCCGGCAAGAGATCAGAAGTTGGGCACAAATGATATGTTGATTACCCAGGAGCCCCCAAGGCATGAATTTAAGACAGGGACTCCAACCTGGAAATAAATTCAAGAGGTGGTCAAAGCTTCGAGATCTGCATTATCGCCGGACCCTAGTGGAATCCCTTATATTTTATACAAGCAATGCCCAAGAATACTCCTATATTTATGAAATTATCAAGGGCAATCTGGGGGAGAGGCAAAATGGGTACACAATGGTGACAAGCCAAAGGAATCTGAATCTCGAAGGGAGAATCTTTAAAAGAGATTGATCAGTTCCGTATTATTTCTCTTCTTAACACCGAGTGTAAGGTATTCTTCGGAATATTAGACAAAAGTCTCACGTACTATTGCGTCGATAATTGCTATATTGATTCATCAGTCCAGAAGAGAGGCATCGCAGGAATGCCTGGCTGCCTTGAACACACAGGAGTACTGACGCAACTGCTGAGAGAAGCCAGAAAGAACAAAGGTGATTTAACGGTCTTATGGTTGGACCTAAAAAACGCCTATGTATCGAGTCTACTCAAGCTTCTAGGCGAAGCTTTAGAAAGGTACCACATTCCTAGTAGCATTGGCAACTTAACCATGGACTATTACAACAATTTCCAGGTGAGAGTTACGTCAAGAACCACTACGTCTGCGTGACACAAACTTGAAAGAGTTATAATTACCGGCTGCACAATATCGGCAGCAATCTTCGCCTTAGCTGTGAATATGATTGTCAAAGCTGCAGAAAGGGAGTGCCGTGGACCTCAGTGAAAATCAGGTGTCCGGCAGCCACCATTAAGAGCATACATGGATGACCTTACAGTCACATCTAACTCTTTAACAGGTGGCAGCTGGCTCTTGAGGGGTCTTGAAAGGAACATTAACTGGACTAGGATGGAATTCAAACCAGCTAAACCAAAGTCACTAGTGATTAAGAAGGGGCCAGATCACCGACAAATATAGATTTAAAATTGCGGAAACGAAATATCCCAACTATTTCAGAGAAACCAATCAAAAAATAAAATGATAAATTAGGCTTGTCAGGTCGATTTAAAGCGTGGATATTTCGATACTCATTATTGTCCAGAATACTATGGCCGCTCACTACGGTAGAAACTTTGGAGAGGAAAATAGTAATACGCTTGAGAAGAAGGCTTGGAAGTTTAAGCAGTGCTGCACTGTATGGCAACACAAACATGCTAAAGCTACCACTTAGCAGACTTAAAGAGGAGTTCCTAATAAGCCAGACAAGGGAGGTCCTCCAATTCAAAGAATCCAAAGACCCGAGAGTGAGAGGGGCAGGAAGAGAGACCCGGACAGGGAGAAAATTGAGCGCCTGTAAGAAATTAGTTACAATTGAAGAAAGGCTAAGAAAGAAAGCATCACGGAAAAAAGGAAAACAGGATTGGGGTAATTTCCCAGTAAACATTATGAGAAAGGCAAGTGTAAAGAGAGGCGTCGGTTATTCCGAAATTAAATCTGAGAAGGTGCTAAGAAAAACCGCTATTGCAGAATGGTTGAGCTTATCAGTACGGCTAGAACGATGCTTCCAGCAGGAATTTAAACTCGACCGATCTGACATCAGTCTGGGACTCTACCTCAAAGCTATCGACGCACAACGGAGGAAGGCTGATTCTAACGTGTTATATACACAATGTAAACAACCGCCAGTAGCCGAGGAAAAAGGAAACATTACTGGGCATCACGGCAAAAAGGAAGGCAGGATTGGGGTAATTTCCCAGTAAACATTATGATAAAGACTAGAGAAGAAGCGTCAGTTATTACAAAATGAAATCTGAGAAAAAGATGCTAAGAAAAACCGCTATTGCAGAATGGTTGAGCTTTACCAACAAGGAACTTGGACAAAATAGGAAGGAATTGAACAGCCGAAGATAAAATGGTCAGATTTCTGGTGCGCTGACTTCAGTAGAATTCAGTTCCGAAAAAAATCAGTTTACGATGTTCTCCCAAGTCCAGCTAATCTTAAGTTATGGGAAGTGAACGAAACACGCAAGTGTGGAAGCAAATGTTGCCCCAAAGTTTTAGAAGATGGTTGGTATCACTGGCGCCACAATCAGGTCCTCAGTGCTATAGCGGACGCAGTAACGACAACCATTAGGTCATACAAATATAAAGTAGGGTACAGAGAGCCATTAATACGTTTTGTTAAGGCCGAGGAAAGACGGAGAAAGTAAAGAATACCCTAAATATGCTTTCTACAGCATTTGATTGGCAGCTGATCACGGACCTGGAACAGTTGAAATTCCCAAGCTGTATAGTGCAGACAACCCTTCACCTAGATCTATTAATTCACTCAAACACTACAAAGAGTTTAATAATTTCCTCCCTGACGGAGAAAGTTTCATTGGGATTTGTTTAAGGGCAGGGTCCCAAGTTCTAACCCGTTATTTAACCCCTAACTGAAGGGAAAGTACGGATTAATACCTTTCCCTAGGGTACTAGCGAGTAAGTGAATGCAGAGCATTCAACAGGAATTAGAAATATTTTATTCATATAGATGGTAGCGATTTATATCCTCATAATTATAGGACGTAACCTAATCTTGTTTTTCAACATTAATGACTAAAATCATGCATCATTATGCTTGGCAAATGTTTCGACGTATTTCAGGGTTTTCGTGGGGATTAGCGGCTATTCCTTTGAAGTCACAGTATGCATGCAATCTGGGTTTTATTCATATAGATGGTAGCGATTTATATCCTCATAATTATAGGACGTAACCTAATCTTGTTTTTCAGCATTAATGACTAAAATCATGCATCATTATGCTTGGCAAATGTTTCGACGTATTTCAGGGTTTTCGTTGGGATTAGCGGCTATTCCTTTGAAGTCACAGTATGCATGCAATCTGGGTTTTATTCATATAGATGGAAGTTATTTATATCCTAATAATTAATGGACGTAATCTTATCTTATATACACTCTACCCACATCTATTGAACAGGTGAAGAGGCTCATCCCTTGTTTCCTGTTTAGGATGCGGTTTCCGGTTTTCTCTTTTCCAATCTTTTCACTCTTTTCCTTTTTTATTATTTTTTTTTTTCAATTGGAGTAGATAGACTAAACTATCGCCCGGTTCACACTCCACCCACATCTATTGAACAGGTGAAGAGGCTCATCCCTTGTTTCCTGTTTAGGATGTGGTTTCCGGCTTTCTCTTTTCCATTCTTTTTACCCTTACGTAGCCCCCTGCGCATCAGTAGCGTTACCGCCTTGCTTGGGGTGATATGATTAAAAAAAAAAATATTTCAACATTTAGATTTTATTGACTTATTATGTTTGGCAAAGAGTTTCGAAAGATTTCCGGATTATCGATCGGATTAGCGGTATCTCCTTTGAAGTCACCGATTATTCATCAAATATGCATGCAACATATATGAAAGTGGCTTAATATTTAGAGAACGAAGACTTTTTTTTATTTATTAGCATTTAGTTGTCCGAAACAATTTTACACGTTATATTTGCCAAATATTTCGAAGAGTTTTCTTCATTATTGAGCGGGTTAGAAATAGATTATTTGAAGTCCCCGATTATACATCCAATATGCATGCAATCTGGGTTTTATGCGCCTCAATGAAAGTGTTTTTTCCTAATAATTTGAGGGCGCACACCTCTCTTATTTGTTAACATTTAAATATTTGATATCGTAACTCATTATGCTTTAACAAATGATTCGAAGTATTTCTATATTGACGATCGGATTAGCGGTAGTTCCTTTGAAGTCACCCATTATCCATCCAACATGCATGCCATCTTGGTTTTATACATATAAAGGAAAGTGATCACTATTCTTATAATTAGAGGTCAATCTGTAAAGTTGACTCATTTGCTTGGCAAAATGTTTCGGAGGATTACATGATTATCAATCGGACTAGTTGTAGTTTGTTTTTAAGTCCCCCAACATTCATATAATATTCATGAGACCTTAGTTTTTTTCTACCTAAATGGAAGTGATTTATACCCAAATAATTAAAGGGCACATCCTTCTCTTATTTTACAACATTTAGGTGTTTGAAAATTGATTCATTATCATTGGAAACAATGTTTCGAATGTTTTCCGTATTATTGATCGGATTAGCGGTAATTCCTTTGAAGTCCCCGATTTTTCATCCAATATGCATGCAATCTGGGTTTTGTGCATATAAATAGAAGTGATTTATATCCACAAAGTTAATAGACGCAAATTTCTTTAATTTACAACCTTTACATATCTAAAAGTTTAATCATTGTGCATTGTAAAATATTTCGTCAGCTTTCCGGATTATCGAACGGATTAGCGGTAGTTTGTTGAAAGTCCCTGATTATTTGTCCAATATCCATGCAATCTGCTTTTGATACACATAAATGGAAGTTAATTATATCCTAATATTTAGAGGACGCAAACTTCTTTTTTCCATCATTTAGATGTCCGAAAAGTTGACAAATTATGCTAGTAAAATCTTTCGAATTATTTCCTGATTATTGATCGGATTAGCGGTAGTTAATTGAAGTCACGATTATTCATTCAATTTGCAGGAAATCGGTGTTTTATGCATATAACTTGAAAATATTTATGTCCTACTAAAGTCGACGATGGACGAGGCAAACTTCTCGATTGGATTGGCAGTGGTTCTGTTGGAATCCACGATTATTCAATCAATGTACATGCAATTTTGTTTATGCACATAAATGGAAGTGACTTATATCCTAATATGTATGGAACGCGAACTTCTCTTATTTTGCAAAATATAAATGTCTAAAAAGTTAACTCATTTTGGTTTGCAAAATATTTCGAATTATTTCCGGATCATCGATTGGATTAGCGTAGTTCCTTCAATGTCATCTATTATTCATCCAATATGCATGCAATGTGGGTTTTATGCACATAAATGGTAGTGACTTATATCGTCATAATTAGAAGACGCATACCTTTCTTATTTTTTCAATGTTTAGAAAAATGAAATCCGGATTATCGATCGATTATCAATATTTCCATTGATGTCACATATAATTCATCCAATATGCCTTCAATCTGGGTTTTGTGCATTTAATGGAAGTCATTTATATCCGCAAAATTAAAGGTTACAAATTTCTCTCATTTTTCAACTTTACATGTCTGAAAGTTGAATCATTATGTATGGCAAAATATTTTGTCAGATTTCCGGATTATCGATCGGATTAGTGGTATTTCTTTTGTAACATCTGATTATTAATCCAGTATGCATGCAATCTGGTTTTTAAACACTAAAGGGAAGTTATATATAACGTAATTAGATGACGCACACTTCTCTTTTTTTTTCTAACATTTAGATTCTGAAAAATTGACTGATTATGATTAGCAAATATCCTGAATATTTTCCAGATTATCGATCGGATTAGCAGTAGCTCGTTTAAAGTCCCCGATTATTCATACAATATGCATGCAATCTTGGTTTTATGTAGATAAACGGAAGTGATTTATATCTTAATAAATAGATAACACACAACTTTGTCTAATTGTTTTTAATTTAGATGTCTGAAAAGTTGTCTCATTTTGCTTGGCAAAATGTTTCCAAGAATTTCCGGATTATCGATCAGATCAGCAGTAATTCCTTTGAAGGCTACAATTATTCAACCAATGTAGATTTAATGTTCGTTTTTTACACATAAATGGAAGTAATTTCTATCCTAATAATTAGAGGAAGCAAATTTGTTTTATAATCAACATTTAGATATCTGAAATGCTTGTGAAAATGTTTCGTAGAATTTCAGATTGTCGGTCAGATTAAAGTAAGTTCCTTTGAATTCATTGATTATTCATCAAATATGCATGCAATCTGGTTTTATGCAAATTAATAGAAATTTTTTATATACAAAAATTAGTCGACGTAAACATCTCTTATTTTTCATCATTTAGATGTCTGAAAAGTTGACACGGTATAATTGACAAAAGGTTTTGAAAAGATTTTCAGATTATCGATTGGATTAACGGTAGTTCCTTTAAAGTTGCCGATTACTCATAAAATGCAATCTGAGTTTTATGAACATAAATGGAAGTTATTTATATATTCATAATTAGATTATGCATAATTCTCTTATCCTTCAACATTCAGATGGTTGAAAATTTGTCTCAATATGTTTAACAAAATGTTTCAAAGTATTTCTGTGGGATAGGGTTAGTTTGTTTAAAGTCCCAAATTATTCATTCAGAATGAATGCAATGTCAGTTTCATGCATCTAAATTTTATATCCTTATAATTAGAGGACGCAAACTTCATTTTTGTCACCATTTAGATATCTAAAATATTGACTCATTATGATTGGCAAAATGTTACGAATTTTTTTCCGGATTATCGGTTCGAATAGCAGTAGTTACACTGAAGTCCCCGATTGTTCGTGCATGCAACCTGGGTTTTATGCACTTAAATAGAAGCGATTTATATCCTAATGATTAGAAAATTAGAAAACGCAAACTCTTGTTTTTATCATTTAGGTGCCTAAAAGTTGACTCATTATTCTTGGCAAAATGTTAAAACGTATTTCCGGATCATGGATCGGATTAGCGATAGTTCCGTTGAAATCACTGTTTATTCTACCAATAGACATGCAACCTAAATTTTATGCATATATATGTAAGTGATTTATATCCTAATAATTTTAGGACACAAACTTCTCTTATTTTTCAACATTTATAAGTCTAAAAATTAACACTTCATGATTGGAGAAATATTTCGAAGCATTTCCGTTTTATTGATCGAATTAGCGGCACTAATTCCCCTGTTTTCGTCCAAAAAGCATGCAATCTATTTTTTGATTATAATTTTTTTATAAATGGAAATGATTTATATCTAAATGATTAGAGAAGGCAAACTTATTTTTCAAAATTTAGATGTGTGAAATATTCTCTTACTTTTCAACATTTAGATGTAGGAAATGTTGACATTGCTTGGCAAAATGTTTCGAAGGATATCCACATTATCGGTCGGATTAGCGATAATTCCTTTGAATACCCTGATTATTAATCCAATATATCTGTGTTTTATTCACAAAAATGAAAATTATTTATATCCAAAAATTTACTGGACACAAACGTCTCCCATTTTTCAACATTTAGTTGTCTGAAGTGTTGACTCATTATGCTTGGCAACATTTTACAAAGCATTCATGAATTATCGATTGGATTAGCGTTAATTCCCTTGAAATCACCTATTATTCATCCAAAACGCATCCTACCTGGGTTTTATGCACGTAAAAGGAAGTGAATTATATCCTAATAAATAGAGTACGAAAACTCTTTTTTCAACATTTTGATTTCTGAAAATTTGACTCATTCTGCTTGGCAAAAGGTTTCTAAGGATTTCCGGATTATCGATCGTATTAGCTTTAGTTCATTTGAAATCACGGATTATTTATGGAATAGGCATACAATGCATATTCCATGTCAATGCTCATAGATGGAGTTGATTTATACATTTCTAAACTTATTTACAAATGGAATTTTGTGTGTGTGTGTGTGTGTATGTGTATGTGTCTGTGTGTGTGTCCATTGCCTATAGACTCCGAAACAGCTGAACCGATTTTCTTGAAAATTTACACAGTTGTACTAAAAGCGTCTGCGAGTGTTTTTAGCTAGGTTTTGTGTCGAGGTACCCCCGATAAATATCGAAAATCGATAATAAAAAAAATCGGGTTATAGAAGGAGTGGTCCGATTTTAATAAAATTTGATACACTCATAGACAAAGACATAAGAAACGATATTCAGAAGTTTCAAGGGTGCAGTTCTTACAATAGTGCAGACAATCGATAATATATATATATATATATATATATATATATATATATAAAAGGCAAGATGTGTGTGTGTGTGTGTGTGTGTGTGTGTGTGTGTGTGTGTGTGTGTGTGTGTGTGTGTGTGTGTGTGTTTATCTGTCTGTATGTCCTTTATACAAATCCACAATTTTTATCCGATTCTCACCAAACTTCACACAAATATTCTTTAGGCTAAGTCTGAGCTCCAAGACCATGGATTAGTTGTAAAGCTTTCATTACGCCCGAGCAACGCCGGGCTATACTGCTAGTTTTTACATCAGGCCAATTGGTGCGCCAGCAAATTTTAGTCACAATTTTCGAAATTCAATGGCTGACATCTACCATGAGAAATGGATAGGCAAGATGTTTGTGTGTGTGTCTGTTTATCTGCCTGTACGTCTGTTTTTTTGCTGTTTTTTTTTCGGGCCTTTTATTTTAGTTTTTGCTTCGGGTTTGGCTCTAAGTAGGTATAATTGCAATTCTTAGTCTCAGCCATGATAACGTTTACTCAGAGGACTTATTTAGCCTTCAAAATTCAGTTTACGACGAAAAAAACTTATTTGATATCGATACCAGGAAATCAAAATTCGACTTACCTCCATTCATTTTTCTTTCAGTCTTTCGCTACATTTTTTAAGAAGCGGAATAAATCAAATTTTTACACATGCAAATGATAAAATACAAAAGTAGTTTGCGGCCCCTAATTATTAGGATAAAATCGCTTCCAATTAATTGCATAAAACCCAGAGTGCCTGCATTTTACAAGGATAAAAGAAGACTTCAAAAGATGTACCTCTAATCCTATCGACAATCCGTAAGTCTTTCGAAACTTTTTCGAAAATGAGTCAAATTTTCAGATATGCAAATGATAAAATATAAGAGAAGTTTGCAGCCTTTAATTATTAAGATAAAATCGCTTCCAATTAATTGCAGAAAACCTAGACTGGGTTCATTTTGCAAGGATAAGAGAAGACTTCAGAGGAATAATTAGATGACGCAAATTCTTTAATCATTCAACATTTAGATTTCTGAGAATTAGAATCATTCAAATTAGCAAAATGCTTCGAAGTATTTCTATATTATCAATTCGATTAGATGTAGATGCTTTGAAATCACCGATTATTCACCCAAAAGGCATGAAATGTGAGTTTTATGTACCTAAATGGTAGCAATCAGTCAGTTAAGTGCCATACGTGATACACGCTTGGGCGATCATGTCTCGAAAGATACATGACTGACTGGGCAGAAGATTATCCCGCAGTAGGTTGCCATTGCTTTCTGCGGTAGACTGGCTACAGAACCCAATCTGTCCTGTTATTTAACCCATAACTGGAAGGGATAGACGGATTAATACCTTTCTCAAGGATATTTGCGCGTAAGTGAATGCAATGAATTCGGCTAGAATTCGAACTCGGCTCCCAGATTTCTCGTTCCGAGCCGATATCCAATGCACCACAACGCACATCCGCAAATGGTAGTAATATATATCCTAATAAGAGGACGCACACTTCTCATAATTTTGAACATTCAGATGTCTGAAACGTTGACTCATTATGCTTGGCAAATTGCTTCGAAGTATTTCCGGATTATCAATCAGATTAGCGGTAGTTCTTTTGAAGTCCTCTTGCAAAATGCATCCAGTCACCTTATTGGAAGCGTTTTATTCTAATAATTAGAGGCCGCAAACTTCTCTTATATTTTATCATTTACATGTCTGAAAAGTTTACTCATTCCGCTTCGCAAAAAATTTCGAAGGACTTACGGGTTATCGATCAGATTAGAGGTAGTTCCTTTAAAGTCCTCTTTTATTTATTTTTTTTTTTTATAATCGTGTCACCCCAAGCAAGACATTTTACTGCCACTGTTGTACAGGGGGTTACATAAGAGGAATGTTATGAGGAGTGAGAGGTTTTATAGTTTTATCATTTGCATGTCTGAAAATTTAACCCATTTCGCCTAGTAAACATTTTCGAAGTATTTCCGGATTAGCGGTTGGATTAGATGTAGTTCCCTTCAAGTCCTCTTTATACTGGCAACATGCATACAGCTTAAGTTTTATACAGATAATTAGAAGCGACTTTATCCTAAAAATTAGAGGCGGTAAACTTCTATTATATTTTATCATTTCCATGTCTAAACATTTGACTCATTCTGCTTCGCAAAAAGTTTCGACGGACTTACGGATTATTGATCGGAGTAGAGGTAGTTCCTTTAAAGTCCTTTTTTATCCTTGGAAAATGCATACAGTCTTGGTTTTATGCAATTAATTGGAAGCTATTTTATCTTAATAATTAAAGGCCGCAAACGTCTCTTATATCTAATCATTTACATGTCTGAAAATTTGACTCAATCCGCGTCGTAAATGTTTCGTAAAATTTGACTCATCCCTCTTCGCAAAAAGTTTCGAATGACTTACAGATTATCGATCGGATTATAGGCAGTTTCTTTAAAATCCTCTCTGTTGTGTCGTGAGTAAGAATAAATAACTCAACAACAGGAATAGGTTAATTGTTGTATTCCGTGAAAATAGTATTTACAAAGGTTATTAGTATCCAATACAAGAATAAAGGTTAATCGTCTCAACCGTCGTAAGACGTAGTATGAGCAATGGGTACTTCCGGGTCGTCACCGGAAGTCTACGACTGACTTGTCGATCGGCTGCTCGGCACACTCTCCTACGTAGATGCCACCATTACTTTACATAGTAATGGAATAGTCCATTATAGCTGAATAGGCGCGGGCGTGCCAACACTCTCTTATTCTTGCAAAATGCATCCAGTCTTGGTTTTATGAAATTAATTGGAAGTGATTTTATCCGCAAACTTCTCCTATATTTTCTCATTTGCATGTCTGAAAATTTGACTCATTCCGCTTAGCAAAAGGTTTCTAGGGACTTACGAATTATCGATGGGATTAGACGTAGTTCCTTTGAAGTCCTTATTTATTCTTGCAAAATGCATCCAGTCTGGGTTTTATTCACCTAATTGGGAGCGATTCTATCCTAATAATTAGAGGCCGCAAACTTCTCCTATATTTTATCATTTACATGTCTGAAAATTTGCCTCATTCCGAAGACTTACAGACTATCAATCGGATTAGAGGTAGTTTGAAATCTCTGATTATTCATCTAGTATGCAGGCAATTTTGGTTTTATGCATATAACTGTAAGTGATTTATACCCTAATGATAAAAGAAGACAAAATTCTTTTATTTTTCAATATCTTTTGTCTGAAAATTTTACTCATTTTGCAAAATGTTTCAAAGAATTTCAGTATTATCGATTGGATCAGCGTTAGTTCCTTTGAAATCACCCATTATCCATGCAATATGAATACAATGTGTGTTTTATGCACATAAAAGGAAGTGATTTATGTCCTATTTATGGATGGCTGCAAATTTCTCTTATATTTCATCATTGTGGTGCATTGGATATCGGATCGAAACCAGAAATCGGGGAGCCGAGTTCGAATTCCAGCCGAATTCATTGCATTCACTTACGCGCAAATACCCTTGGGAAAGGTATTAATCCGTCTATTTCTTCCAGTTATAAATAACAGGACAGATTGGGTTCTATAGCCTTGGTCGGCAACCAGTCTACCGCAGAAAGCAATGGCAACCTACTGCGGGATAATCTTCTGCCCAGTCAGTCATGTCTCTTTCGAGACATGATCGCCCAAGCGTGAATCACGTATGGCACTTAACTGACTGATGTCTGAAAAGTCGACTCATTTCGTTGGGAAAGTTTTTCCAGATTATCGATCAGATCAGCGGTAGTTCTTTTGAAGTCACCGATTATTCACTCTTATGCATGCAATCTGGATTTTAGGCACAAAAATAGAAATGATTTATATCCTAATAATAAGATGGCAAAATCTTCCTTTATTTTACAACATTTAGATGTCTGAAAACTTGACTCATTATTATTAGTAAAATACTTCGAAGTATTGCAATTTATCGATCGGATTAGTGGTAGTTACTTTGAAGTCCCGATTATTCATTGAATATGCATGCGATCTGGGCTTTATACTTCTAAACGGAATAAATTTATACCCTAATAATTAGAGAACGCAAACTACTTTGTTTTTTTAATATTAAAATGTTGACTCATTATGCCTAGTAATATATTTCCAAATATTTCCGGCTTATCAATCGGATCAGAGTTTATTCCTTTGAAGTCCCTGATTATTATTATATGTATATATATGTATATATTCTTATCTATTGGCTCATCCAGAAAATACCAGCAAGATACCCTATGTGGACCAAATGACCAGAATTACCAATAGATAACTTGCTTAACTAAGTGGAGGGAGATATATTTTAAACGATTAAAATATAAAAACAGTTTCACTCAATGCAAGATCTTATTCTTTAATCCACGGGTCATTGCTTTTTAGCTATATCCACCGTAATCCTTCTTCAGCTGCAATAGAGCTTTCAATTCATAGCTTTCTTTTTTGCCGCTTCTACAATTCCAATTTTTGCCAATGCCTTGCACAATGCGTGTTCCACAAAACCTCTGCACACCATTTCCATTGGATCGAAATATGTTTCCAACCATTTTGTTTGCATCTTTCTACCATCTCCCGGTATTTTTCACGCTTCCTTTCACTGGCGAACGAGATATTCTCCTCCCATGCAACCGATAGCTCCCAAATATTAAACTCTTTGTAGTGTTTGAGTGAATTAATAGATCTGGGTGAAGGATTGTCTGCACTATACGGCTTGGGAATTTCAACTATTGTTCCAGGTCCGTGATCAGCTGCCAATCAAATTCTGTTTGGGAATTCAAGTTTTAGAAAATGGTCGGTATCACTGGTGCCGCAATCAGGTCCTCAGTGCTATAGCGGACGCAGTAACGACAACCATTAGGTCATGCAATCATAAGGTAGGGTACAGAGAGCCATTAATACGTTTTGTTAAGGCCGAGGAAAGACGAAGAAAGTAAAGAATACCCTAAATATGCTTTCTACAGCATTTGATTGGCAGCTGATCACGGACCTGGAACAATAGTTGAAATTCCCAAGCCGTATAGTGCAGACAACCCTTCACCCAGATCTATTAATTCACTCAAACACTACAAAGAGTTTAATAATTTCCTCCCTGACGGAGAAAGTTTCATTGGGATTTGTTTAAGGGCAGGGTCCCAAGTCCTAACCCGTTATTTAACCCCTAACTCGAGGGAAAGTACGGATTAATACCTTTCCCTAGGGTACTAGCGCGTAAGTGAATGCAGGGCATGCAACAGGAATTCGAAATATTTTTTTCATATAGATGGTAGCGATTTATATCCTCATAATTATAGGACGTAACCTAATCTTGTTTTTCAACATTAATGACTAAAATCATGCATCATTATGCTTGGCAAATGTTTCGACGTATTTCAGGGTTTTCGTTGGGATTAGCGGCTATTCCTTTGAAGTCACAGTATGCATGCAATCTGGGTTTTATTCATATAGATGGTAGCGATTTATATCCTTCATAATTATAGGACGTAACCTAATCTTGTTTTTCAACATTAATGACTAAAATCATGCATCATTATGCTTGGCAAATGTTTCGACGTATTTCAGGGTTTTCGTTGGGATTAGCGGCTATTCCTTTGAAGTCACAGTATGCATGCAATCTGGGTTTTATTCATATAGATGGAAGTTATTTATATCCTAATAATTAATGGACGTAATCTTATCTTATATACACTCCACCCACATCTATTGAACAGGTGAAGAGGCTCATCCCTTGTTTCCTGTTTAGGATGCGGTTTCCGGTTTTCTCTTTTCCAATCTTTTCACTCTTTTCCTTTTTTATTATTTTTTTTTCAATTGGAGTAGATAGACTAAACTATCGCCCGGTTCACACTCCACCCACATCTATTGAACAGGTGAAGAGGCTCATCCCTTGTTTCCTGTTTAGGATGTGGTTTCCGGCTTTCTCTTTTCCATTCTTTTTACCCTTACGTAGCCCCCTGCGCATCAGTAGCGTTACCGCCTTGCTTGGGGTGATATGATTAAAAAAAAAAATATTTCAACATTTAGATTTTATTGACTTATTATGTTTGGCAAAGAGTTTCGAAAGATTTCCGGATTATCGATCGGATTAGCGGTATCTCCTTTGAAGTCACCGATTATTCATCAAATATGCATGCAACATATATGAAAGTGGCTTAATATTTAGAGAACGAAGACTTTTTTTTATTTATTAGCATTTAGTTGTCCGAAACAATTTTACACGTTATATTTGCCAAATATTTCGAAGAGTTTTCTTCATTATTGAGCGGGTTAGAAATAGATTATTTGAAGTCCCCGATTATACATCCAATATGCATGCAATCTGGGTTTTATGCGCCTCAATGAAAGTGTTTTTTCCTAATAATTTGAGGGCGCACACCTCTCTTATTTGTTAACATTTAAATATTTGATATCGTAACTCATTATGCTTTAACAAATGATTCGAAGTATTTCTATATTGACGATCGGATTAGCGGTAGTTCCTTTGAAGTCACCCATTATCCATCCAACATGCATGGCATCTTGGTTTTATACATATAAAGGAAAGCGATCTATATTCTTATAATTAGAGGTCAATCTGTAAAGTTGACTCATTTGCTTGGCAAAATGTTTCGGAGGATTACATGATTATCAATCGGACTAGTTGTAGTTTGTTTTTAAGTCCCCCAACATTCATATAATATTCATGCGACCTTAGTTTTTTTTCTACCTAAATGGAAGTGATTTATACCCAAATAATTAAAGGGCACATCCTTCTCTTATTTTACAACATTTAGGTGTTTGAAAATTGATTCATTATCATTGGAAACAATGTTTCGAATGTTTTCCGTATTATTGATCGGATTAGCGGTAATTCCTTTGAAGTCCCCGATTATTCATCCAATATGCATGCAATCTGGGTTTTGTGCATATAAATAGAAGTGATTTATATCCACAAAGTTAATGGACGCAAATTTCTTTAATTTACAACCTTTACATATCTAAAAGTTTAATCATTGTGCATGGTAAAATATTTCGTCAGCTTTCCGGATTATCGAACGGATTAGCGGTAGTTTGTTGAAAGTCCCTGATTATTTGTCCAATATCCATGCAATCTGCTTTTGATACACATAAATGGAAGTTAATTATATCCTAATATTTAGAGGACGCAAACTTCTTTTTTCCATCATTTAGATGTCCGAAAAGTTGACAAATTATGCTAGTAAAATCTTTCGAATTATTTCCTGATTATTGATCGGATTAGCGGTAGTTAATTGAAGTCACGATTATTCATTCAATTTGCAGGAAATCGGTGTTTTATGCATATAACTTGAAAATATTTATGTCCTACTAAAGTCGACGATGGACGAGGCAAACTTCTCGATTGGATTGGCAGTGGTTCTGTTGGAGTCCACGATTATTCAATCAATGTACATGCAATTTTGTTTATGCACATAAATGGAAGTGACTTATATCCTAATATGTATGGAACGCGAACTTCTCTTATTTTGCAAAATATAAATGTCTAAAAAGTTAACTCATTTTGGTTTGCAAAATATTTCGAATTATTTCCGGATCATCGATTGGATTAGCGTAGTTCCTTCAATGTCATCTATTATTCATCCAATATGCATGCAATGTGGGTTTTATGCACATAAATGGTAGTGACTTATATCGTCATAATTAGAAGACGCATACCTTTCTTATTTTTTCAAGTTGAATCATTATGTATGGCAAAATATTTTGTCAGATTTCCGGATTATCGATCGGATTAGTGGTATTTCTTTTGTAACATCTGATTATTAATCCAGTATGCATGCAATCTGGTTTTTAAACACTAAAGGGAAGTTATATTTTTAGTAATTAGATGACGCACACTTCTCTTTTTTTTCTAACATTTAGATTCTGAAAAATTGACTGATTATGATTAGCAAATATCCTGAATATTTTCCAGATTATCGATCGGATTAGCAGTAGCTCGTTTAATGTCCCCGATTATTCATACAATATGCATGCAATCTTGGTTTTATGTAGATAAACGGAAGTGATTTATATCTTAATAAATAGATAACACACAACTTTGTCTAATTGTTTTTAATTTAGATGCCTGAAAAGTTGTCTCATTTTGCTTGGCAAAATGTTTCCAAGAATTTCCGGATTATCGATCAGATCAGCAGTAATTCCTTTGAAGGCTACAATTATTCAACCAATGTAGATTTAATGTTCGTTTTTTACACATAAATGGAAGTAATTTCTATCCTAATAATTAGAGGAAGCAAATTTGTTTTATAATTCAACATTTAGATATCTGAAATGCTTGTGAAAATGTTTCGTAGAATTTCAGATTGTCGGTCAGATTAAAGTAAGTTCCTTTGAATTCATTGATTATTCATCCAATATGCATGCAATCTGGTTTTATGCACATTAATAGAAGTTTTTTATATACAAAAATTAGTCGACGTAAACATCTCTTATTTTTCATCATTTAGATGTCTGAAAAGTTGACACGGTATAATTGACAAAAGGTTTTGAAAAGATTTTCAGATTATCGATTGGATTAACGGTAGTTCCTTTAAAGTCGCCGATTACTCATAAAATGCAATCTGAGTTTTATGAACATAAATGGAAGTTATTTATATATTCATAATTAGATTATGCATAATTCTCTTATTCTTCAACATTCAGATGGTTGAAAATTTGTCTCAATATGTTTAACAAAATGTTTCAAAGTATTTCTGTGGGATAGGGTTAGTTTGTTTAAAGTCCCAAATTATTCATTCAGAATGAATGCAATGTCAGTTTCATGCATCTAAATTTATATCCTTATAATTAGAGGACGCAAACTTCATTTTTGTCACCATTTAGATATCTAAAATATTGACTCATTATGATTGGCAAAATGTTACGAATTTTTTTCCGGATTATCGGTTCGAATAGCAGTAGTTACACTGAAGTCCCCGATTGTTCGTGCATGCAACCTGGGTTTTATGCACTTAAATAGAAGCGATTTATATCCTAATGATTAGAAAAATTAGAAAACGCAAACTCTTGTTTTTAACATTTAGGTGTCTGAAAAGTTGACTCATTATTCTTGGCAAAATGTTAAAACGTATTTCCGGATCATGGATCGGATTAGCGATAGTTCCGTTGAAATCACTGTTTATTCTACCAATAGACATGCAACCTAAATTTTATGCATATATATGTAAGTGATTTATATCCTAATAATTTTAGGACACAAACTTCTCTTATTTTCAACATTTATAAGTCTGAAAATTAACACTTCATGATAGGAGAAATATTTCGAAGCATTTCCGTTTTATTGATCGAATTAGCGGCACTTCATTTCAATTCCCCTGTTTTCGTCCAAAAAGCATGCAATCTATTTTTTTAATATAAATTTTTGATAAATGGAAATGATTTATATGTAAATGATTAGAAAAGGCAAACTTATTTTTCAAAATTTAGATGTGTGAAATATTCTCTTACTTTTCAACATTTATATGTAGGAAATGTTGACATTGATTGGCAAAATGTTTCGAAGGATATCCACATTATCGGTCGGATTAGCGATAATTCCTTTGAATACCCTGATTATTAATCCAATATGTCTGTGTTTTATTCACAAAAATGAAAATTATTTATATCCAAAAATTTACTGGACACAAACGTCTCCCATTTTTCAACATTTAGTTGTCTGAAGTGTTGACTCATTATGCTTGGCAACATTTTACAAAGCATTCATGAATTATCGATTGGATTAGCGTTAATTCCCTTGAAATCACCTATTATTCATCCAAAACGCATCCTACCTGGGTTTTATGCACGTAAAAGGAAGTGAATTATATCCTAATAAATAGAGTACGAAAACTCTTTTTTCAACATTTTGATTTCTGAAAATTTGACTCATTCTGCTTGGCAAAAGGTTTCTAAGGATTTCCGGATTATCGATCGTATTAGCTTTAGTTCATTTGAAATCACGGATTATTTATGGAATAGGCATACAATGCATATTCCATGTCAATGCTCATAGATGGAGTTGATTTATACATTTCTAAACTTATTTACAAATGGAATTTTGTGTGTGTGTGTATGTGTATGTGTCTGTGTGTGTGTCCATTGCCTATAGACTCCGAAACAGCTTAACCGATTTTCTTGAAAATTTACACAGTTGTACTAAAAGCGTCTGCGAGTGTTTTTAGCTAGGTTTTGTGTCGAGGTACCCCCAATAAATATCGAAAATCGATAATAAAAAAAATCGGGTTATAGAAGGAGTGGTCCGATTTTAATAAAATTTGATACACTCATAGACAAAGACATAAACGATATTCAGAAGTTTCAAGGGTGCAGTTCTTACAATAGTGCAGACAATCGATAATATATATATATATATATATATATATATATATATATATATATATATAAAAGGCAAGATGTTTGTGTGTGTGTGTGTGTGTGTGTGTGTGTGTGTGTGTGTGTGTGTGTGTGTGTGTGTGTATGTCCTTTATACAAATCCTCAATTTTTATCCGATTCTCACCAAACTTCACACAAATATTCTTTAGGCTAAGTCTGAGCTCCAAGACCATGGATTAGTTGTAAAGCTTTCATTACGCCCGAGCAACGCCGGGCTATACTGCTAGTTTTTACATCAGGCCAATTGGTGCGCCAGCAAATTTTAGTCACAATTTTCGAAATTCAATCTACCATGAGAAATTCAATCTACCATGAGAAATGGATAGGCAAGATGTTTGTGTGTGTGTCTGTTTATCTGCCTGTACGTCTGTTTTTTTGCTGTTTTTTTTTTTTTTCAGCCTTTTATTTTAGTTTTTGCTTCGAGTTTGGCTCTAAGTAGGTATAATTGCAATTCTTAGTCTCAGCCATGATAACGTTTACTCAAAGGACTTATTTAGCCTTCAAAATTCAGTTTACGACGAAAAAAACTTATTTGATATCGATACCAGGAAATCAAAATTCGACTTACATCCATTCATTTTTCTTTCAGTCTACGGTTTCGCTACATTTTTTAAGAAGCGGAATAAATCAAATTTTTACACATGCAAATGATAAAATACAAAAGTAGTTTGCGGCCCCTAATTATTAGGATAAAATCGCTTCCAATTAATTGCATAAAACCCAGAGTGCCAGCATTTTACAAGGATAAAAGAAGACTTCAAAAGAAGTACCTCTAATCCTATCGACAATCCAGTAAGTCTTTCGAAACTTTTTCGAAAATGAGTCAAATTTTCAGATATGCAAATGATAAAATATAAGAGAAGTTTGCAGCCTTTAATTATTAAGATAAAATCGCTTCCAATTAATTGCAGAAAACCTAGACTGGGTTCATTTTGCAAGGATAAGAGAAGACTTCAGAGGAATAATTAGATGACGCAAATTCTTTAATAATTCAACATTTAGATTTCTGAGAATTAGAATCATTCAAATTAGCAAAATGCTTCGAAGTATTTCTATATTATCAATTTGATTAGATGTAGATGCTTTGAAATCACCGATTATTCACCCAAAAGGCATGAAATGTGAGTTTTATGTACCTAAATGGTAGCAATCAGTCAGTTAAGTGCCATATGTGATACACGCTTGGGCGATCATGTCTCGAAAGATACATGACTGACTGGGCAGAAGATTATCCCGCAGTAGGTTGCCATTGCTTTCTGTGGTAGACTGGCTACAGAACCCAATCTGTCCTGTTATTTAACCCATAACTGGAAGGGATAGACGGATTAATACCTTTCTCAAGGATATTTGCGCGTAAGTGAATGCAATGAATTCGGCTAGAATTCGAACTCGGCTCCCAGATTTCTCGTTCCGAGCCGATATCCAATGCACCACAACGCACATCCGCAAATGGTAGTAATATATATCCTAATAAGAGGACGCACACTTCTCATAATTTTGAACATTCAGATGTCTGAAACGTTGACATTATGCTTGGCAAATTGCTTCGAAGTATTTCCGGATTATCAATCAGATTAGCGGTAGTTCTTTTGAAGTCCTCTTGCAAAATGCATCCAGTCACCTTATTGGAAGCGTTTTATTCTAATAATTAGAGGCCGCAAACTTCTCTTATATTTTATCATTTACATGTCTGAAAATTTGACTCATTCCGCTTCGCAAAAAATTTCGAAGGACTTACGGGTTATCGATCAGATTAGAGGTAGTTCCTTTAAAGTCCTCTTTTATTTTTTTTATTTTTTTATAATCGTGTCACCCCAAGCAAGACATTTTACTGCCACAGTTGTACAGGGGATTACATAAGAGGAATGTTATGAGGAGTGAGAGGTTTTATAGTTTTATCATTTGCATGTCTGAAAATTTAACCCATTTCGCCTAGTAAACATTTTCGAAGTATTTCCGGATTAGCGGTTGGATTAGATGTAGTTCCCTTCAAGTCCTCTTTATACTGGCAACATGCATACAGCTTAAGTTTTATACAGATAATTAGAAGCGACTTTATCCTAAAAATTAGAGGCGGCAAACTTCTCTTATATTTTATCATTTCCATGTCTAAACATTTGACTCATTCTGCTTCGCAAAAAGTTTCGACGGACTTACGGATTATTGATCGGAGTAGAGGTAGTTCCTTTAAAGTCCTTTTTTATCCTTGGAAAATGCATACAGTCTTGGTTTTATGCAATTAATTGGAAGCTATTTTATCTTAATAATTAAAGGCCGCAAACGTCTCTTATATTTAATCATTTACATGTCTGAAAATTTGACTCAATCCGCGTCGTAAATGTTTCGTAAAATTTGACTCATCCCTCTTCGCAAAAAGTTTCGAATGAGTTACGGATTATCGATCGGCTTATAGGCAGTTTCTTTAAAATCCTCTCTGTTGTGTCGTGAGTAAGAATAAATAACTCAACAACAGGAATAGGTTAATTGTTGTATTCCGTGAAAATAGTATTTACAAAGGTTATTAGTATCCAATACAAGAATAAAGGTTAATCGTCTCAACCGTCGTAAGACGTAGTATGAGCAATGGGTACTTCCGGGTCGTCACAGGAAGTCTACGACTGACTTGTCGATCGGCTGCTCGGCACACTCTCTTACGTAGATGCCACCATTACTTTACATAGTAATGGAATAGTCCATTATAGCCGAATAGGCGCGGGCGTCCCAACACTCTCTTATCCTTGCAAAATGCATCCAGTCTGGGTTTTATGTAATTAATTGGAAATGATTTTATCCGTAAACTTCTCCTATATTTTCTCATTTGCATTTCTGAAAATTTGACTCATTCCGCTTAGCAAAAGGTTTCTAGGGACTTACGGATTAACGATCGGATTAGACGTAGTTCCTTTGAAGTCCTTATTTATTCTTGCAAAATGCATCCAGTCTGGGTTTTATTCACCTAATTGGGAGCGATTCTATCCTAATAATTAGAGGCCGCAAACTTCTATATTTTATCATTTACATGTCTGAAAATTTGCCTCATTCCGAAGACTTACAGATTATCAATTGGATTAGAGGTAGTTTGAAATCTCTGATTATTCATCCAGTATGCAGGCAATTTTGGTTTTATGCATATAAATGTAAGTGATTTATACCCTAATGATAAAAGAAGACAAAATTCTTTTATTTTTCAATATCTTTTGTCTGAAAATTTTACTCATTTTGCAAAATGTTTCAAAGAATTTCAGTATTATCGATTGGATCAGCGTTAGTTCCTTTGAAATCACCCATTATCCATGCAATATGAATACAATGTGTGTTTTATGCATATAAAAGGAAGTGATTTATGTCCTATTTATGGATGGATGCAAATTTCTCTTATATTTCATCATTGTGGGGCATTGGATATCGGATCGAAACCAGAAATCGTGGAGCCGAGTTCGAATTCCAACCGAATTCATTGCATTCACTTACGCGCAAATACCCTTGGGAAAGGTATTAATCCGTCTATTTCTTCCAGTTATAAATAACAGGACAGATTGGGTTCTATAGCCTTGGTCGGCAACCAGTCTACCGCAGAAAGCAATGGCAACCTACTGCGGGATAATCTTCTACCCAATCAGTCATGTCTCTTTCGAGACATGATCGCCCAAGCGTGAATCACGTATGGCACTTAACTGACTGATGTCTGAAAAGTCGACTCATTTCGTTGGGAAAGTTTTTCTAGATTATCAATCAGGTCAGCGGTAGTTCTTTTAAAGTCACCGATTATTCACTCTTATGCATGCAATCTGGATTTTAGGCACAAAAATAGAAATGATTTATATCCTAATAATAAGATGGCAAAATCTTCCTTTATTTTACAACATTTAGATGTCTGAAAACTTGACTCATTATTATTAGAAAAATACTTCGAAGTATTGCAATTTATCGATCGGATTAGTGGTAGTTACTTTGAAGTCCCGATTATTCATTGAATATGCATGCGATCTGGGCTTTATACTTCTAAACGGAATAAATTTATACCCTAATAATTAGAGAACGCAAAATACTTTGTTTTTTTAATATTAAAATGTTGACTCATTATGCCTAGTAATATATTTCCAAATATTTCCGGCTTATCAATCGGATCAGAGTTTATTCCTTTGAAGTCCCTGATTATTCATCCAATATGCTTGCAAACTGTGTATCGTGCATAAAAATAGAAGTGATTTATATTCTAATAATTGCAGGACGCAAACTCATTTTTCATCAGTTAGATGTCTGAAAAGTTGACTTATTATGCTTGGCAAAACGTTTCAATGGATTTCAATATTATTGATCAGATTAGCGGTACTTCGTTTACGGTTACTGATTATTCATTTTATATGCATGCAATCTGGGTTTTATATACATGCAATCTGGGTTTTATATGCATGCAATCTGGGTTTTATGCTTATAAATGGACGTGATTTATATCTTAATAATTAGAAGAAGCAAACGTCTCTTCTTTTTCAACAATTAGATGTCTGAAATGTGGACTCATTATGTTTGGCAAACTGTTTCGAAGGATTTTCTGTTTATCTATAGGATTAGCTGTAGTTTCTT
The DNA here is from genome assembly GCA_037127315.1 of Ascarosepion bandense. Classification (NCBI taxonomy): domain Eukaryota; kingdom Metazoa; phylum Mollusca; class Cephalopoda; order Sepiida; family Sepiidae; genus Ascarosepion; species Ascarosepion bandense. Next base: position 526,176 of record JBBBDQ010001593.1, read on the forward strand.
TGAAGTCACCAATTTTTCATCCAATATGCATGTCTGAATTTATTCATATGAATGAGAGCGATTTTTATCCTAAAAATTACAAGATGCATTCTTCTCTGTTTTTCAATATTTAGATGTCTGAAAATTGATATATTATGCTTGCCAAAATGTTTCGAAGTATTTCTGGATTATCAATTGGATTATCGGTAGTTCTTTTGAAGTCATCGATTATTGATATAATCAGCATGCAATCTGGGTTTTATGCACCTAAATGAAATTTATATTCTATTAGTATGAGAACGCAAACTTTTCTTATTTTTCAACATTTAGAAATGTTAGCTCATTATTTTTGGCAAAATATTTCAAGTTTATCGATCGTATTAGCGGTAATTACTTTGAAGTACTTGATTATTTATACAATATGCATTCAATCTTGGATTTGTGCATATAAATGAATGTGATTTATATCGTAATAATTAGAGGAGGGTAACCTTTCTTATTTCTTAACATTTAGATGTTTGAAAAGTTGACATATTTGGCTCGGCAAACTGTTTCGAAGGATTTCCAGATTATCAATCGGATAAGAGGTTAGTTTTGTAAATGTACCCGATTATTTATACAATATTATTTATATTCATATTATTTATGAACCTAAATGGAAGTGATTTATATCCTAATAATTAGAGCACGAATCCTCCACTTCTTTTCAAAAGTTGACTGATTAATCTTGGGAAAATGTTTCGAAAAATTTCCTGATTATCGATCGGATTAGCGATAATTTCTTTTAAGTCCGCGATTATTCATCTAATATGCATGTAATCTGTGTTTTATGCACCTAAATTGAAGTGATATATATCCTAATAATTAGAGGACGCAAACTTCTCTTATTTTTAAACACTTAGATATCAGAAATATTGATTCATTCTTCTTGGAAAAATGTTACCATGTGTTTCTAGATTATCAATCGGATTAGCGGTTGTTCATTTGAAGTCACTGATTATTCTTCCAGTTTGCATCCAATCTGGGTTTTCTGCACATGGATGGAAGTGATTTATATCCTAATAATGATAGGATGTAAACTTATCTTATTTTTCAACATTAACATGTCTGAAATATTAACTCAATGTGTTTAAGAAAATGTTTATCAATCGGATTATCGGTAATTCCATCGACGTCCTCCAGGCAATATGCATGCAATCTGGGTTTTATGCACCTCAATGAAAGTGATTTATATTCTTGTAAAGAAAGAAAACTTCATTTTATTTTCAGCATTTAGTTATGTATAATATTGAATCATCATCCTTGGCAAATTTTTTCGAAGTATTTCCGTGTTATCTATCGAATTATCGGTAGTTTCTTTGAAGCCAACGAAAATTTATCCAAAATGCATGCAATCAGGATTTTATGCATACAAATGGAAATGACTGATATCATAAAAATTAAAGGACGCTAAGCTCGTTTAGTTTTTCAACATTTACATATATGAAAAGATGACACATTATACTTAGCAAAATGTTTCACAGTATTTCTGGATTGTCGATCGGATTAGTGGTAGTTCCTTTTGATGTCCCCGAATATTCACCCAATATGCATGCAATCATGGTTTTATTCACATAAACAGAAGTGATTCGTACCTATTAATTAGAGGACGCAAACTTCTTTCATTTTTCAACAACTAAATGTACGAAAGTTTGATGGATTATGCATGGCAAAATTTTTCAAAGAATTACCGCATTATTAATCAGCTTAGCGGTAGTTGCCTTGAAGTTCACGATTATTCATCGAATATGCATGCAATCTGGCTTATTATGCAACTAAATGGAAGTGATTTATATCCTAATAATCAAAGGATGCGAACTTATTTTCCATCATTTAGATGTCAGAAATGTTGACTCATTGAAAATGTTTGAGAGTATTTCCGGTTTATCAATCGGATTAGCGGTAATTCCTTTAATGACTGCCATTATTTATCCAATTCGCATACAATCTGGGTTGTATGAACCTCAGTTCTAAGGGATTTATATCCGAATATTTATAGGAAGCAAACTTAATTTTTTTCAACATTTATATTGAATTATCATTTCCGTATTATCTAACAAATTAGCGGTAATCTTTTTAAGTCACCGATGATTTATCCATAATGCATGCAAACAGGGAATTGTGCATAAAAATGGAAGTGATTTATATCATAATAATTACATGACACTAACTTCACTTAGTTTTCAACATTTAGATATCTGAAATGATGACGCCATATGCATGGCAAAATGATTTACAGTATTTCCGGATTGTCGATCGGATTAGCTGTAATTCCTTTTAAGTGACCGAAGATTAACTCAATATTCATTAAATCTGTATCCTAATAATTAGAGCACGTACTGATGCCTGATGAGTTGATATATTTTTGCTTGGCAAAATATTTCAAAGTATTTCAGGTGTATCGATCGGATTAGCGGTAGTTCCTTTGCAGTTACCGATTATTCACCCAATAATCAGGCAAGGTGGGTTTTCTGCATATTAATGAAAGTAATTTATATCCTATTAATTAAAAAAGCACACTTTTCATATTTTTCAACATTTAGATATCTGAAATATTGACACATTTTGCTTGGCAAAATTTTTCTAAGGATTTTCGGATTATCGATGGGATTAGCGGTAGTTATTTTGAACTTTCTGATTATTCATCCAATTTGCATGCAATCTGGTATTTACGCACCTAAATGGAAGTGATTTATATACTAATGGTTATAGGACACGCAATTCTCTTTTTTTTAACATTTACAGGTCTATAAATTAAACTCATTCTGCATGGCAAAATATTTCTAAGATTTTCCGGAGTATCGATCAGATTGATGTCACGGATTATTCATCCAATATTCATGCAATCTGGGTTTTGTGCATATAAATAGAAGTAATATATATCCTAAAAGTTAAAGGACGTAAAATTCTCTCATTTTTAAAGATTTAGATGTCTGAAAAGTTGACGCATTATGCTTGGGAAAATATAGCGAGGGATTTTCGTATTATCGTTCGGATAATCGGTAGTATCTTTAAATTCACGATTATTTGAATTTTATGCATGTTTATAGAAGTGATATTTATTTTAATGATTAGAGAACGCAAACTTCAATAAGTCGTTCAACATTGAGATATCTGAAATGTTGACTGATTATGCGTGGCAAAAAGTTTCCAGTGATTTCCGGATTATCTCTTTGTAGTCACCGATTATTTGGCTTTTATTCACATGAATCGAAGTAAATCATATCCTACTAATTAAAGGACGCACACTTCTTTTATTCTAAATATTTAGAAGTCTGACAATTTGGCTTAGGATGTTTCGCAAAATGAGTCAAAGGATTTCCATATTATCGTTCGGATTTGTGGTAAGTAATGTCTTGTACTCGAGTATACATCCAATACGCATGCAATCTGGATTTTATGCAAATAGATAGAAGTAATTTATATACTAATAATTAGGGAAAGCCCACTTCCCTTGCTTTTAAATATTTAAATTTCTGAAAAGTTGACTCACTATACTTGGCAAAATGTTTTTATGAGTTTCCGGATTATTGGTCAGATTAGTGGTAGTTTACTTGAAGTTACCGATTATTCAACAAATATGCATACAAAAAAATTTGTGTTTTGTACACATAAATAAAAATGCTATATATCCTAATAATTAGACAACCCAAACTTCTGTTATTTTTTAGCATTTACATGTTGACACACTATGCTTCGAAAAATATTTCGAAACTTTTTCGGATTGCCGAATGGATTAGCGGTTGTTCTTGTTAAGTCATCGATTATTCATCCTGTATTGTTTTCACTCTGGGTTTTGCGCAAATAAATGGAAGTGATTTACATCCTAATCTTTGGAAAACGCACACTTCTTTTATTTTTCAATCTTAGATGTCTGAAAGATGATGCATTTTACTTGTAAATAGAAGTGATATATATATATATATATATATATCCTAATAATTAAAAGACGCCAACTTCTCAAACTTGTCAACATTTAGATGTCTGAAAAATTTATTTATTATGCTTGGCAAAATATATCGAAGTATTTCGGGATTATTGATCGGATTAGCAGTATTTCCTTTAAAATCACCGATTATTCATCCAATATGAATGCAATCTGGGTTTTTTGCATATAAATGGAAGTGATTTATACTTAATCTTCAAAATTCGCATATTTTACATTTAAATGCCTCAAAAGTTCATTTAATATGCTTGGCAAAATGGTTCGTAGGATTTCCGCATTATTGATCGGATTAGCGGTAATTCTGTTGAAGTTACCGATTATTCGTCCAAAATGCATGCAATCTGAGTTGTATGCACATATATGAATGCGATTTTTATCATAATATTGGAAAGACGCAAACTTCGTTTATTTTTAAACATTTAGGTGTCTGAAAGGTTGTCTAATTATCCTTAGCAAAATGTTTCGAAACATTTCAGGATTATCATTCTGATTAACAGTAGATCCTTTTAAGTCACTGATTATTCATCCAATGTGGATGCAGTGTAGATTTTGTGCATATAAATGGAAAACATAGATATCTTAAAATTAGAGAAAGCACAGTTTTCTAATTTTTATTCATTTTGAAATCTGAAAAGTTGATTCATTATGCTTGGCAAAATATTTATAAGGATTTCTGCATTATCTAGTGGATTATTCATCCAGTAAGCATGCAATCCGGTTGTTGGGTATATAAATTCAAGTGTTATATATCCTAATATTTTGAGGACACAAACTTCTCATATTTTTTCCATATTAGGTGTATGAAAACTTGGCTCATTAGGCTTGGCAAAATGTTTCAAATGATTTCCGGATTATCAATCGGATTAGCGGTAGTTCATTTGAAATCGCCGATTATTAATCCAATAAGCATGCAATGGTAATATTTAGAAGACGCAACTTTGGTTAATTTTAAACATTTAGATGTCAGAAGTTTGACACATTATGATGGACACTACGCTGGACGGACTTGACTTTGCAGTTACAAATCTTGACGATATTTTGCTGAGAACGAAAACCCAAAAGAACATAAGGAAAATGTTTTTGAAGTTTTCAAAAGAATTCAGGATTATGGATTCAAGCTGAGTGATGAAAAATGTGAATTCTTTCTGAACAAAATCAAATATTTGGGACAAATAATTGCCAAAAATAGCAGGATACCAGATCCAGCACGGGCCAGTCCTATAAAATACATGCCTGCTCCTGAAAATATCAGTTCCCTCCAAAGTTTCCTGGGATTAGCAAAGCTATTACAACGTCTTTGTGCTAAACATGTATTGTTTGCGAGCTCCGTTAAATGAACTATTGAAGAAAGACTTTAAATGGGTCTAAACAACGGAGTACCAAGAAGCAATCGAAAAAATTTAAAAATACTGGCGTCAGACATTTTTTCTTATATTACGATCCAAAAAAAGAAATCATTGTAACAAGTGATGCTAGTGCATATGTTATAGGAACCGCCTGCATTATGCATAAATTCGAAGACAGCGCAATGAAACTTATTGCTCACACATTCAGGACGCTTCTTCCAGCTGAAAAACATATTCCGTGATAGAAAAGGAAAGTTTAGGAGTTCTCTTTGCCCTTAAAAAATGTCTTAGATCCATTCACGGGAGAAGGTTTACCTTACAAACGTATCACAAACCGTTTCTAGCTATTTATGGGTAAAAAAGAGGACTACCGACTTATACAGCTAATGAGTTATAGGAAAGGGGAAGCATTCTACTAAATTGCGATTTTAGAATAAATTTCTTACCGTCGAAAAAGTTAAGTCACGCGAACGGATTGTCCAGACTTATTCCAAAAAATAATGAACCTTTAGAAGACGCGATCATTGCTCCTATACAATCGAATGGAGAGAAAACAAAAAGTACTGTGAAATACTGTGCAGGAACTACCGGTGAAGTTGACAGAAATTAAAAAGAAAGAATTGGAAAAACTAAAAAACAGGAGCAAAATCGACTCCGATGTTTATTCAATGTGTGATGCTATTCTCATGTGTAGCGAAAAAGTAGCGGTACCTTTAGCATTACGAAAACGGATCCTGAAAGAGTTCCATGCAAAACACCTTGGTATATCCAGAATGAAAAGCATGATAAAAAGTTATGTATACTGGCAAAGCATGCATAGAGACATTGAAACGTTGGTAAAGTCATGCAAAGACTGTGCATTACCAGCCAAAGCACCACCAATAAAGTAAAATCCGTGGCCAGAAAACTGACCGCCCATGATCACGTCTTCACATTGACTTTGCTGATCCACTTAATGGGTCATATTATTTGATCGTCGTAGAGAGTTTTTCCAAGTGGCCAGAAATATTCAGATATAAGAAACAAACTACGCAATTATTAATTCAGTTTCTATACGAACTGTTCGCGAGGTTCGGAGTTCCAGATTCGATTGTTTCAGATAAAGGCACACAATTTAAATCGAAAGAATTCGAGCAATTTTGCAAAATGTTTGGAGTAGAGCACATAACAATTGCTCCCTACCATCCCAGAAGCAACGGCCAGGTAGAGCGTTTCATGGATACTTTTAAAAGGATCTAAAAAAGCCACCAGTGGAGCCACAGATGCAGCATTACAGGTGTATAGACTTACACCGAATAAAAATGCACATATGATCATACCATACAAAAAGCTGACAAGATTATTTATAAAATTGGACAACATATTTTTTACTGGATGTATCAAACATATTGAGAAGTTGAAGCTATCGTCCGAAGAATCGGGAGGATAGTATATCTGGTCAAAAGACCGAAAATTGTGTACAAAAGGCAGATATACAACGGAAAAGAACAAAACTCCAGATGAGGTTGAACCATCCCTCAGAAAGCTCCTGAAATAGAAGCCTGGAAAAGGTGTAGTAAGAGAAAAGAAGGGTTACGGAAAAAGTTGACATCAACCCTAAAAGGAAAGAATATTGACACTGTGCAAAGTAAAACTAAAAAGAGGAGTGTTATGTACGTCCCTATGTGCAGTAATGGGTATGTCCCAATCGTTATATAATACGTTGGATTCTATTGAGAAATTGTGGTGTTTTCTTATTGTCTAGCAGTTCTCTACTTCACGTAGCTTGTGTGTCTTTATTTGATGATACTATAAATATTACTAATTATTTCCAATTTGGATTATTACTCACGCAGTAACCATTTAGGTTACAACAAATATATATATAGTGGGGGGGGGGTTGTGAAAACAGCTTACCTCGGAAACGCCAACGAGTCTGCGCGTCGTGTAAAATCCAGCTACTCCGTGATAAAAAAAACAAAATGGGGGAACCCATGTTTTATGCCAGGCGGTCTCGGACACTTAACACGAAATCTCGTTGTCTCGTCATTCAAATGCAAATTATGGTCGGTCCTCGGCTTTATAAAGCAAGCCATTTTTTGAGAATGGGAGATTTTGTGTTTTTGTTTCTTATTGACCATGCTTGGGTTAGAAGAAGAAGAAGAAGAAGAAGAAGAAGAAGAAGAAGAAGAAGAAGAAGAAAACTCTCGCCTGTTTATTTTATCAATTTTTTGTCTTTCCTTTGACACCACAATATATAATGAATATAAGATATCACATATAAAGTGCTAGTGTTAATAAAGTAGTGCTCGATGTAATATAACAGAGCTATTAAGAATATATTAATAAATATACACATTATCCATCACCGGAAGTTTTTTGCACAGCGCAATCTTCACGTGCTCGGTGAGGGATAATATGTGTGTGTGTGTGTGTGTGTGTGTGTGTGTGTGAGAGAGAGAGAGAGAGAGAGAGAGAGAGATCACATTTTACATCTTAAAAGAAAATGGAGCAAATATCTTGAAGTCATAAACCATCTTTTAAATTGAAATTTTGATTAAACTTTTTAAATTATATTTTACAGACTTCAATCTCAAGGAGACATTCCAGTTTTGATCTGGAAACCTTTGAAAAAAATAAACATCAAATTAATTATGATCAGCTCTTGAAAAATTTACTTTTGGCTTATAAGAATGATTAATATTCATAATTTATTTCATAATTTTATTAATATTGCTGTTCACTCAATACAAGGCCTAAGAGACACTCAAAGTAGAGGGTTTCTGAATGAGATATATAATATGAATGTTAAGATAGGGAAGTAGAAAGAGAAGATTATGAAGATATGGAGGATAGATAACAATTGATTCTAGATTTGAAGAGGTTAAGATTTTAGCATTCAGGGAAGCATCAACATGGAAATATCAGTTCTTGGGAAGAAGCTGTCTGAGTGGAACTACCTCCTTACCAATGGAATATATAAGAAATGGTGTGTCTTAGCTGTAAAAGTTTAAACTAGTAGCACTAAAGAATAGAGTTCGTTTGAACATTTGCCGTGCAAGTAGCGATAGACTTGCGACATTAACGCCTGTGGAAGATGGGTTGTAAGTTGGAAAATAACTCAACCTCCCCAAGGCAGCGTAAAGAATTTTGGACTATGTCAAGGCTACTTTGAACAACAATAACAGTCAGTCAGTTAAATACCATACGTGATACACGTTTGGGCGATCATGTCTTGAAAGAGACATGACTGACTGGGCAAAAGATTATCCCGCAGTAGGTTGCCATTGCTTTCTGGTTACCAGCCAAGGTTATAGAACCCAATCTGTTCTATTATTTAACCCATAACTGGAAGGAAGATACGGATTTTCCAAGGGTATTTGTGCGTAAGTGAATGCAAGAAGTTCAACTGGAATTCGAACTCGGCTCCTCGATTTGTTGTTCCTAGTCGATATCCACTGCACCACAACGCACATCCTAACAACAATAAACATGGATAAAATTAACTTTTAAACTTTAGGTCATTAATATTTTATTATCAAGCAAAGTGTGTGATTGATTCTGAGTATTTCGTTATCTATCCGCACTACCCTCACGACACAATGACAAACAGCACCATTAATCTTTAATTAACGAGAATGTATTAGTAAACAATCTGTTATAAGCTACATAAACATAATAAGTCAGTTGCCTATCATAGATCTGTTTAGCATTAATGGATGCGCAATGCTAGAAAAGAATATTATTCCTGTTTGTACTTTCCCGAGACCCAGTAGGAGGTGTAACCGCACCGGTTCGTGTCACTGACAGGCTCATTGCAAGCGCCGTGGAACTATCAGTATCGGCCAGAGGGGTATTTCGATCGACAGCGGCCGGAAGTCTAGAGGTTTTCTTCTCTGGACAAGAAGAGAAGAGGTTGTAGTGTAGGGAGCTGGTTAATGTTTCTTTGATTCGGCCTTGTGTCAGACTTAACCGAACTCCCTTATTGTTAGGGCGCCGCTCCTATTTGACTACAAATGGACTTTCCCATTGCTATATATAGCAATGGTGGATTCTCTACAGGAGAGTCGTAGAGAGTCACTTGAGAGTCTCTAATGAGTTACTGAAGAGTCAGTGCGAGTCAGTGAAGAGTTAGTCACACTTCCGGTTGCGTACCGGAAGTAATCACGTATACACACGTCTTATGACGGATTCCAATTGTATCTTTCTATTGTAAATATTACTAATCACTTCTGTACATACTAACCGTCTTTCCGCGGAATACAACTTATATTCTGATTCTGTTGTTGAGTTATTCATTTATACTTGGCGATATAACACTTATGCAGAGTTTATCATTATCAGAATTATCAGAGGGTTGTTTGTCAGTTGGAATGTGTGGATTAGTGTAGAAGGGTGGAATAATAAAACATACATTTTGAATGTTAAAATAGAAATTTATTAAAAGGAGGAATAACATAAATTCTAGAAGTTAATGTTCAATTAGAAACATTATTAAGAAGTTATGAGTAGAGTTCGTGTTCAATGATAAAGTTGAGGTATTAGGAGTTCGTACAAAATGTTTGTAGCAGTAATTGTTGAGAGAGATAAAGAGAAAGAGAACAAGGTGCGACCTGACCTTATCTCCGGGTTGATTTGAAATTGCCGTTACATGTTAGCTGTTTCGTCTCTCGGCTCTCATCTGTCACTCTTGACTGACGCCAAGGTCATTTATATAGTTCTTTTGAATTTCACACTGGATCGCCAAATCCTTCCAAGTCTTACAAGTCGCTCCCATTAGTCAAAAATCATTTTAACACCTACTTGCGAAATCTGGTCTCGACTTTTTGTTAAGCAGATGGTCAATCCTTTTTTCTTTTTTTTTTTGGGGGGGGGGGGGGAACCAGGATTTCACTCGTCGTTGTGAATTTTTGTAAAAGTGAAGAAGACAGTTGATTTTAATTACCTTATCCGCTACAAGGTGACTAGTCTCTACGCACTTCCAAAAATAAAGTTGGTTTTCTGTCGGTCACAATGACCGGTAATTTCCGTGCACCGAAGCAACAAGTATTGTTCGTACTTTTTATACTCAGGACGTATTCAAATATCTACATAACTCCAATTATAATTTTATGAGTTCAGTTCTTCGTCACTCCTGTTATAACTCGTATGAGTTTCGATCCTTGTCGCCACTGTTATTGTTAGGGTGCCCTATCTACATTGGAATGAACTCGTTCTCCTTCATAAATACTAACCTGTGAGACTTCACAGAGGAGGCACTCGAAACAGTGTAACTTGACAGTTCGGTCAGAAACTTCTATCTGCTGACTAATAACACTCTGATTTTGTATATATAATCTGTTATTCCATTACACTGGTTCAATCCACCTTCTTTTAGTGTCTTTCTTCCTGGCCCTAACAGGCCACAACAACGCTAATAATATCAAGTCTTGCTTTGGCACTCACCGTGATGTCAGCAAGAAATACTCTGAAAACGAACTCCAACATTTTTTTAGACTCACTGGAGTGTAACACTATTTTTGCATGCTGGAAAATATAACACTATTTTAGCATGACGGGGCGAAAGAAATGATTATTAGTCGTATTATTAATTGTGCAGGTTAAATGTTCCAATATGAGCAGAGAGAAAAATAAGCCTAATGAATAATAAAATTGTTTATTCGGTTGCAATATGAACGCAGCTAATGAATTTTGAAAAATATTGCAAAATGAAATATTAGAAACTAGCTGAGTAAATTGAAAAAAAACATTTGCAGGTGTAGGCAAATTATCGCATCGGCTGGCAATTATTTGACAAAGCGGAAACAAGTGACTAAGAAAAATACCATTGAGAGTCCTGAGCCTTACAGTTGGTAAAAGTGAGAAGTAAGCGGTAGCCAAAACATTGTTTCGTGATTGTCACAAATCTTTGATGAGCCCAAAAAAGGTTAAATCCTGAAATTTTCAAATTTGCTTGTGAACAGATTTTAGAACCTGAAAAATAATCAGTTGAATCAGAGGAAGAAGACGGAAAGAAATGATGTCACCAGAAGTATGGCTACTTCATTGGTTAAACCAAGGGAAGGAAGTATCTCCGCCTCAAAATGCGAAGGCGGGGGTGATTTCAGTGACTAAAGATTTGATTTGCATAGACACCCCACATCCGTCATGCCTCCCCCAAGAGAATTTGAGATAAGCATAAATATAGAACCTCGGAGAGATAAAATGTGTTGGATTGAGTTGCAGCCGAGAGTTGCATCATTCCTACAAGGGAGTGATGGTTCTCAGCCGGAGAACCACGACCATAGAGATAGAGACGGTCGCCTCTGATAGAGTTCCTGGCTAAAAATGTAAAGAAACAAAGAGAAACTTGCCGCCGACAGACCGAAAAGTGTTAAAGTTAAACAACAAACCAATCAATTGTTGCGCTGAGCTAAAACAGATAAGACGAATTACCGCCGTCGCTACCCACCACACACAAAGACCAATCTTCGGCAGTTTCCGTAAAGCTTCGGTGAAAAGCTAGAATACGACATTTGAATCGTCACAAACTTGAAAACTCCGATTAGAGTAAACAGGCATTACCCACCAAAGGCTCGAATTAATGTTAAGAATACAAACACTACTCTTAGACGAAACTTCCGCTCCCTCGTAGAGATAAGGGGTTGACGTTTGTTATATTCTATTTCTTTTTGTTTATTTTTGTTTGTATATAAAGACTTTTTCCGTAACTTATTCAGGCGTCATTCAATTTGTTTTTGGTGTCGTTTTCATTAACTCAAATGTGCGCACCCGTCGGGTCTGGTTCAACTTGGTAAAGAGACAATATTTAAGCGTGACTTCCTTGGGATAAAAATTCACAGCGTGAGCGAGGAAGAACACCGTTGTAATAGACGACTTGAAGACCAGTTACTGTGTCGAAGCCATCACGACTAGCGGCCAAAGACAGTCGTCACATAAGCGTCTGGACGAGTTCATTTAGTCACCGAGCTGTATTATTTACTCCACTAAATGATCCAAGGAAAGAACATGTATAAATCCAATTTCATATGTTTGGGTTTTACTAAATTTCTAAAGATAAATTTTAAAAATAAAAAAAAGTTCGTAGAAACGTCAAGAGAAAAGCATTTGTCCACGTACATTTATTAAACATTGCCAGCATGTTCAAATTACAAGTGATTGCTAATTAATTTAATCCTCATAGATAAGTAGAAGTAGGGAGATGGTTAATGTTTATTAAATTGTCCTTGTTTCAAACATAACCAAACTTTCTACAACTTACAGGTTTTATCCAGAATTATCAAAAGATTATCAGCAGGTGGATTTGTGGAAGAATAAAAGTATACCTTTTGTATGTTTAAATAGAAATTTATTAATGGAAAAGAATAACATGAATTGGTAGAAGTTAATGTTCAATGAGAAACAGTATTAAGAAGTTAAGGGTATCAAAAGTTAGTAGTATTAACTTGTGTGGATGTAGGTAGGAACATACGTGTGTATATATGTATGTATGTATGCATGTATGTATGAGCGTTTAGCGATCGGTAGAATTGTCTTTGAAGTTATCACTCAGGATGAAGGGTGAAGAAGAAGGAGGTGAGAGGTAAGAGAGAAAGATAGAGACAATAATAACGATCGCTTGACGTTTGTCAAGGGACGTCATAATTACGCTCGTCTCATTTCTCTCCGGCGACGGTCGAGCTTACTCCGTCTTTTGTTTCGTTTTCGGAGTCTCCGAACAGGTCATTTGGGAATTCACTCCTGGATGCGATTCTGGCCTTCCTATTTTGTTTTTAGATATTTCCTAGTTTTCTATTGACCGAAACACATTTCGCATCGAGGTGTGAAATTTCACGAGTTTTGTGTGTATTAAGCAAAGTTTGTAAATCGAGTAAATTCGTTTATTTCTAACAAAATCAATGAATCAGTGCTTAACATTTGAATTTTTAAATGTAGATCTTGTTTTCTTCACTACAGATACACACTAGTATCTTCTACCTAAGCTTCCATTCCAAATTTATTGGTGCTATTTTAAAATTAGTTACTATATCAAGATAAATGATCCGAAGAATATTATAAGCACAAACATTATTTTTCGAATTGAGTTTAGCTTAGTACAGCTCTAGGCTAAAATGTCAGAAAAATGAAAACAGAAAGATTATGGCTCGACTGTCATAAAAATCAGTATTTGACATCCGGATTTTATCAGAAACTAGCAGTATAGCCCGGCGTTGCTCAGATGTAATGAAAGCTTTAAAACTAATTCATGGTCTTGGAGCTCAGACTCTGCCTAAAGAATATTTGTGTGAAGTTTGGTGAGAATCGGTAAAAATTATGGATTTGTATAAAGGACATACAGACAGGTAAACAGACACACACAAACATCTTGCCTTATATATATATATATATATATATATATATATATATATATATATTATCGATTTTCTACACTATAGTAAGAACTGCAACCTTCAAACTTCTGAATAGAATATCATTTCTTATGTCTTTGTCTATGAGTTTAACAAATTTGATTAAAATCGGACCACTCCTTCTATAACCCGATTTTTTCGATTATCGATTATCGATATTTATCGGAGATACCTCGACACAAAACCTAACTAAGAACACTCGCAGATGGTTATAGTATAACTGTGCAAATTTTCAAGAAAATCGGTTCAGCCGTTTCGGAGTCTATAGGTTACGGCTACACACACACACAGACACACACACACACAGACAAAGTTTCATTTATATATAAGTTTAGATTGTGCGTTAAAATAATTAAAAATACCAGCAACCAAAATTACAATTATACATGTAATAATCTTATTCTGTCAGTAATGCATCCATTAATTTCTGATCAATAACAATACTTTTTAATAATTTTAAGTCCATTTCTATATTAGAATTATTTACAATGCTTTTCTATAGGAAAAAAACATCAGCTTAATGCATATAATGTTCTTTTCCTATTCACATACAATTTCCCTTTCTCCTCACTCTCCATATGATGATTCATGTGGGTCAAAAGCTTGGGAGGGACTAGACAATATGAATTTCAGTTGTTTATCCACACACAGCAGCCATATTCACAAAAGGGTAGTCATATTGCAGTGAAGGAGACCATAGTTATCTCCCTTTCGAACTACTTGACTTTAAAATGTCGAACTTCACAAATAGGCAGTGGTCAAATTGCATTGAATAAAGCTTCATTACAAGCTTAAAGGTTCATCTGGTTTTTCTTGACACCTACATTAGAAATAAAGAGGTCATTAAATTTAATATAAATAAAATGATAGTTGTTTTAAATAATACATGTTTGAAAGAAAGAACAATTGAAGTCCAAAAAGTAAAAAAAAAAAAAAAAAAAAAAAACAGAGCGTCATGACCCAATTCCCTCCGCCCGAAATTGGGAAACGGTATGCTGTACTGCTTGGCATTCGCGCCCGAAATTCCAGTATGAACATTTCTGAGTGTTTGGGTGTCATTTTGAGGACACTACAGAGAATTCGGAACGTGTTGGGTGATATATCCAGTGAACATCATGGTACTTTGGAGTGGTCACTAGTGATGGCGACATTAGGCCTCCGTTCATCTTTCCACAGGGCCTCAAACTCAACACAGAAGCCCGCATCTAATGTCTTAAGGAAGTACTGTTGCTCTGGATCAGTAGGGTGGCTGCTGGAAGACCATGTCTGAAAACAAGACTCTGCACCATACCACACAAGCAGAGAACCCAGTCATGGCTGTCAGACAATTTTTGCGACACCACCTCTTATATCTGGCTACCTAACTC
Organism: Ascarosepion bandense; assembly: GCA_037127315.1. Lineage (NCBI taxonomy): Eukaryota > Metazoa > Mollusca > Cephalopoda > Sepiida > Sepiidae > Ascarosepion > Ascarosepion bandense. The sequence goes on from JBBBDQ010001593.1 coordinate 541,240, forward strand.
CGCAGATTGCAACTTCTTAGATTATTATGAACGAGTTCAGCGAGTGATCAGTAAAATTCATTGTAACACCAAAGATGAACTAACGGCAAAGGTTATAGCAGCATTCATCAACTTAAACAAGGAAACCACCGGCAAGAGTTGCAAGGGATTCCGAAACTGTCCCGAGGCCATATGAAGCCAATGGCAGTTTTATTGAATAAATTTATTTTTGTATTTATTTCTGACATGAGTAATTTTCAATAATCTTGGAATTATTTCGACCTTTTGTCCTCATATTAGTGGTGTAGTGGATATAGTAGTTGGTTATACATGTGATAGTATCCTCTAGTGGCCATGAGTTCGATCCTTGGACTTGGTAGTGACGAACCAAATTCCAACATGAAAGAACAATAATTGATTTCACAGGATATTTCGCAATAGTCAGCGAGATATTCCACATCAGCCAATCTATGGACACCTGATAATGACCAGAGGGTACTTGGTCGAAACGTTGTGTCTATTATAAATCCTGCACATATACAAATCTACCATCCACCTGTGCATTGAATACTTCTGCCATATCTGGTGGGGAACCCCTGCTATCCACCTAGGTGTCCTTGACAAAATCCAACGGAGAATCTGTAATGTGATCGATCCCGACTTGGCAGCTTGGATACAGTCACTTTCTCACCGGCGCAATGTGGCTTCCCTGTGTCTCGTCTACAAATACTTTCATAGCTTCTGCTCAGATGAACTTAGCTCACTGGTACCCCCCCCCCCATACATAAATTTGCTCGAGCCACAAGATTAGCAACTAGGTCCCACCCTTTTACTGAGAAGCTAATAAATTGTAAACGCAAATTCTACTCCATCAGCTTCTTCTCTTGCACTTCCAGCCTGTGTAATTCCCTCCCGTTTACTTACTTTCCTGACAGCTACAATCTTCAAGAATTCAAATGTAAAGTCAAGAGTCATCTACTATCTAACTTGCTTCCTCTCTCTCTCTCTCTCTCTCTCTCTCTCTCTCTCATGCTTCTTTCTTCGTCCACTCAACTCTCTCACTATCCTCATCCTTCTCTCACCCTCTTCCTGACACCTCCTGTAACCTGTCACTCTTTCTCATAACTTACTTCCTATGTAACCCCCTTCTCAACAGTGACAGTAAAATACCTTGCTTGGGGCGACACAATTATAAAAATAATAAATGATATATCAGCCAAGATGTGAACAAAAGTTTGCAATAATTCCAAGATTAATAAATTTACTGTTTAGTATTTCAAGATATTTTTGAGCAATTATGGTAAATATATCTGTTAAAACGAAATGTCATTTTCATTTTTATGTAATTTAAACAACATTTAATCCATCGCACCCTGTACATGTGTGCAGGGTGCGATAAATAAACTTTTTCTAATAAGGTATTATATAAGGATCTTCTGTTGAGGTAATTTTATTCATTACTCCTCTTATCCTCAAAATCTGAATGCAATTTTCATTATATACAGTTTTATCTCCTACCGAAGGGTGCTAAGAATACTATGGACCAAATAAATGAACAACAACAAAGTTTTGGAAACAATGTACTTATACTTAACATCAGGAAGAGATAGATGGTATTTTTGAGGCACGTAATGAAGAAAGAAAGCGTAGAAAATGTCATCGGGACAGACTAAAGTTAAGAGAGACAAAGGAAAGCAACACCCAAAGGTGAGTTTGAGTGAATGGGTGGTGGAGCAGGGTTTTGGGAGAGATGACAAAAATACAAAACGCTATAAAGAACAGAAAATTGTGGAGAGCCATGATCACCAAGAAGAATAACAATCTGATATTTGTTTTTGTTGTATCGTGGAATGAAGAAATGCACAGTGAAATGTAGATAAACTACTTTATTACCAAAGTGGTACAACCAAGTGTAATGAGAGTGGGTTATCCGTTCAAGTGAAACGTAGTTGTGTGTTGAAACAGATTAACTGAATTTGGACTTGTTAGTAAATAGCCCACTATAAGTTATTAAAGGGGTTATAAAACAAGAAAATCAAATTGAGTATATGTTGTGGCGCTCTCCACCTTTCCACGGCAATGGACTATTCGAATCACTATATAAAATAGTAGTGATTATTCCTCGAGGAAGGAAGTCGATTAAGGAAGTCGAGTGAGCGAGTCCGTCGGGTATTTCTGGTATTGCACCGGAAGTGTTCTACTATTCAATCTATCTACGACGATACTATATACTAATTATCTTGTTCTGTATTCTACTAATCCTCACCTCTTGTAAATACTTCTCTTTCCTGTCAATACACCTACTTTTATACTATTACGTTGTTTCGTATTATTTCACATAATTCGGTTAACCGACGTAACAGTGGCGACGAGACATTCGAACGCACACGGAGGAAACAAGGAAAAATTAACATTAGTTCGTCAAAACGAAACAGTGACGTCGGAAAAAAAAATTGAACACGCTCGGAGAAAACGAAAAAAAAGCCGTATATCCAGTCGGAAATTGTAAGTTACTTTTGACTACTATTTTTTGGTCTATAACAATAATTAATTTTTTCTTGCGAAAAAATTTGTCGTGCTGGGAAAAAACGTGTTGAAAATGTTGACCCTCCCCTCTGTGCAAAAAAAAAAAATTGACATAAAAGATTTTTTCTCTCCTCTAAAAAAAAATATAATGGAACAATTTCAAGCTTCTATGCTAGAACTCATAAAATATCAAATCCAAAGACAGGAAGAAAGTGAAGAGAAGTTTCGCAAACAGCAACTAGAACTACATGAAAGACAAATTCAAAATGAGGAAAATATTCGGAAACAAATGTTACAAATGCAAGTAGACAGCGAGAAAAGAAACAACAGGAATTACAAGAATAGAATACCAGAAAATATATTGAGGTTCAAGAACTTATACATCAAGCTATTCTCGCGAAAGACAAAAACATAGATGATGACAATCAGTTAAGTGCCGTACGTGATACACGCTTGGGTGATCATGTCTCGAAAGAGACATGACTGACTGGGCAGAAGATTATCCCGCAGTAGGTTGCCATTGCTTTCTGCGGTAGACTGGTTGCCGACCAAGGCTATAGAACCCAATCTGTCCTGCTATTTAACCCATAACTGGAAGGAAGAGACGGATTAATACCTTTCCCAAGGGTATTTGAGCGTAAGTGAATACAATGGATTCAACTGGAATTCGAACTCGGCTCCCCGGTTTCTCGTTCCGAGCCGATATCCACTGTACCACAAACAGTACCTTTTCACAAAATGCAATCTGGTCGACGATAGAATACTTTACATATAACCCAGACGAAGATAAAACATTCGAACGATATTACCATCGTTATCAAGACTTCTATGAGATTGACTGCAAAACTTGGTCAAACGAAAAGAAAATAAGACTGCTCCTCAGGAAACTAGGCACGTACGAGCATAATATATTCACAGACTTTATTATGCCGAGAAGGACAAGAGATCTTGAATTCGATGAAGAAGTAAGTCTGCTCAAAGAATTATTCAACCCAAGACTTTCACTATTCCATAAAAGGTGGAAGTGCTTAAACCTTCAGAAAAAAGAAGACGAAGTCTATACAACCTTCGCATCGATCGTAAATAAAACATGTAACGATTTTAGGTTATCTGAATTGACGGCAGATAATTTTAAATGCTTAGTCTTCGTGCAGGGCCTGGTATCTAATAAAGACAGCGAAATGAGGAGAAGAATTTTAACCTAACTCGAAAATGAACAAAACATTTCACTACAAAAGCTAGCGGATTTTTGTCAACAATGCGTTAGTATCAAGGAGGATTCTAAAAAAAATTGAAGAATCTGGAGTAGCAAATGTAAAAAGGATTAAAAGGAAGACACGTTTTCGATCTCTGTCTCCGAGACGAAAGTGTCACTCTCCTATCAGAATTGGGAGGAAATACGAAAAAAGACCCCCACACACACAAGCGCTTGTTATGGCTGTGGTGAATGGCACTGATACAATGAATGTCCGTTTAAATTCAAGATTTGTAGAAACTGTAACAGAAAAGGACACAAAATGTCTAAATGCAGATACAAAAATAAGAGTCAGGTAAAAATAACGAGAACAGAAGAACTAAGCCAAAATATAAGGAAATACCTACAAGTGAAAATTCAAAATCAAGTCATAAAAATGCAGCTCAATTCCGGTTCGGACATTTCAATAATAAACGACCAAACGTGGAAAAAAGTAAAAAAACAAAAACAATTTTAATGAAGTCAAACAAGATTGCAAGAACTGTAACAGGAAAGAAAATCAAGTTCGAAGGTGAACTGGGTTTGAACGTTGATTTTAACAATCAGACAAAAAAATTAAAAATGTTCGTGATGAAAGGTACCAACAACTTGTTTAGCACGGACTGAATGAACAAGTTTAACTTGTGGCATCTGCCAATAAGTTCGTACTGCAAAAACATTAATGGAAAAACTGACGAAATAAAAAAATTAAAGTCAGACATAAAAAAATCATTCCCCGAAGTGTTTTCGGACGGCTTAGGGAGATGCACAAAAATGGCTGCTAAAATCGGACTGAAAAACGATGCTCAACCAGTACTTAAAAAGAAAAGGAATATTCCATACGCAGCAATCGAAAAGATAGACAGAGTTGGATAGACTGTCGAACTTAGGCGTTCTCTCAAAAATCGAATATAGCGACTGGGACGCACCAGCGGTTTACGTAAAGAAAAAATCTGGTGATATTCGAATATTCACAGATTTCTCGACGGGATTAAACAACGTCATTCAAGATCATCATTATCCATTACCAAGCCCAGAGCAAGTATTCTCTAGGTTAAACGGCGGCAAATACTTCGCGAAGATCGACCTCAATGAGGCTTATTTGCAAATCACAATGGACGAAGAAAGTTTAAAGCTCTTATGTATAAACACACATAGGGGGCTGTACAAGTATGAACGTCTGGTGTTTGAAGTAAAAACGGCGCCAGCCGTGTTTCAGCAAATTATGGACACGATGTTGTCGGGGCTGGCTTTCGCCATCGCATACCTTGACGACATATTGATCAAGAGCGCAACAGTCGAGGAACATAAGACAGATATACATAAAGTGTTTGAGAGGTTACGGAATTATGATTTTAAAATTAAAGACAAATGTGATTTTCTATTGGAGGAAATAAGATACTTAGGTCATATCATAAACAAGGACGGTAAAAAACCCGATCCAAACCGTTCCTCAGCGATTCGTAACATGCCGGAACCTAAGGATGTAAAAACTTTACAAAGCTTCTTAAGGCAAGTAAGTTACTACCAGGATTTTATCCCTAACTTACATAATTTGCGAGCGCCCTTAAATGAATTGTTACAAAAAGACAAGGCATGGATACGGACAAACGAATGCAAACAAGCATTTGAAAAAATCAAGCAAATGTTAACATCAGATCCATTCCTTGAACACTATGACCCTAAATTGGAAATATTAATAGCCTGTGACGCCATCGCACATGGAATTGGCGCATGTATTCTACGCAAGTGGAATGACGAACCGATTAAACCAATCGCGCATGCGAGCAGATCATCGCTCCCTGCGGAACGCAGTTACTCGCAGATTGAGAATGAAGCTCTGGCAATAATCTTTGCATTTACGAAATTCCATCGCTATATCCATGGTAGATACTTCACTTTGCAGACGGATCACAAACCATTGCTAACGATTTTTGGTTCTAAAAAGGGATTCCCCACATATACTGCAAACCGATTGTTAAGATGGGGTACGATACTTTTAAATTATAATTTCAAACTTCAGCATTTACCGTCGAACAAGATCGGACAAGCAGATGGCCTGTCCAGACTTATCCCTAAACCAGTAGAACCACTAGAAGACACAGTGATCGCCGCGTTAAAGTCAGAAGATGAAGTAGAGAACACTCTAACTGACACAATTAGAGAATTACCGGTTTCATTGAGAGAAATTAAGAAGGAAGCAGAAAAAGACGAATACATTAAGGAAATAAAATCAAAAGTAGCTGAAAAGGACAAGCGGACATCAGAAACTTTTTCGCTCTGCGATAATGTTTTACTCTACAGTGAAAAAGTGGTGATTCCAAAGGAATTGCAGAGAAGAATCCTAAATGACTTCCATACGGGTCATCCAGGAATTAACCGAATGAAGAGTTTAATGCGATCTTACGTTTACTGGCCTGGAATGGACACAGATATTACAACCATGTTTGGTAAATGTAAGGGATGCGCTCTCGCTGCAAAATCTCCGCAAATACTACAGAAACCCTGGCCTAAGACAGATAGACCTTGGTCAAGGGTGCACATAGACTTCGCAGGTCCAATTGACGGCCTTTACTATCTAGTAATGGTAGATAGTTACAGCAAATGGCTCGAGGTCTTCCAGATGAAAAGACCCACGGCTGAAAACACAATTTACAGATTACACGAACTATTCACCAGGTTTGGTGTAGTGGAGACCATAGTTAGTGATAATGGAACCCAATTCACTGACAAGGGATTTAAAGATTTCTGTGAAACGTTCCAGGTGGAACACGTAAAAATCCCACCATATCATCCACGTTCAAATGGATTAGCGGAAAGATTCGTGGATACCCTAAAAAGGGCATTAAAAAAGCAACAGGCACGCCCACAAAGAAGGTACTTCAATTGTTCTTACAAGTGTACAGGATAACACCCAACAAAGCCGAGCCATCAGCGCTGTCGCCTGCCGATCTCATGTTCGCTAGGAAGGTTCAATCGGTATTCGATAAGCTAATTCCTAGCAAAAAAGCACACACGCCCACCACGATCACACGAAAAAGAATATTTAACATAAACGAGAAAGTTTACTTTAAAAATTACAAAAACAATGTAGCATCCTTGGAACCAGGTGTAATTTAGGAACATGGTAAAAGGAGCGAAATTCATTCATAGGCGACACCTAAACCAAATAATAAAAGACTAACGGAGGAAATTGCAGACACGCAGCTAATGGAAGAAGAAAATTTAGAAGAGTTATATGACATCTTTGAGTTACAAATGCCCCAAAAAGAAGGTCCAAGAGGAAAAGAAAAACGACCCACCAACTAATAATAGATCCTAAAAGGAAAAAATACTAAAAGAACTGTCAAATAAAAAAAATCTTAGGAGGGGGGGGGCGCTCTCCACCTTTCCACGGAAATGGACTATTCGAATCACTATATAAAATAGTAGTGATTATACCTCGAGGAAGGAAGTCGAGTAAGGAAATCGAGTGAGCGAGTCCGTTGGGTATTTCCGGTATTGCACCGGAAGTGTTTTACTAGTCAATCTATCACGTCTCTACGACGATACTGTATACTAATTACCTTGTTCTGTATTCTACTAATCCTCACCTCTTGTAAATTCTTCTCTTTCCTGTCAATACAGCTACTTTTATACTATTACGTTGTTTTGTATTATTTCACATAATTCGGTTAACCGACGTAACAGTGGCGACGAGACATTCGAACGCACACGGAGGAAACAAGGAAAAATTAACATTAGTTCGTCAAAACGAAACAGTGACGACGGAAAAAAAAATTGAACGTTAAGCGACGTAACAGTATAGAAATAACATTTATATATACACAAATATCAATTAAGGTTTTTTTTACAAATAAAGTAATGTCTTTAGGATGGGTCCAAAGGACGTTAAAATGTTTATAGCAGTAAATGCTGAAAAGAGAGTTTGTAATATGCATGTGAAAGCGTTTGTCAGTTAGGAATGTCTTTGATGTTTTCCGCTCCGTAGATCGGGTAAGTAGCTCAGTGACAGCGAAGAAGAAGATGAGAGGGAAAGGCAGGGCGAGCATAGTGGATCGCTTGACGAGGTCAAGGGACGTGCTAATTACGCTCGAACTTTTCTCAACTCTAGCGATGCTTTCTGTGTCGGCTTTTTATTTCGTCTTTGCGGGTCCCAGCAGGTCATTTGGGAATACACTCGTATTTAATTATGGGCTTCCCACTGGCCGATAAATAAAATACGCGTAGGCTCGCGAACTGGAATTTGATATTTATTAATTTTTGGTTTTCTGCCCGAACATATGCGTGGAGCCGGGTGAGCAAGGACCAGTTTTGGTTATTTGCTTTCTGGATCTCCGAGGGCAAACATCCGGTCCCTCGCTTTGCTCGGTATTACCACAGTATATACACTATTAACAGTCTCTCGCAGTAGTAGGTGTTACTTCACGAAGTTCGTGATAATGACAACTCCTCGTGCTAAACGCACATTGTCTTTTATACATCCGGGCGACCGGATGTCACATGGTACGAGCTACAACACAACAGTCTTTAAAATTCTAAAAATGTGTAAAAAAGATTATCTTTTCCTAAGTGTACAACATGGGAAATTCACACGTAAAGGCTAATAGTTTACAGCTGTTACGTTTTTCTACACCTCTTAATTACGCCTATTATTTGTGCAGGCTGTTACCACAGAGTAAATTCCCTAAGTAAAGAACACAAAAATCAAGCCTAGAATACAAAACTAAGATCAGATTCGACACAAGTGGTTCCCAATCACTTTTCTTCGGAACCATTTATGGCATAGACGAGGTTGAAACAATAAATGAGTAAAGGCCAGGTTTTATTGACAAAACTACTATTTTATTGCGTAGAAAGCAATGGTAACCTACTGCGGGATAATCTTCTGCCCAGTCAGTCATGTCTCTTTCGAGATATGATCGCCCAAGCGTGTATCACGTATGGCACTTAACTGACTGACTGAATATAATAGTTGGAATAATGATTAAGGCTTCTACTGGTCATAAAGTGGGGGATCAGTTTATTACTTCATAACAATAGGAAACCGATCCCCCACTAATTACTACATAATATAATACATTTCTTTCACCTCTAGCTATGAGTCAAATAACAGGACAGATTGGGTTCTATAGCCTCGGTCGGCAACCAGTCTACCGCAGAAAGCAATGGCAACCTACTGCGGGATAATCTTCTGCCCAGTCAGTCATGTCTCTTTCGAGACATGATCGCCCAAGCGTGTATCACGTATGGCACTTAACTGACTGACTATTTTATTTCTGACTTCATAAGGTTTGAAGTGTAGGGAACTGGTTAATGTTTATTGTATTCGGCCTTGTGTCAGACTTAACCGAACTCCCTACAGCTACAAGTTTTATGTTGAATTTATCATTATCAGAATTATCATCAGAAGGTTTTCGTCAGAAGGTTGTTTATCGGCAGGTTGGAATGTGTCGATTAGTGTAGAAGAGCGGAATAATAAAATATACATTTTTTGTATGTTAAAATAGTAATCTATTAAGAAGAAAGAATAACAAGAATTCGTAGAAATTAATGTTCATTGAGAAAGTTAAGGGTATAAGAGTTCGTATTCAATGCTTGTAGCAGTAACTGTTAAGGAGAAAGAGAACAAGGTGCGACCTGACCTTATCTCCGGGTCGATTTGAAGTTGCCGTTACATTTTAGATGTGTGTCAGCTATCCGCCTCTCCTGACTGACCGCTGAGACCGGTTAGAGACCATCTTTAAATATTCAATCCAGTCACGTGGGGTGGTTCGGAAACGATTTTTTCTATAACTATGGAAAAACGTTCGTCTGATGTATTTTGAATTTTGCGATTTGATGACCAATCAGGAGCCAGAGTTCCGCTACAGGTTACATCTTTTTATTATATGCAAATGATTATCATTTCTGTCTTTTTTGCATTTTGTGTCTTTGATATGTTTTTACATGTATTTCTCTGTTCGGGTTATAAAGAGTTTTTGTTCTATGTATACGTATATTTATGTGAACATATCATGATTGTACTTACATGTGTGTGGAATATAGTATCAGGTTGTTTGTGCAATGCTATAATGTGTTCAGGATATCTGTGTGTGGATTGTACTCTTGAATTCATGCCTTGGTTTTTGGCATGTTCTTTTCGTGAATATTATTTAAGCCTATCTCTGGTGTGCACAGAGTTAATCTCCGATGTGCTATGTGGTGCAGTGGATATCGACTCGGAACGACAAAACAGGAAACCGAGTTCAAATTCCAGTTGTATTTGTTGCATTCACTTACGCACAAATACCCTTGGGAAAGGTATTAATCTGTCTCTCCCCTCCAGTTATGGGTTAAATAATAGGACAGATTGGGTTCTATAGCATTGGCTGCCAACAAGTCTATCTCGGAAAGCAATGGCAACCAACTGCGGGATAATCTTCTGCCCAGTCAGTCATGTCTCTTTCGAGACATGATCGCCCAAGCGTGTATCACGTATGGAACTTAACTGACTGAATCTTCTTTTTGTGTTGATTAAAACTCTGACGGCCAACTCGACTTACACATAAGTCCATAAGGTAACACCTTTTTATTATATGTGAATGACTATCATTTCTGTCCTTTTTGTGTTTTGTGCCTTGGATATGTTTCTTGTATAAATCATTGTGGCATTCGTGTGAATATTGGCACCCTCTATACATGAATTTACTCAGGCCACAAGATTAGCAACTAGGTCCCATTCTTTTACTGTGAAGCCAATAAATTGTAAACGCAACTTCTACCCCAACAGCTTCTTTTCTCGCACTTCCCGCCTGTGAAATTCCCTTCTGTTTACTTGCTTTCCGGACAACTACAATCTTCAAAATTTCAAATAGTCATTTACTATCTCACTAACTTGCATCCTCTCTCTCATGCTCTTTTCTTCATCTACTCCACTCTCATCAGTATTCTCATCCTTATCTTACCCTCTTCCTGACACCCCCTGTAACCTGTCACTCTTTCTCATAACTTACCTCCTATGTAAGCCCCTGCTCAGCAGTGGCAGTAAAATGCCTTGCATGGGGCGACACGATTATAAAACAAGAAAGAATATGTATTACTGTGCTCAGATTATAAAGAAAATTTTTCCGTGTATATGTATATTCCTGTAAGTGTAGCATAATTTTTTCTCTATGTGTGTTCCATGTGGAATGTAGTATCAGGTTGCTGTTTGTGCTATGTTATACTATGTTCTAGATATTGGTAGAGGTTGTTCACATGAGTTCGTTCTTTGTTTTGTTTTTTTTTGTTTTTTGTTTTGTTTTTGTTTTTGTTTTTGTTTTTTGTTTTTTGCATGTTCTTTTCATGAAGTTTAATTAAGCAGTTCTCAGGTTTACACGGAAGTAGTCTCCTTTTGGCTGGTTAGTGTGTTAATTGAATCTCCGACCGCTGACTCGAACTCCACACAACATGGTGGGTAAACTGTGGACTAACTGCTATTCAGATGTTCACTGTTCTTTTTATATTTACTTAACGCCTACGCGTTTCTCATTTGATTTTGGCAGGAGTGTTGGTCATTGGTTGACTTTCACATGATGTTAGTTGACCACATAAGCTATGTCTGGGTTATTTTTGGTTACCAGAAATATGGAGAACTAGAAAAAGGGAAATAATATATGCATTGAGAGAAAAAGAGGGTGACAGAAAGTTTCTCTGTTATAGTAAATATTTCAATATGTTTTAACTGCTACCTACCTACTCAGCACACACTATTCAAATATTTCCATGGATTTGTGGTAGGATAATTATTTTACCAGAAACATTAGAAATAAAACGACCAAGCTCAAGAGTTTAAAATAAATATATTTTTATTTATTTTCTTTTGAGTGATAAATGAGTGCTTTCGTATTGGACGTAGCAAAAAGTTTGTTAGTAAGGCGAATATTGGTAACAGTCTGGAGAAAAGAATGGTAGTTGTGTTTTGAAGTAAGACTATGATAAGAATAGTCAGTCAGTTAAATGCCATACGTGATACACACTTGGGCGATCATGTCTTGAAAGAGACATGACTGACTGGGCAGAAGATTATCCCGCAGTAGGTTGCCATTGCTTTCTGCGGTAGACTGGTTGCCAGCCAAGGCTATAGAACCCAATCTGTCCTGTTATTTAAAACCATAACTGGAAGGCAGAGACAGATTAATACCTTTCCCAAGGGTATTTGCACGTAAGTGAATGCAATGAATTCAGCTGGAACACGAACTCGGCTCCTCGATTTCTCGTTCCAAGCCACAACGCACATCAAAAATTAAGTCAAATTACAGTTTTTCTTTCGGTCCTTAGCAGGGTAGAAATATCAGTAGAAAACGGTCTCTTAACTGCTTCTTCACGCATCACGCATCACGCATGGCTGTTTTCTACACGGTAGCGTTCTTTTGTTCTGTCCTTCCATCGTCCCATTTTCCACTATTTCAGTGATATCAGGCTGATATTCTTTTGACTAAGCTCTCGAATTTCTGACATGAAGACTGATTTCGGCTAACATCAAAGTCACTTTGTGATAATCTTCTTCTTCCTCTTCTTCTAACGAATGTTATGTGCGAAGCCTTCCTGATTTTTGGTAATTTTCATTCATAAATAAGTAGGCTCTGCTCCTGCAAATTCCCGGTGTTTTGGCCCGGATTCAGTCTTTTCTTCTTTTTGCTAATTATGTTAAATGCATCTCTGTCCGAACAGCTATAATCGATCTATTCTCCTCCTTCCTCTTTCATTAACAAAAATTGCTGTCTGCTGTTTTTTTTTTCTTTTTCTGGCTATTCTCTGTAAATACTAGAAACAGGAAAACTTTGTTAGGAACAAAGGAAAGAGTACTGAACTCTTACATGATATCTGGTCTCCTATATGGCAACGAATGCTCAACAATCTTTTAAAAGATGAAAAAGAGACTTGACGCAACTTAAATGTGGTTCTACAGTCAGTTAAGTGCCATACGCTTTGGCCAATCATGTCTCAAAATAGACATGACTGACTGGTCAGTAGATTATCCCACAGCAGGTTGCCATTGCTTTCTGCGGTAGACTGGTTGCCAGCCAAGGCTATAGAACCCAATCTGTCCTGTTATTTGACTCATAGCTAGAAGAGGAAGAGATGTATTATATTATTAAGTAGTAATTAGTGGGTGATCAGTTTATTACTTCATAACAATATAAAACCGATCCCTCACTTTATACCCATTAGCAGCCTTAAACATGTTTTCAACTATTAGATGAAAATTTATTAAGAGCTACAAAGGACAAGAAATTGTGGAGAGCCATGATTGCCTACGTCTTGGGGAGACTCAGCACATAAAAAAGAATGAGCAAAACAATTCATAACAAAGAACTGACATTGATTTTCGTCCAAACTTGTATAAACAAGAAATTGATAACCGAATAAACCCAATTCATTCATAATATATATTTGTAATGTGTGTGTGTGCGTGTGTGTGTGTGTGTGTGTGTGTGTGTGTGTGTGTGTGTATTGAAAAATCTACAACCGAGGATCTCCTAGTATGCTCGATAACTAATTAGTCATGTGAGACAAATGATGGATGGCTGTGTAGTAACCCTCACAAATTAATTAAATTAAACATATATATACAAGAAAGGAGTTGACAAAATTGATGTTTCATTTTTGTTTTTCTTTTATTCAGATCGTCTACTAAAAAAGAGAGCTGAAATTATGATACAATGTTTACATAAAAAATATTTAATATTTAACATATTACCTGGTTGACATTCACTACCGAGTTTTCCATATGTAAGGCCTATAACACGAGCTAAGTAAGAAAAAGAATGAACCTGACCGGAGAATCTTTCTATTTAAGTGTGAAACTCTAGTAGCTTTGATTATATTTTTTATTCTTTATTCTTCTTACACTTTAAAGGCTCTGCTTTACATTGAGCACTTTTATTAACAGTTTGATTACACTTAGATCTCACCAACTACTTTTGCATCTCTCTCTCTCTCTCTGTCTGTCTCCCTCTCTCTCTCTCTCTCTCTCTCTCTCTCTCTCTCTCCAACTTTATACTTTTTTATTCAGTTTGGCTAATGTTCTTACAGTTCTCCTTTTATGGGAATGAAGAGAATGTAGAAACTCTCCCAAGCACTTTCATCCAATTCATTTGTCATTTTCTAGGGGTTCACTGTTAGTGTGTTTTCATGTGTTTATGTGATAAGTTATATTGTGTAGGGGCAAAAATAATTCTGTGTTAGATAGGAATCAAGTAATTCCATGTTGGGGGTGTCTTTAAAACCATTAACAAATTATTCTTGTTTTCCAGTGGGTTAAAGTCAAGTGTAAGTGTTCTAAATTTCTAACATAACGCTAAGTTTCCTGTTAATGGATTGACTATTGCTCAAGCTTACACACACCTATACTTTTTCATGAGTCAATAAAAAAACCTATACATTTATTTCTTCATTAATAGAAAAGCTTTTTCATAAAACAATTGGATCACTGAATTTTACCATGTGCAGACCTCTTTGAAAACAAAATTAATACAACCTATCATTTATTAACAAATCAGAAGCAAGAAAAAGAAATCTTAAAAGTTGATTCAATTTGTTTTCTAAAAAAAAGAATATAGGTACCTCCACTCATTCGCTGAAAAAAACAGCATATTCATTTTAAATATAAATTCAGATGATTTTCAGTTTGCATAATCATAATCAAATTAAGAAGAAAATAATATTACTAACCATAGGATTATATAGGTTTGCCTATCATCCAGTTCACACTCCTCCCTATATAGTGATATATTTATTTCTATTACTTTGAGTGTTATTTATTTTACTCTACCTCTTCACTCTGCTTGGACCACCCCAGTACAAGGATACCTACAACAAATTGATCTTGGCTTTCTTATGATCAACCAAATCACAACACAGATGATAAGGATGCCATTGGGGAGCCCACCTGATGGCCTGGGTGAGTGGTAATAGCAGAGGATATAAGACTACCCCCTAGAACTGCAGTGTCAGGAAAGAACAGGTTGGTGACAAGGAAGAAGATAAGACAAGAGGTTCCTCAGTTGGTCCCTATAGAGATAGCTCTGAAGAAAGTGAGGTAGTCCTGTGGGAAACGGTTGTGGAGGCCACAGAAATAGTGCCACTACTGTTAATAAATCAGGTCAGTAAAACACCTTAGTGGCTTTATTACTTTGCTTGGAGTGAAATAATTAAAGAAAAAAATATTAATAATCTGTACAAAAATATATATAGTATCAATGCCCTCTAGCATCAAGTCAGTGATAAAAAAAAAACTACTACTTCCTTCATAAATATTAAATTTTCAATAAAGGAAGGTAAAGAAGTTGTTGGGTATTACCTATTTATTATACATTAATATTTCGAGATCAAAATCTCATCTTCAGAATGGCAGGAGAGCTTGTGTCCAGTGTCTTTCAAAGAATAGTCGTTCCTTGCTGCTGCTGCTGCTGCTGCTACCATTAATTCTTGTGAGTGCATGTGTTTGTGTGTAAGTGTCTTAGAGCATGTATATGTGTATGTATTTATGTGTATGTATTTATGGTATATATATGTATGATTGATAGTTGAGTTTTTTTATGGTCTGATGATATCAGTCTGCTTTAATATGTGGTTTATCAGTATGTGTTGACCTTTTGCCAAAGTGGAAGCTTTCAATTTAAGATAATGTGTATTTATGACCTTGTAATTTGGGGGCATATAATAAAAAAATTCAGTATTTTTAAATGGAAAAAGAAAATCTATACACAGCATTCAACCTAGCCAAGAAACCCTTCTAAAAAAAGATAAATATCTGATGTGATATTTTTCAGATTTTGGGAAATGGATATGATTAAGAATTATTCAGTTCCTCTTTCTATATGTATATCAAGTACAACAAAATAACAAGGCAACTGAAGAAAAGGAATCAGGTAGAGGCAGTTGGTTAAGTTAAGTAGACATGATAAAAAATAAAGAGAGGGTCTGATTTCAATTAGTATCAGAAATATTATATAAAAGGAAAGAAATAAAGACTGAAGAAAAAAATAAATATCTGGGGTCAAAAGAGAAATAAATACATAGTTAAAAAAGAAATAAATATAAAAATATTGTAAAGTAGAAATCAGGAAAATGGTCTAAAAGAAAAATAGCATTGTGGCATGAAAGAACAAAATGAAATTTTGCAAAAATGAAGGAATAAAATCAAGCATTTTAATGAATAAAATTTAGGAAAGTAAAGAATAGGCTTGTCATGTGGAAAGTTGATAGAGGTTATAGGGGCTGCTTATCTATTCGTTTTTTGTTAGTGAGTGTCTGTTCTAGGAAAGGGTAGTTGTATACTTTTGTAGGTTAACAGAATTTGGCTTTGTTGTAGATAGCCCACTATAAGTCATAAAATGATTATAAAATCAAGAAAAGCAAAGTGAGTTGAAAAATAACATTTTATATATACACATATCAATTAATGTTTTTACATTTGAAGTAACACTTGAAATATAGGTCCAATGAAGGTGAAAATGTTCATGGCGATAAAATGCTGAAAGAGAATTAATGCTTAGGAATGTGAGGAGTGCTATGAGTAAGGAATGTCTTTGATGTAGTCGCTCCTTAGGTCAGTAAGTAGTTTTGAGGGAGGGAAGAAGGAAAGAGGTAAGGGAGGCGAGCATAGTAAGCCACTTGACTTTCGGTCAAGGGAGCTACTAATTACTCTCTTCTCCTCGAGTCGGTCTGCCTGTAGTCAAAGCTTTCTGTATCTGCTTTTTATATCTTCATTTTGTATCACAGCAGATCACTTGGGATTTCACACTTGTATTTGATTCTTGGCTTCCCATTGGCTGATAAATAAAATTCGCGTAGGCTCACGAAATGGAAATTTAATATTTAATTAATTTTTAGTTTTCAACGGGAACATCTGTGCAGAGCCAGCAGCACACGGACGACTTTTGGTCATTTGCTTTTTGGTCGTGAAAGCGCTAACATCCGGTCCATCACTTTTGCTCGCTATCACCACAAGGTGAAGATTTGGCCTTGGTAAAATATTCAACACATCAACAAAGAAAAAGAAAAGCAAAAAAATTGATAAAGTACAAAATTTTCATGCTACAAAACTAGACTAGCCAAAAGAAAATTTGGCAACGTTTAACCTACTTGCCCACAAAAAATAGTTTGTCAAAAGAATGGTTTTTCCCTTGACACCGCTATTATTTTAACTATCATCAGCTAATGACTAGATAGGTTGTCTCTTAATTAAATATTTAACAGAGAAATGCGATTTGAAAGAGTTAATTGAAGAGTATATCATTTCTAACAACTTAACTATAAATGCCTAAAAGTTGAAATTTTGCAAACTAATAATTTAAAAATTTAATATATGTTGCATAAATTTTATCTTTCTCTGTAGATATTAAGTTAATTAAATTTTATTTTATTTTGGTATGCACTCAATAATAGTGTATTAATAATTTTCATTATAAAAAAAGTTTGTTCTTTTTCTTTGAAATTTATTAATATATTTTCTAATGTGTCTGCTAGAAGTCAAATCTGTTCTATAATTATAAAAATGAACAAATTATTGTATAATCTGTATAATAATAATTATAAAAATGAACAAATTATAGGTAGTATAATTTTTGTTCATTTTTACCAACAAATACTGATTTATGGATATTTAAAGATTTAAAACGCTAAATCTGAAGACATATTTACATATTTCCTATCAATGCCCAAGAAACTAGAGATTTTAAATGCTAATTTCTTAAATTGATAGTTTTTTTGTTCCACTTAGACTATATTAGCAGAATACAATATTCCTTATCATTATGCTGTTTTAAAAGAATCAAGGAAAATTAAGGTAAACATTTAAAAACTGAAATTTGTCAAGGTGAAACGAAATTTAAAATAAGCAGATAAAGAAAAGGTAATCGAATATATTTTTAGCTGCTGATGCAATTCCGGCTTTAATTTGATCCTGGCTTAATACAAAGAAGAGATTATAAATAAATTAAAGAAACGTAAAAGAATGGTGAAACAAAAGAAAAATTCCTCCGATTTGAAACTTATTAATGGTATGTGTCCCTAGTGTGTGTACGCCACGTCAGAGAAAGGAATCAGCCAATCAGCGAAGACCACGTGAGTCGGTTTGTCTGTCGCGTATCGGCCGGGCTTCATCGCCTGAAAAACAGACACGGCATTTCTTTCTTTGCTCTCTCAACGGTAGATTCCTGATTTTGTTTTGTCTAATTGAATAGACTATCGTTACCTGTAGTTCTGTCTTTTTCACCCAAGATCTTACAGTATTTATTGTAAACAATTATTTACTTTGTAGTTGTGCTTACCAGACTGACGCGACGATTGATCATGGAGGCTACCTCGCCTCTTTTGCTTACCCGTAAGTAGAGAAAAAAAAAGTTATTTTTCTTTATTTACTTTTAATTGATGATTATTATTAGGTATTCTTTTGAAATATAGAACTTTTTAAAAATTTCTGAAGATATAAAGACCGTTTTCTCTCTAAGTAGAAAAATTAAAAAGATTTAAACACACTTGATTATTTATGACCTGACCCCTTTTTTTAACGTCCAGGAACCGTGGTAAATTTCGCTCTTTAAAATAAAGAATTTTTTTTTTTAATTTCTTAAAAGATTTTTTTCTCTTTTGCCTGAATAGTGAAAAAAATGTTAAAAACATGATTTTTTTTATTTTTTATTTATTTTTTTTTGTCGCAAATAATTCTAGTTTGCCGACTACTACACGAAAAGAACTTTATTCAAAAGAAAGCTTCTTGCATCTTTGTCATTTTATTTATTCATTTTTATTGTAACTTTGTCTAAAAATTGTCGTTTTATTGTTAAATTTCATCAGAATTCTATTTGGGCAATATGGCCCTCTTTTTTTTTTTTTTCAGTTACGACTTGTTTGCAAAATCATAAAGACACGTGTTCGGATTAAGGGCGAAAAAAACAATCAAATTCATGTTTCCCACTTTTAACCGTTCTTTTTTTTTATCCTATAAAAATGTAAATGATGTGTTGAAGTAGTTTGAATTTTTACCATGTTAATTTTTTTGCTGACAAACTATAAAGTAATTAATGTTTTTTGTTATCGAGAGAAATGAGATTTTTATTTTCTTTAACACTTGATGTCAATACTGATTAGGATCAAGTAAACAAATGGGTTCCTTAAGTTAAGCAGTTCGATTAGATTTTAGGGAAAAAAAAGATTATGGTTATAAATTAGGGTGGAGGAAGCTTTTAAAATCTTTTTAGGAGTTTCTGTTTTAATTGTTTATTCCTATTGTTGTTATTATCCCTAACTTTATCTAAATAATTTAAAAATGTTTCAAATTAAAAATGACCCCAAAATCATTTTTTTTTTTTTAATGAATTGAAAATGAAAAAAAAAATGTCTAAAGTCTTTTAAACTTCCTTTATACTGAAAAAAAAATTTTTGAAGTTTAAAAATTAAATTAAAATTTTTAAAAATTAAGATAATATAGTAGCTTATTAAAAATAATAATGTCTTTGATTTCTTCGTAGAGACTACTACGCTTTTTTAAAAAAATTTTCCCATCTAAAAAAAAAATAAATTTGAATTGATCCACTGTAGGGAAAATGTCTATTTTGGTCCCATGGAAACTTATTTTTCTGAAATAGTACTCACACAAAATAAACGGTAAATAAAAATTCATTTGAACATAAACAAATACTTGATAGTTGACATTTTCATTTTTTTATTGTTTGTATATTTAAACATTTTTTTTTTTTTCGCAGCCCGAGAAAAAATTAACTTTCAAACGTTTGAGGAACCAAAGTAGAGCCTAAATCGGTTTAACAATTTTTAATTATCCACAAAAACATTTTTTACTTTATTTTCAATTAATTTTTAATATGACTGCTTAGATTTGAGTTTAATAATTAATTTGATTTGTTAAAATAAGAGTTGAATATTAAATTAAAAATTTTCAAACCCTTATTGGTGCGTTTTATTGGCCAATCCAAAAATTTGTTCAACGTAAGTATTTAAAAAAGCTTTTTAAGGTTGACTATATATTGAACAATGGATTTATTACTATCTTTTTGCCATCTTTTTTTAAAGAGATTTTTACAAAGACTAATGAAATAAATGTTAATCGAAGTGTAATATTCTGGTGACTGTAGGGACATAAGTACTTCCTAGGCAAGCTGCTGTAAATAAGTTTTTTGGCCACCAAATAAACATGCAGTTTGGCATTCTCCTCTATTTTGATTAATTATTATTGTCTTTTGACTGCTTCTGTTTAGATGCTTTTTTTTTTTTTTGTCAGTTGGTCTTCTGATTAGAAATAATTTTGTCTTTCTGGTTAGAGCTTGAAGACCATTACGATCACCGAAGTTATGGCCAAATTCTTTTTCTATGTGCCCTGTCCCTTCAGGACGTAGGCGATCATGGTTCGCCACGTCTCCCTATCTCTTCTTGTGGCTCTTAGTATGTTTGCTCCTGTTACTCCTGGCAACCCCCGTTCCGTCATCTACCTGATCAGGCCCTGCAAATATGTTCTGCTGCCTTCTTCTGTCTCTCTTTCCCTTTATCTGGCCAGTCAGTATCAGGTTCTCCAGGCTTTCCTTCTTTTTTAGAGTAAAAATGCCAGCAATACATTTTTGATCTGTAAGCCATAAAATTCAACAAAATATTTAAATTTTGGCATTAGAGCTTGATATGCTACTAAACAAAAAAATCAATCATTGTACTTTCTCATTCATTTTTAGGAGGTTTCCTTAAAAAATTAAATTAATATTTTGCTTATTTCTCTATAAATTAGAATACTGCTCTCATGAGTAGAGAAACCAATAGCTTCAGTTTCATGGTGTAAGACCTTAATGGGGGTCCTAGGAA
This sequence comes from Ascarosepion bandense, assembly GCA_037127315.1. Classification (NCBI taxonomy): domain Eukaryota; kingdom Metazoa; phylum Mollusca; class Cephalopoda; order Sepiida; family Sepiidae; genus Ascarosepion; species Ascarosepion bandense. Next base: position 561,815 of record JBBBDQ010001593.1, read on the forward strand.
TGCTGAACTGAATTCTTCATATCAACATTCTCCAATGTTTTATGACATTGGTACATGTCATAAAAATATTTTAAAGTTTTGTTTGTTTCATTTGGGCTTCTTTCATTTAAATTTCATTAAAAATGTCTTGTAATAATATAGCTTGTAATTCCTTGTCAAAGAAAATACATTTTCAAGACAAAATCACAAATTTTCAAAGAAAACTACAAAATGTAGCTCTGTCAAGCAACTTTGGAAATATTTTAAATCACCTCATGAATCAATAGCAAGCTAGTCTTACAAACTATCACTACTTGGAGTGAGAATCTTGAAATGGTTTTTTGGATCTTATACCAGAATATTTAGTAAAAATAATTAGAAATACAATAATAAAGTAATTTTAACAATAAAATACTTATTTTAAGGAAAACATTTTTTTTTCTTCTTTTGTACTTGATTCAACTCTTGGAACCTGTAATGAGATGAGAGCTCCTTATCAGTAGCTTGTGAGAACAGCATGCTAATCACTGCATTAATATTTTCTGCATATTAACTCCTTTTCTTTGTGTATTTCAATGTTTGATAAACCTGTTTAGATATGCATAAAATGTCAATTGACAATATAACTGTATAATTTGTCAAAAGCAGAGAGACAACTTTGTAATCGTTGCTTCTTTTCAACCGTCATGGACATTGAACAATCATCTTTGTATTAGGGCTTCATTTATGTAAATTTCATACAACTTTCTATATATTTAAATTATTGTCAACATATTTAACAAATGTCATTAATGCAAATTTGCTATCCTGCTCATATGAAGAAAGGAAAATTATTTCAATGGAGAAAATCATTGTTTTTATTAAATGCTCATGGTACGTTTTTAAATCCTCTCTCTCTCATTGTACAGTTTCTTCATTTGCAATATTTATCATTTTAGTATTATGTTTTATCGAATTGTGTATGTTCTTTATAAAATTTGACCTGTAGTCAGTCAGTCAAGTAAGTGCCATATCTGATACGCGCTTGGGCGATCATGTCTCAAGAGACATGACTGACTGGGCAGAAGATTATACCACCACAATAAGTTGCCATTACTTTGTGGTAGACTAGTTGTCATAAAAGGCCATAGAACCCAATCTGTCCTATTGCTTAACCAATAACTGTAGGGAAGAGAGAGATTAATACATTTCCCAAGGGTATTTGCGTGTAAGTGAATGCAAGGAATTACAACTAGAATTCACTCGACTCGCCAATTTCTCGTTTTGAGCCGATATTCACTGCACCACAACACACATTCTTGGATTACCTACTTAAAGCAAATACTTATGGGTACTACTGGAACAACTTAATTTATTATTAATTGGAAAACACTGTATGCAATTTGACCTTGTGCCATACTAAGCTAGGCTTTTGTTGCGTGTGTTTATATACAAAAGTGAGGATGCCATTGATTTATCAAGGCTTTCAAATTTGATAATGATCAGCAATGTTCAATTCTACATTGCCTTAGTAAAGTCTCTGAGGATAAAACATGACTGTAAAATAGTTTTTTCTTGTCTTTTTTTATATATATATATATATATATACATACACACACACACCTACATTTAATTGTAGGCAAATAATTCAAAATTAATCTACATTATGCTTGTAACAACTTAGAGCTAAATCTTTAGTTCAAAGGTTGACAAAAACTGACGATAATCAATAACAAGTACTTCTTCCCAGTCTCTTGCTTATTGAACCAGATCTGTATTGTAACATTCCTAAACATGTTTAAATGTCTTTAGACATGTCTCAGATATTTATTTTTCTTTGAATTCTTAATGAGATTTAGACATAAATGGAAAATTTACTAATATCTCTCAACCTTTTTGATAGCAATAATTGTTGTTACTCACAAACTGGTGGAAGCTGATCATGATTTTGATGAGTGCCCATGAACTGTTTATTTTTTTCATTGGTCTATTCTGTCTCTGCTTTTGATGAGTTAAAAGTGCTTCCTCCTCCTCCACCCAACAGAGATGTTACTCTTGATGACTATTTTCAGAATATAATTACCTACTTATGTCACATGTTTTTTTTAATCACTATACATAGTTAATCTTAATATATATTGCATGTTGTATATAATTTCTTAATAGTCTACACCAACCAACTCGTATCAATTCTTTCTCTTTGTTTTGAGGAGCTCTATAGGCTATATATTACAGTCTTTGGTCAAATTACTTTTAGATATTAGTTTTTCCAGTGTCTATATTTAACCATTTAAGTCAACACTAGTGACTATCCATGATGAGTCACTAAGTCACTTCAAGTACTGCTGGTTACTCCCTTCCTGACTTCAATTTGACTGTTTCAGTTCCTGAGGGTGGTAGTTGCATGAACTAATAGCAATTAATTAGTTTGGTGTGGGGGAAGAGGGATAGATGAATTTCTTTTTTCTTTTTTTTTTTTTCTTCATTTACATTTAAAAAAAATAAAAAATACAAATGTATTATTTGTAGTGATTATGGAATTGAAACAATTGGTTTTGTCTTAAATTCTGCATCTAAGTTTGAAATCTTCTCTTCAGATGTCATTAAGACAGGCTAAAGAACACTGTTCTTTGCTATATCCCACCCCAACCTCTCTCCTTGAAAGGTTTATACAGTATGGATTCTCTTCCTCCTATGAATTTGGCTCAATTATTTAATTTCTTTTCAGTTATGGAAATTATATTTTTTTTACCTTTCAGAATATCATCTTCTGATCAACCAACTATTTAATATTGAAATTCAACAGTTTAGCCATTTTGAAATATGTAACTTATATTCTTAGTTTCTTACTTTGTTTGCAAACTTTATCAAAATGTGTGTGTGTGTATGTATGTATGTATGTATGTGTATATATATATATATATATATATACACACACTGTTAAATATAAGAGACAATGAATGTCTATTATGTTTAATCATGAGCCATTCTAAACGTATTTTGGCTTTAATTTCAGTTGAAAATAAAGACAAAAATTCTCCAACATTTGGATAATTTATTAATTTGCTTCTAAGCTTTCGGCTCACATGAACCATCTTCAGAGAGGTTATTTAGATGGCAATACAATAACATCCACCATCACCGATTTTATTTTGTGTTGACATAAAACTCTGCTAGGCAACGGCAATAGCTACCAAAAATAACAAACGCAGTTCTCAAATTTGCAATGCGGTTCTATGACGTTACACCGCATGATAGCGCGAAATGACAACAGAACCATGTAATCAAATGCAATGTAATGTGTTATGTCCGGATTTAAAGGTGATTTTATTAAGTGTTGGTTGTTTAGATTTGATGTACGTGGCCTCCAACATTTGAAGGTTCCTCTTATGTGTATGAGTAAGGATCACCGTATTGTTGACCAAAATCTGATATTACCTACATGTTTGTTTTTCAGAGAAAATTTATATATAAATTTTACCTTTTTTTTTTTTTTTTTTTTTTTTTTTAGTTCTGTTGTGCTTTAGCTTTACCAATTCCCAAGTTGTGGATCTTGACCCTGGTAACTTCAAATCTAAAGTCTTGGACAGTGATGAACTTTGGATTGTTATGTTCTATGCACCATGGTGAGTGAGACTTTTGTTTAATTAGTTTTATATGAAATTGAATAAATTTTCTCGGTTATCATCTGCACTGATTATTTTTTAACGTTTATGCTTTTTGTAAAACGAGTTCTAATTTTCTATTTATTATATAAAAGTGCCTATTTTTTGGAATCAAATTCAATTTTTAAACTCAACTGTTAACTAAAATATTATTCATGCTTTGCTAAGACACTTTTACTTATGAAATCCAGGACTGGACTTTTTTTTTTACATTTACTGCAATTGAATATTTCCAATTTGTCACAGTCATCAGTCTTTTTACATATATATGTCATCTGCAGACAGTGCTGTTTTGCTCATCAGTAAAGTTAGACATCCGATTGCTTCTAGCCAAGATTGGAACCTGACTGAATTAACATCAGCTGGTGCTTCTACCTCTGAGCTGTAAGCACTCTGTAAAGGAAGGTGGACTTTAGCCTGTTATATACAATGTAAACACACACACACACACACATATGTGTGTGTGTGACTGTTGTAATCATGTGAAGTTTTACCATACCTGTTGCTATCATTACAAGTGAATGCAAAATGTCCTGTTATCCATTGTTTTTTTTTTTTTTTTTTAGTCATTCTCCAAGTGTTGTATCAGTTTTAATTTCAATTTTTTTTTTTTATTCTTCATGCAGGTGTGGCCATTGTCAATCATTCAAGCCAGAATATTTCAAAGCAGCTAAAGTTATGACAGTAAGGAACTTCTTTTACAATTAACCAAAATATCTGCTGGACAAATTAAATTTTATTTCCTGATAAATGAAAGTTCATATAAAAAATCAATGATATTGCTTTGATGTTTCCCTTTGCTTGGTCTGAAATAATCATGGGCACTTAGTGAGAATCATTAGCTTCATGATGGTAATGGTCTATTAAACTATTACCTGACAGTGAAATGCATCTATATGCACAAAGAAAAATGACGCATTCAAGTGTATAAATCTTTTTCTTTGATTTGTAATGAGTATGTATTGGATGTTTGTACAATCCTAACTAAAACTACCAGAAAATAACTCTCCCCTCTCGCCCCTGATAATTCCCTCATATTTGTTAGTCTATACATGTATAAATCTATAATCTATACACACGTGTATTGCAAAACATTAAGAGGTTTGTTGTTAATGCTTCCATTTATTAGTTGATCAAGTCAATTTTTATCTGGATTAAAAATTTAGTGAACAAACTTGCAGGATGTCTAGTTATTAGCTAAGTTTTGATTTGAAAATTTTCAGTGTGCAATTTGTTATTAATTAATGGCATTGACTAAGGAAATTTTTTTTTACACACAAAAGCAAGTGTTGATTCCTATGCTCACATTACATGGTTTCCCTATAAATACAGAATATTTTAAACAAAATTAGGGAATCTTGCCGTAGCCAGGCTTTTTTTTTCTCTCCTTCTCCACTGAGGAAATAAAATTTAATGGGCAAAGGTCAATAACCCCTTCTTTAATTTCCCAGTGCCAACCTTATCTACCCTCAAATACCAATTTTTAATTCTGATGGTCTCTTGCTGTATGCAAGACTTTTTTCAGTATATGATATGAAACACAAGTTGTCTTATCTTTTGATACTTTTAAAAGTATCATTTGTTAGTATTATAACTTCTGAGTGTGTGGAGGGTAATGATGCATCTTAATGGTGTTTTTTTTTCTCTCCTCTCTCTCTCTTCAAGGGTATTGTGAAACTTGGTTATTTGGATGCTGATAATCATAAAAGTTTAGCCTCAGAATTTGGCATTCAAGGTTTCCCAACAGTGAAAATATTTGCAAGCAACAAACAAAGGCCAGAAGACTATAATGGTTTGTATCTTTCTTTTTTATTTTTTTTTTTTTCCCCCCCTTACTAAAAAAATCTTTAGTATGGATATAATGATGACTTAAGCAAATTTGCTTTTATGATGAACAGATAAACTTTTACAATTAGCTACAAGTTTGTCCTATACTTGGAAGTCAAACTAAAATTACATAAATATTTATCAACAAGTTGGGCTTCTGCTAATGTTACGATTTTTGTTCTGGTACAAAAATTAAACTCTTTAAGAAGGCACATGTAACCAAGTAAGTTTAACACTAAAACTTTTTTTTTTTTTATATCATATCACCCCAAGCAAGGCAATAACGCCAATGATGCGCAGGGGGCTACATAAGAGTAAAAAGATTGGAAAAGAGAAAGCCGGAAACCACATCCTAACAAGGGATGAGCCTCTTCACCTGTTCAATAGATATGGGTGGAGTGTGAACCGGGCGATAGTTTAGTCTATCTACTCCAATTGAAAAAAATATAAAAAGTGTGAAAAGATAAACCGGAAACCGAATCCTAAACAGGAAACAATGGATGAGCCTCTTCACCTGTTCAATAGATGTGGGTGGAGTGTGAACCGGGGAAGAGAAGATGGATGGCAATTGACATTGCATTTAAATTTTTTTGAGATTGTAACTGTCTGAAGTAAACAAGACTTCTGTAGACAGAAAGTGCAAGAAAAACTGTCGAAGTATGATAAAAGTGTGGGACCTAATGCCAATCTAGTAGCACACTTAACTTCACATAGACAGGGCACCAGGGGGAAAAAAGCTCATAGCAGTTGCCATGAAAATATTTGTAGAAAAGACAGGGAAGTCACATTACATCAGTGAGAAAGTGAATGACGTCAAGATGCCAAGTCAGGATTGATTACATTCAGTCATTTAAGTGCCATACGTGATACATGCTTGGGTGATCATGTCTCGAAAGAGACGTGACTGACTGGGCAGAGGATTATACCGCAGTAGGTTGCCATTGCTTTCTGCGGTAGATTGGTTGCTGACCAAGGCTATAGAACCCAGTCTGTCCTGTTATTTAACCCATAACTGGAAGGAATAGACAGATTAATACCTTCCCCAAGGGTATTTGCGCGTAAGTGAATGCAATGAATTCGGCTGGAATTTGAACTCGGCTCCCCAATTTCTCATTCCAAGTTGATATCCAATGCACCACAAATCCTAAAAATATTAATAAAAACACAACTATTTCAAAAGGTAAAATGACTAATATAAACAATGTTTTTGTGTGCATTTATAAATGTATTTCATTAAATTTGTAATTGCTAAAATGTCTGGTTTTTCAGCATAAATTCTATTTAATAAAACAAATTGAAAAAAATAAAATTTTACTCAATTATCATAGTTTCTTTTCTCTTCATCACTACTTCTGCCTCACTTACTTTGCTAAAGAACTCTACAAAATTTATGATCCCCTCGGTGAGGTGAATGAATGGGCAGGGAGCAATAGAATTACTCCCTCCGCTCTTCAACTTCATTGGAATTGTTCATGCAACATGAAACACATTCTTTGCCGTACAGTAAAATGCCACCTTTTTATTCACCATAATATCTTTCATGATCAAAGAGGAATAGGCATTGCAACCGACGTTATAACAAGAAGATAAAAAATCCTTTCGAAAATTGTTTTCTACAAGCAGTAGTTTATGTTTAATATCTTTAATGAGCAAAGAGGAACAGGTGTTGCAACCAACGTTAAAAAAAAAAAAAAAATTCAAAAATTACTGTTTTCTACAAGCAGTAGTTTATGTATATCTCTTTTTTTTTTTTTTTTTTTTTTTTTTTACCGCGAGATTGTAAAAAAAAAAATACCAGGTTTGGAAACTGGCGTGGGATATCCTTCTCTTAATGAGGGTGAATGGGCCTCTCTTAAGCCGTGGTAGGCAACCCATCTAGTGATGGTGTCACGATAAAAACACCCTTGGTAGCTCTGGCGAAGCAACAAGTATTCAGCTACTGACAAGATTTTGAATCTCGGCCAAGGCCGCAAAATGATGATGGTAGCCATTTCCTTATAAGAAAATATTCATAAATCAAACCGCCATCGTTACTTTCAGTTGAATTTATAAAATCTTTCTCTATTTAAAACAATTTTTCATGAAAACAAGTTTCTCAAGTCCAGTTATTGTTCTTGCTCTTCAGTATCAATGGGGTGGTTGTGAGTTCGGTCCTCACTGGGTGCCCCATACTTTCGGCTTTGTGGCACTTAGAAAATCAAGTATCGATAGGGTGGTTTCCTTTCCTCATCTTTTTTATATGAAGTAGTGTGGGACATCATCTTACATGTGCTGTCCATTTTAGTTGCTGCTATTGAAAGTCCTCAAATGATGTGGTTTCTGTTATATGGTCATGCCTTATGATTCTATAGCACCAATCCATGTGGCTTTGAAGAAGGATGCTCCTCTCACTAAGGCCAACAGGCTTCATTCACTCAGCCGTTTTTAATCCTTGATCTGAGAAAGCTTGCCACCTGGTTTCAAATTGGTCAATGTACATTATTTTCTCAACTTATTAATATTAAACCTATTTTTATCACAAGTGTTTATGCAATACAAGAAAAATATTTATCAATTTCTTACCACTGAGTATGATCAATACAGAACTCTTTAGGTACATTCCTCTTTAATTGTTTTCAAATGATTTGAAATTATTCCACTCTTGAGATTTTAATTGAATTATAGTTTGAATGTTGTCATCGCTTTTTATTTTTTATTTATTTTTAAACTCATTTGTAATCTTTTAGGACTTAAATCTTGCTATTATTTACTAATATGACCCCTACAAAATGTGGAATTCCTTGTAGCCTCTGCTTGAATAGTATGAATCCTGAAATGAAATGATATAAATATATATATATATATATATAGGCACATGCACACAATAAGTGGGTAAGTAAATGTTTCTTCTCGGCTTGACCAAAAAGATTTTAAAATAATTTTGTAATTATAACTTGCTGGCTTTCTAAGTAAATTTAAGGATTTTTTTTTTTCTTTAATAGATTTTTGATTTCTTTTTTCTTCAGCTAAAATTAAAAATATCTACACAGTAGGCATATATTTTAAGTTTTGTAACTTTTTGCAAATACTTTTTTGGTACGAGACATAGTAATTAGGGAAGCCCGCTCCAAATGGATTTCTCATGTTAACACTGAGTATAACTATTACTCTTATGATTGTAGAAGGGGACTTTCTGAGAATATTAGGTTTTACAGATGGAATAAATGTTTAAACAGTTACTGATTATATCAATGGTTTTGTCAATAGATATTGTTTTTTGAGGGGATAAGGTGAAAATTCTAGTATTCAGCTTTTAAACTGATAACTTCATTCAAAATTGGTGACTTCAATTACTAGCATCTGTTATGATAGGCAGTGGATATAATAGCCATTCTGGTGCCACTTACTGGACAGTTAAGATAAATGATAATGAGGTGTGTCATGATAGGATAGTGATTCTGTCAAAATGATTTAAACACTCAATCTGAAATCTCTTAGGCTTTTTTTTTTTTTTTTCCCCGTTAAATATGTTTTTCACAGAAAATCTGAAATTGTGCAATATTTTTTTATTTATACAGGCCCCAGAACTGTAGATGGTCTGGTGGAAGCTGCTAAGAAACATATTTCGTCTATGCTGAATCATAGGTTGCGTGGTGGTGGAGGAGGTGGTGGTAGCAGTGGAGGGGGCAAAAAGGTGACTATTCCTTTATCCCAATAAAAAAATTTTTTCTCTCTGTCTCTCAAATTGATTTCTGTTCAACTTGTGAAAAAAAAAACTTGCAACCTCTTCATCTCTTTACAAAGTCGGTCTATTAGATCATTTTTTCAAATCACTTTAATGTAGTGAGTAATTTAAAGTAAATAATTTCATGCCTGAGTCTGGCTTGTTAATATGAAGCTTCTTCTCTTTATTATTCTTTTACACTGGTGATTCAAGAGACGGCTAAAGTTCCTGGGACATGCTATGAGGAAGGGGGTCTTGGAAAACCTGATACTAACGGGCCAGATAGAGGGAATATGAGACAGGGGAAAGCAGCGGATAACATTTGAAGAACCTGATCAGGTGGATGACGGAACGAGGGTTGTGTGATGTAACCGAAGAAAGCATGCCAAGAGCCACCAGGGATAGGGAAACCTGGAAAGCCATGATCACCTACGTCTTGAAAGAACAGGGTACACAGAAGATTCAAACCCAAACCATTGAAGATCCTCGCATGAGAATTTGGTGGCAATTTTAGAAGTATTCATTCATCACCTGTGCTATTTAGACAATTATATCCTTACAAAATCTGTACTGTTAAATGTATGCAATGTATATTTCACTACCAATGGATTTTTTTCTTTTTATATACACTTGAAATTTGGCACATTCCATAATCTTTCCTGTTTGAGTAACTTTATTATGAGTCAAGGATACTTTGTTAGTTATATACATACTGTTGTAGAGGAATATCCTGTCCTACCCCGGAATGGATATGGTCCAGTCTATAAAAGACTGTGACTCGAGCGAACTATAGAGCCATTGTCACTAGACTGACAACTCTCTGACACTGTCGGCTCTCTGCCTTTGGGTAAAGAGCGCTGCTTCCGAGCAGAGAGCACTAACCCTGTCGTGGTTCCACCGAAGGGTAGAATCACGACTACGGAAAAATACAGGTATTTTTTGGCCTGGCTATATGGCCGGGAAGACCCACAATAAATAGACCTTGTGTCACATCTAGCCTTGCGTGGGAAGGTTGGTAAATACTGCCATCGTCACTAGACAAGAGCATACGTCACTAAACGGATGCATACGCCCTAGGCAGAGACATTGTCTACTGGATTGTTATACCTGTTACTATTCGTTGGTGTTCTTGTATTGTCTGTTGGTTTATTGTACTGTGGTATAATAAATCCCCATTAATATATCTTCAGTGTAAAGTATTATTCTTACACTATTCTTTTCCCTGGTTATCCCCCCCCCCGGGATCTCTCACATACACACACTGTCCAAATATTTGGTTGACAATAAGGCTCAAGTTACCAAGAGTAGGTTTAGTCATTATTTACCCAGGCAAGCAATATTAAAGAAATAGTTGTTTTTATATATATATATATATATATATATACATATATATATATATGTATGTATGTATGGTTCGGCTTGTATTGTACAAGGCCTGGGGGCTAGGGTTAGGTAGAGGATTAATTTAAGGGGTAGTTAATTGCAACTCAATAGGAACAAATCTCAACCATATGAAGAAAGGTGTGTGTGCGGAAATTGCCATTAAAATAATTCAAAAAATCTAATCTGACTTTTAAATTTATTTGCCATTAAAATGAGATAACCAATGGGGGTGGGGTCAAATAAAGACCTTTTATTTAGGCCTGTCTTCAGATTGGTTGTGTCCCAAATAAGATCCTTTCATCTTCTTATATAAAGGTAAACGATGCACTGTTACAGTTACTCACACTATGCTTTCTTAACAGCAAGTTTCAATAACTTAGTTTAAATATTAAGTCATACACATTACAGGTATACACATTCCATTATTTGTAGTTTTTTTTTTCTCTGTAGTAAAACCTAAACCAATAATAGTTAACAAAAAAGTATAAATTTATGATTTTTTTTTTTAATCATATCACCCCAAGCAAGGCGGTAACGCCACTGATGCACAGAGAGCTACTTAAGAGTAAAAAGATTGGAAAATGGAAAAGAGAAAGCCGTGAACCACATCCTAAACAGGGAACAAGGGATGAGCTTCTTCACCTGTTCAATAGATGTGGGTGGAGTGTGAACCGGGCGATAGTTAATCATATAATTTTAATTATACTGAACATTTTACTTGGAATTATTTCATACATAAAACATAAAAAAAAAGGTAAGAAAGTATTTAATGGATTAGAAATAAATTAGAAAATAATAAAATAAAAAAAAAGTTTGATGATTTTTCACGTTTTCAAACCTTTACAGATCTCTTTAAGAATAGGGCATATCAAGTCATTAAAGTATTTGGGGCCTTTTAATTGATGTAAATGTTTTTTTTTTTGTTTTTTTTTTTTGTTTTTTTTTAAGTAATAAAACCATTTATTCTGATAAAAAATATGTTTATGAAAAATAAAATCCTTCTTGCTTTGTAGACTAATGAAAAAGATGTTGTTGAACTGACGGACTCCAACTTTGAAGAACTCGTGTTGAACAGTGAAGATATTTGGCTGGTGGAATTCTATGCTCCATGGTGTGGTCACTGTAAGAATTTGGCCCCTCACTGGCAGACTGCAGCTACAGAACTGAAAAACAAGGTCAAGCTTGGTGCTCTTGATGCAACTATACACCAAGTCATATCTAACCGATACGGTGTAAGTAGCTTTATGAAACATTTCTCTGGATTCCAGATTCAGGTTTCCCTGCTTTCACGTGCTAGGAATCTGTTTTTCAGGTTATACTTGCTACATCTTAAATGGTGATAAAAATATTCCTTAATGTTTGCAGTTGTCATAATTGTTTTTTATCTGATGTGTCAGTCAGTTAAATGCCATACGTGATACACGCTTGGGCAATCATGTCTCGAAAGAGACATGACTGACCGGGCAGAAGATTGCCATTGCTTTCTGCGGTAGACTGGTTGCCGACCAAGGCTACAGAACCCAATCTGTCCTATTATTTAACCCATAACTGGAGGGAAGAGATGGATTAATACCTTTCCCAAGGGTATTTGTGCATAAGTGAATGCAATGAATTCGACTGGAATTCGAACTCTGCTTCCCGATTTCTCATTCCAAGCCGATATCCACTGCACCACGACACATATCAATGTGTATATGACACAAAACTTTATAAGGATGCTTTTTAAAAGAATATATTGTTAAACTGAAAATGTAAACATTTTATGTGAATTTTTAATTTGGTTCTCTTAAAATGTGCTCTTTAAAAAAAAACAACTTTCCAGTTTTTTTTGTTTTTTTTTATTCAGAGTATAAAATTCTGAAATAAACAATTGTTTAAAATTACTCAATAGATTGAAAGATTTTTGTTCCTTAAATAGAAATTTGCATTTGATAATGTTAACTTCAATAACTGCAGTCTACTAATTACAGAGCTTTATAAAATTGTCCAAATATTTTAATTTTGAAGATTCGTGGCTTCCCTACCATCAAATACTTCCCTGGTGGCAAAAAAGATGGCAGTGCTGAAGAATACGATGGTGGCCGAACCTCAGGTGACATTGTGAATTGGGCTATGCAAAAAGTAGCAGAGAACATCCCCCCTCCTCCTGTCAATGAGGTTAGTTACCCACCCTTTTTTTTTTTTTTCTCTCTTTATATACACACAAGCTTGAATGGGACAAACTAAAATGTCTGTCGTCTGACTTAGCTAGTTCATGAACAGTTAAATGTGGGAAGGCCTGAATTTATGTATAACATCACTGTCTCTAAAGATAAAAACAAAATAAATTACGTCCTTGAGTATAATACAACCACATAGTACAGCCATCCCTACATAATTTTTTTATTTTTGAAATGTATGATTAAAATCATGTTTATTTTTTATACATATATATTTTAAACACGTATTAAATGATAGACAACTTAGTCTCGCAGATTTTTTGTATTTTCTCTTATTTTCTAATGAGGCTTTTTATTCCAAATTATTGTCCATATGTTAATCGAGTACTTTTGATCATCATTGTTCATCATTAGGGTCAACTTTTATGGTTTTACAATTTTAAACATCAACAATTGCCTTACAGCAAAAAACGTGTTGCTACATTTTGAAGAACTAAGTAAACGTTAAGAAAATTTTTTCAAAATTCAAGGGAAGTAATAATGTGATCACGTGGAGGCATGAATTTTCTGATTACATGGAATATTTAATTGCAAAAAATTTTTTAAATACCATAAAAATACATTAGGAAATTTAAAAATTCAAGTAAAATAATTATGTGAATTTATCTGATTATGCTCTTTAATGAATCAAGCCCAACTGTAGTCCAACTACAGCCCTGTATCTCCCACCTCCATTGTAAGGTTTGGATTTTTTATTCTGTTATATCAGGGTCTTTTCCTTTTTTGTGTGTGTGCGCTGGTCTAATTTAACTATTAAAAAAAAAAATGATTGGCAATAATTATGGTGTGTGTAAATTTTAGTGCAAAGAATTTGTCATTTGAACTGAACAAGTTCATGCCAACTTTGAAGTTTCATAAGGACACTGTTATGGTGCCCTCACTCATCTGAGCTGTTTTGGGTTTTTTTTTTTTTTTTTGTGTGTGTATGTGTGTATATATATATATATATATATATATATATATATATATATATATAGAAGCAAGTGGATAAATCAGTCAAGTTTCGATCCTGGCCAGAAGGCCAGGATCGAAACTTGACTGATTTGGTGTCAGTCAGATTTGCTACCCCCAAGACATAGGGGCATGGAATCAGGGAAGGGAAATTTTAACGTGTTGTATATAAGCAGTGTATACACACGCCAGTCACCAAAAGAACTCAATTCATTCTTGAAGAATAATGCATATATTGCAGAAGTGGAAACTGTTTTAAAATTTTCTTCCTTACAGAGCTCAATCATAATATATTAGTCATTTACATACAAACCTGTTTCACTCTATCACAGCTCATCACTGTGTCTAGACACATTCACTTGCTTCTGGCCGAGATCGAAACTTGACCAATTTTGTGTGTGTGTGTGTGTGTGTCAGAAATTATAACATGAATGTTAAAATATGGCTACAAAAGAAGCTATTTTGTTTTGACACTAAGACACCAGTAGTGTCGAAACAAAATAGCTACTTTTGTAGTGATATAACGTTATAATTTCTTAATAAATTTTATTAGCTCTACTTTGTATTGAGCACTTTTATATAGTGTTTCTTTGGATATGGAATATTATTCCATCCATACCTACTTGTGTGTGTGTGTGTGTGTGTGTCTAGTGCACGTTAGAAGAGTCTGCTAAAAATCGTAGGAGCAACTGTCCATGAGCAGGATTATCCCAACCTTTATGAAAAGCTGGAGAACAAGTAGACACATGATTGTTGTTCTATCATAAAGTTGTGAATGAACAATTAAAAATTCCCAGAAAGGGAGGTGCCACTTGAAACGTCTTTGGAACAAAAAAAAATCTTAAGGTATTCCAGTCTTGTCATTAGTCCAAAACGTCAATGGACCTTTGTCAACCCTGACCTTGGCACTTTTTCAAATCCTCCAAACGCAACCTGAACAGAGGAGTCTCCTGTTTAGGAAGTCACTGAAACACAAGACCTTTTCTCATCCTTAATGTTGCATGATCACAACTACCCTTATTAAAAGAAACGTATGCAAAAATGTATAATTATTAATTCTGAAATGGTCAATTTTATAAAAATTGATATGGCACGGAACAATGGAAATTCTTGCTAAAGTTGCCTGTGTTCTGTTCTCATCCTTGAGAAAGACCTGAACCTTTAACCTACAGGCCCCCATCCCAAATGGGGTTGAATGGACAATTTTTCTCTTGATACAGCTATTGCTGTATACTCTCGCAGCAATGAAAAATCTATGAAACTCTTGTGGTGATTAGAGTAGATCAGTTTTGATACCTTTTCTTTTGCATATGAACTCTTCTTTTTAAGATTGTGCAGAAGACCTAACCAGAGAAACCTTTTTTTTTTTTCCTCTCAATTATAGTTTAGTAAGCTTTCTCATCTGGCACAAGGCTACACATGTAGCAACTAGTAAACAACACTTGTGATATAGATAGGGAAATTTCTTAATTTGCATGTATGCATAGGTGTTGTGATAAAAACTCTTGCCTCCCCTAAATAGTAATGGTCAGCTTTGAATTGACCCCAGCAAGTTTATTAATTCCTATTTCTTGTTCAATAAATACAATTTATATTTGAGTGCTCCATAGTATTGTACCAGATATGGCTTGCCTCCTGTAAAACATTCTCCTTCGTTTTTGTTCTCATCACGTCTCGTTTTTGGGATTTCAGATTGTTGACGAAGACGTACTAAAAGAATCGTGTGAAAAAAGCCAGTTGTGTGTGATTTCAATTTTACCCGTCATCTATGATTGCCAAGCAGAATGCAGAAATAAATTCATTTCTCTAATCAAGTCCATGGGTGAAAAATACAAACAAAGAATGTGGGGGTGAGTAGGGTTCTGTATTTTGGTCCCCTGTATATTTTTGCAGAATTAATGCCCCCAATAGACTTCCAATATGTCAAGATCAAATATTATCAATCTTCACTGAAATAGCAACTCACTTTCCTAACTTGCTTGGTTTGTAGCAATTTTCATTTTGTTCTCTCCCGTCCTTGTCAGATGATTGTCATATCCCTCCTTCCTTACTATGTAAGGCTCATGCTCATTCCATTAAAAAAAAAAATTCTATTCCCCCCTCCCAACCACCCCCAACTTTCTTTTATCCACTATTGGCATTTTTGACCCATTCCGTCACTCACATTCTGCTCTCAATACTTAATCATTTGTTTTGTTTTTTTTTCCCCTTCTCTACAGTTGGGTTTGGGCTGAAGCTGGTGCTCAACCACATCTGGAAGAAGCATTCGGAATCGGTGGCTTTGGTTACCCGGTGAGTACATAATGATAGATGCACCCCCCCTCTATCTTATATATATATATATATATGAGAGAGAAATATAGATTTTTTTTTTTTTTTTTGTAATACTGTATTTAAAACTTGACTAACAAAATCAAATCTTTGCTGTTCTCTTTAGGCAATGGCTGCTCTGAATTATCGTAGCATGAAATATTCTCCACTCAAAGGTTCTTTCAGTCAACAAGGATTAGCTGACTTCTTCAGGTAAGTAGATGAAAACCTGACATATTTTACTGTCTTTTATGTCTTGTTCCATGAAGTTGACTAATTAAACATAACTTTTATTACTTACAGGGAATTGCTTTATGGTAAATCTTCAACTGTGCCTCTGAAAAATGCCAAATTACCTACGATAAATAAAATAGAAATGTGGGATGGAAAAGACAAGGAGGTAAGTGTTTAAACCCTAACCCTGCTGTGTTGTCTCCTGTGCAGTTTAAGATGATAGGCTTCTTCAGGTCTGCTTAGAATTCCTCTATTACATTTGCTGGAAAGTTCTTTATCCGAAACAAGTTATTCAGCATTATCCTCTTGGGGAATAAAAAGAAAAAAGGGAGTAAGAGTATTAGGACCTTGAGCCAATTTTTTTTTTTTTTTTCCTTGGAAAATAAATATTAAGTTTCTTCTCTTCATTTGAAGAGAACTCTAGATCTAGATCATTCATCTGATTAAAATATACGAAGTTGGGAGGTTGCCATTTGTGATTCTTGGTTATGTTGAATTAGACATTATTATTATTATTATTTCCAAGACCCTTTTTTTTTTTTTTTTCTAGCATTTATTTCCTTCACTTGTGCAAGGCTTTCATTTTCTGTTTCTTTTCTTTTTCCAGTTACCAACAGAAGAAGATATTGATCTCAGTGATGTTGAGTTGGAAGATCTTGACACTGTTAAGACAGAATTGTGATCTATTATCATTACTTAGCCAATACGGGAGTAAGGGTCGACTTAATTCTATCATTTCCTGTGCATTTTTTTTTTTTTTTCCTCTCCAGTTGCTAAGAAACCATGGCTGGTCTTACCTCATACATTTAGTGTTCAAATGTTAACCAATTGCCAAGACTACCATCAAGGAAGCAGAATCTACTTCTCTAATTTCCAGACCGAAATAGTTGTGCCTTGTTTTATGTGAGGTTTCAAAAACGCTTAAAATGATTTTTTTTTATTATTTTATTTATTTTTTTTTTTTTAAATGCTGAAACAAGTTCACCGCCAAAATACTTGTAACCTTAAATGAGGCTCGGCTGACATATCTGCTGCCAGAGAGCAAAGAGCAGATTTGGTTTTAGTTGAGTTGGTAATTTTTCTCTCAGTTCTGCTGAAAAGCCAACTTCTGTATAGTTTTTGCAAAATGGTTTTATCAGAACACTAATCTCAATAGTTTTTTTTTTTTTTTCAAAATAAAACTTAAGGGTGATAAGTTTTTTCTTTCTTTCTTTCTTTCTCTCTCTCTCTCTCTCTCTCTCTCTCTCAAACTATGCAAAAAAAGACTTCATTTTAAATCATTAATTTTGGTCTTTATTTTGCTTACAAAATATTTTCTCAATAATGAGATATAGCATTCTTACGGGTGTGAGGGGGGGGATGATTTTTCATTTGGTTGGATTAAAATTATCACTTTGTCTCTAAAATTGTGTAATTTAAAAGAGAAAATCACATTAGCAATAAAGAAAATCATAACTAAATCTAATATTTTAAGACCACATAATACATTTCAGTTTTAAATCCTCTTCTCAAAATTATCTGTAAACAAACATTGACAGCCTGTCATAACTTTTTTTTTCTCTCTCTCTCTCTCTCCCCCCCCCCCAAACATCTAATTCAACCATCAATTTAAATCTTATTTCAAAATGGAACAAGCTAGCTTGCTAGCCATTCCATAACCAAGTGCTATGTACTTGTTCATTTATTAAATAAAATTTTGATTATAAAATTTGATTTTGCTTTTTATTTACCCACACACTTATATTTGGAAGAAAAAAAGTTTTAGCATCATTAGTATATGATGTTAATCAAAAAATGTGACTTTAAAATTTAGATTTGGGGGGGGGGGTGCTTGAAAGAAGAAAATCAAATTAAGTAATACTGTATTATCTGTGTAAATAGCATAAACTTAAGTTTTTCCATTAAAATGTTTGAAGTTTTCTCTTAAAAAAAATTTTTTTTTATTTTTCTTTTAATAAATTTTTTAATTCTTTCTAACATATTCAAAACTTTATTGGCGGGTAACCAAATCGTTACGAATGTTTACAATAGATAATGTAATATTACATAATTCAGTTTTTTTTTTTTTTCATCTGAAAGATCATTACATAGAAGCTAAAAAAAAAAATCTAAGACTCTTTAGCCATTAAAGATAGTCTTGGTGAAAAGATGGTCCCAACTAACTTTAAATGTGTTTCAAAGGGAACACTATTTGTCCTGGATTAAACATTTAAAGTGAATCAACTGTGACCCAGTTTTAAGCTCAAGTATGTGGCCGAGAAAGAATGTTTAAGTGCTTTTTATTTATATATAGTGTGCTTGCATGCATTATGCCAATAATAGTACAATAAAAATAAAAGTGTATGAAATAAACATTGTATGAATTAATACATACCAACAAAACACTAAAAAAAAAAAAAAGTAAAAATACAAGACCTAAATTTAAGCCCCAAGTGTCTTAAATATAAACATTTGGCTTTTTCCCCAATTTATAGCCAAGATAATCAGCATCATGAAAATGCAATAAACAGGAAATAACTACTATTTCACCCACGACCTGAAGATTGTTGCCATCCAATTGGCAAAATTTAACCAAATGACCTAACTGAATTTTCACGTGAAGGGCTGGGAACATTTCGACACAAAGGTTAGGAAAGAAAACCCCCTCAATGCTGAGAATAAGAGCTAGACTTGAGAAATTTTAATTGGAAGTAGCATTGGCTGTTTGCTCAATGAAAGCCAATGTTTCCTTTAAGTGTGTATGTGTAGAATTTGGGCAGAAATTCTTTTACACATACTTCATTAAAAATGAATGGCAAAATACATCTTTTCAGAATGCTTATATAAAAATGCTTTTAAGGTATGGTGTATTTCTAGGTAAAAATGCACGATATTGAAGATAATGTGTAAATATGAGTGGGCACAGAGCTTAATGGTGACAGTCCGTTTCCTGTTTAAATACAATCTTCAGGCCATAATGATGCTTGCTGTTCAAGAATGAAACAACTGTCACCAGTCTGTTGATCTCAGTGTCCATTTCTATATAAACAAGTAGGCTCATGCTGTCAAAAATGACAGCAACATATATTGATGTACCTACTATTGAGTATCAATCATTAAGATATAAAAAGAAAAAATAATTCCCCAAACTCCATCCCTGCCAAACGTGACAGGATAAAGTTATAAATAAAACAATTAAAAAATTGTTTACCTATTTGTGTGGTCCCACTATGTACCTTTAAATTTTAATTAATTAATGCTTCCTTTATAACTTACACTCCAACATAACTTAAAAAATAATCATTTTACTAAATTTTTTTTCTTACTACAATATATCGAAGTACACCATTATTTAATTTTAATTCTTACCTAAACATTCCAGCCCCTTTACTCATGAGGTAGTAAAAAAAATAAAATCCAACTTGCTGTTAAAAATTGTCTACCCATTTAAAAATATCTAAGGTCCCGCTATGTATCTTACCCAGACAAAATTAAAAATGTCTAGATCCAAGCCATCCGGGGTCCCCTTTCATAACCCAAATATTAAGTCTCCATGGTTACATAATTCTCATTTTTGATTGAACAATATTGACACACCTAAAGCATTTTCTCCAACTACCACTCCCTAATTTTCTAAATAACCATGAATTCATCTTATATTTTCAAAATAAATCATTTTCACTATTTATTTTAAAATATCACCTGAAGAAGAACAGTATCATTCTGAAACATGAAAATTTTTGTATAGTGATATGCTTTTATAAACCATTGTAATAACAAAATCACAATACTACTGCATCAAGCACTCTTTATAAAAGTAACTGCATGAATAGTAGGTTTTAATCTTCATGTTCTTTCCCTTTCTTATAATATATACATTAGTTTAATTGTGATAGTATTTAGTGCTAAGGTTGCTATTTTCCAGTGGTTATTACTGATAAAATGTATTCTGACAAGCCATTTTTTTATCGTAAAGTGCTCGATATCGGGGCGTTGATAAATATAAAGGGTTTGTCTCTTTAATAGAAAATATTCGTGCTGACTTTGAAGCTTCATGAGGATACCTTTATGATGTTCTCACTCATTGGGATATATGCAGAAAAAACACTCATCAGCAGGCAGGTTAGGTTTAAGGTTCCAAGTTCACCACAGAATTGTTCTACGGGGGCTATATCCTTGTGAATCAAAGCGTTGATTTATGTATTTGGTAACAGACATTTTGAGTTAGGCAGTGTGTACTTGGAATCAGTGGAAACAGCAAATAATTTAAGCAGTACTAAAAATAAAATAAAATCAGGAGACACGAACAAGATGTAAACAACAGTCTTGGCAGCCCAGCTGCAGTCACTCTCTCACCGGTGTGATGTGGCTTCCCTGTGCCTCTTCTATAAATACTTTCACGACTTTTATTCCTATGAACGTAGATCACTGGTGCCTCCTAGGTATGAATTTGCATGAGATACTAGATTAGCAATTAGGTTCCACTCTTTTACAGTGAAACAGATAAAATGTAACCAATTTCTACTCTGACAGCTTCTTTTCTCGTATTTCCCACCTGTGGAATTCCCTTCCATATACTTGCTTCCCCGACAGCTACAATCTCCAGGAATTTAAATGTAAAGTCAACAGACCTCTTATCACACTAACTTGCAGCCATTCTCTCAAACACTTCCCATCTACTTAACTCTCATCCATTTCCTGTATCTAACCCCTCTTTCTCATCACTTTCCCCCTATGTAACCCCCTGCGCAATAGTTGCAGTGGAATGCCTTGCTTGGGGTGAAATGATTTTAAAAAAAAAAAAACAGAAAAGGTTACATGTTTTGGAAATTGAGACATCTCAAGGACTATGTACAATAAATTTTTTTTTTTAAATTTTATATTTTAAAATAATTATGTAAACTATAGTCAGTAAAAAAAACAAAAAAAAAAAACAATGGGAATTATTGTTCTAAAAAACTGTTTTAAGAAATGTTCTTTTTCTGCATAATAATTTCCATTGACTTTTATTAGGTTGTGACAAAAATAATGACCAATCTCAGAAATATAATTATTTTTAAGAAATTAACAATAGAAATGTTGAAATTAGTCAAAATACAAACCTTGAGCATCTATGCACCTCTACCATTGATTGACAAGATTATTTATTTCTTGTTGATAAAGTTTTGATGCAACAAAATTTTTGAAAGACAATTCCATCGCTGATTTGGACCTAAAAGTTTTACCATTTAAAAATGTGCTTAAAAAACTGATAATCAATGGCTGAAAGATGTGGAGGATGTGGTAAACTCTCATATTCCGAATCTGAGATTTTGCAACGTCATTCTTGCAACATGTGGCATTAATGTGAAGTAGAACTGGATCACATCGATTCACCACTGCAGGTCGCATTTTTTGCAGGCAGGCATGCATTTCAGCAAGTTGACTGCAGAAAGCTGTAGTGGATAACACCAATTGCAGACTAACAGACAGTCACCATAATCTTTTGATGAAGCAGCGTTGGCTTTGGGAAATGTTTGGGGGACTCATCACAATCAAGCCACTGACCTGTTTGTTTATGGTTATCAAAAGGATCATCACAAGTGACTATTCAGTCAAGAAAGGGATCATTGACATTATGCAGAAAGAGCATCGAGCATATTTCAAAAATGCATAAGTTTTTGATTTTCATGAGGAACCCATTTATCGAGCTTTTTTTACCTTGCCAATACTCTGAAAATGACGTGAGACTGTTGCAGTGATGACACCAAGCATCTGAGATATTTCTCTGACACTTTGACATAAGTTTTGCTCAACAAATGTTTGCAATTGCTCATTGTCAAGACTGCATGACCATCCTCTACCTTTTTCATCTTCAAGACTCCCCGTCACCAGTCCGAAATTTCTAGAACCACCTTTGTACTGTCTAATCACTTGTGAACCCATCTCCCCCCCCTGCTCTGTTGTTATTAGCAGAAGTTTGGGAAGTACTGTTCCCAAGTTTGAACTCATTCAAGAAAATTAAACAAACATCATGTTCTGTCATGTTCATAATTAAGGGCTTCTATATGCGTCGTGGTACAGTGGATATCGGCTCAGAACGAGGAGCCGAGTTCGAATTCCAGTTGAATTCATTGTATTCACTTACGCGCAAATACCCTTGGGAAAGGTATTAATCCGTCTCTTCCTTCCAGTTATGGGTTAAATAGCAGGACAGATTGGGTTCTATAGCTTTGGTCGGCAACCAGTCTACCGCAGAAAGCAATGGCAACCTACTGCAGGATAATCTTCTGCCCAGTCAGTCATGTCTCTGTCGAGACATGATCGCCCAAGCATGTATCACGTATGGCACTTAACTGACTGACTGACTGACGCTTTAAGAATATTTATCTGAAAATAAGTTTAAAATTATTAAAGAGCACAAATTATTATGTATACCAAAATTCACCTAATATATATTGTGAATACTATTTTAAAATGGCTTTTCAAAATACAACACTTCAAAGCAGCCATTATTTTTGTAACAACCTAATACAATCTTCATGGAAACAAAATTCTATATTTAAGGTTAGAGATGTGGAATCAGATTATCTTTACATTTGGTTTGCAAAGCATTCTGCAATGACTTTTTAGAACTTTAATTTTTTTTAACAGTTGAATAAATTGAGTTATACATGATACATGTGCTGTTGACCTCTCTATGTGTAATTGCTATCAATAACTAACCACCGTCCCAATAATATATTTTGTATCTTAAAAACAAAAGGAAATATTCTCTTTCCTGATAAATATAGCAAATTTTAAACAATATAGTCATTAAAACAGGCGCATTTAAACAACACAAGGAAAAAATGATGAAAGAAAAAGGGGTAACAAAATTTACATTAACTGTAAAGAAATAATATTGAAATACAAAAGAAAATAAATCAGCTTAACTGGTTTATCAAACTTCTCATCAAAGTTCAATCAAAAGACAAGAAATGTGCACAGCAGCTAAAATAAACACCAAAGACCAAACATTATATAATAAATACATAACTACAATTAGCCTTTAATTGTTAAGACGAACAACCAGTCATTCTGCTTAGAGAGATGGCTGGTAGAACTTAATATAAAAAGATTCCAACATTTTTTAAATGAAATTCTGAATTAGCCTTCCTTAGTATCAAGAAATAGGACAGGGCACGTTGATTAATAAATATTCCACTATCATCAGACTAAACATGTTATTACACCTATGCAAATTGTCCAAATCAACCTTCTGTGATATATACTTTATAATCATTTCACCCCAAGCAAGGAAGAAATGCCACTGGTGCACAAGGGGGTTACGGTGAGAGAATAAAAAAGGTAAGGGGAATGTTGAAGAAAAGATAAGAGATGGATTAGAATCAAGTAGATAAAAGATAACAATAGACATTGCATTTAAACTTCTGGAGATTGTAGCTGTCAGGGAAGCAAGCAAATGAAAGTGATTTCCACAATCAGGAAGTGTGAGAAAAGAAACTGAGGGAGTAGAAGAGGAGGTTATAGTTAACTATTTCAATGGCAATCTAGTTGCACGAGTAAATACACATGGTCAGGGTACCAGGGGAAAAAACAGCTTGTCAGAGCAGTTGCTATGAAAATACTTGTAGAAAAGACACAGGAAAGCCACATCCCCGTTGATGAGAAAATGACTGCAGGTGAGCTGCCAAGTCAGGATTGATTATATTGCAGATCTTCTTTTGGATTTTGTTGAAAACCTCAAGATGAACAGCAGGAGCACCTGAATATATATGAGGTGCTTTCCTAAAGTGTTTGTCTTAGAACAGAAAATTGCTCTTTCAAAGACAGGAAAAAAATTGAAATTTTTTTCTAGTGAAATGTCAGCCAAGACAAAGGAAATGCTGGGTAACTTAACAGACAAGAGTGAGCAATTTGTTCCAATTCCAGAAAATCATACCTGATACAGGGGCCCGACAATATTTTTCGGACACTTTGAAAAAAGTACTTCAAGGTGGTTACTAGTGCCAAAAACTTTTGAGATTGTAAGTACGTAGTTGAGGAGTGAAAATCCACTACTAGTGTAATCATTTTTTTTTAGTTTGGCTTTGATAATTTTAGTTTTTTGTGATTTTTGCGAAAACTTCCGCGACACTATTTTTCGGACATGACAAAAAATCCTATTTTATTAAGAGCTAAGTTCATGTATATGTTGCTGTATGCAAATTTTCTGCTTGTACACTTAGCTGTCATCATTAGAATGAATTATCTGTTCTATTTTGCTGGCAAAACAATTAAGTTTAATGAGGTAAAATGCATTCGAAAGAAGTCGTTTATTTGGCACGGAAGAAGCGGGATGATGGCCTCAGCATCAGAAGGATCGCCATGGATTTGAAGCTGTCAAAATCAACGGTCGAATACATGCTGAATACAAACTCCGAGCGGAAAAAGAAGAGAGGACGGAAAAGATCAATTAGCAAGAGGACTGAAAGGAGAATGAAGAGGACTGTGACACGGCTTTTGACATCTGGAGAAAAAGTTACAGCAAGAAAAGTGAAGGAGAAATGTGAATTGAATGTAAACGTCCAAACAGTACAAAGAACGCTGCATAGGATTGGTTTGAAGTATGCAAAGGCTAAGAAAAAATTACACTAACAAAGAAACACAAAGGAGCAAGACTGGCGTGTGCGAAAAGGTGGTTAACAAAGCATGTTGACTTTAAGAAGGTTATATTTACTGATGAGAAGCGTTTCAAGTTTGATGGGCCCAATGGATGGTGTACTTGGTCGAGAAGGGGTGAGCCTGCTGTACTGAACAAACAACAGATGGGAGGAGGAGGAGTTATGGTTTGGGGTATGATCTTTGCTAATGGAAATATATGGTTGGAGTGGCTGAAAGGACGACAGAACAGCGAAAGCTACAAACAGTTGCTGGACGAGAAAGCCCTACCAAGGATAAGAAGAGAGATAGGGAATGATTTCGTTCTACAGCAAGACAATTGCAGCATCCATGTGTCAAAACTCATGAAAGAATGGACGGCTAAAGTGAATATGACTACTTTGGAATGGCCTGCAAAAAGCCCAGATCTAAATTTAATAGAAAATGTTTGGGAAATGCTTGCACAACTTGTTTATGATGGACCTGAAATAACGAAAGAGGCTCAACTATGGGAACGGATACTAGATGCCAAAAAGCAACTAATAGAAACACGTAGAGATGTTATTGTGCATATGTTTGATCATTATGAAGAGAGATTGATAAAAGTTATTGAGAAGAAAGGTGATATTACAGACTATTAACAGTTTTTCAACGATGTCCGAAAAATAATGTCGCGTGTGTTTTGTAAAAAATGATGAAAAATAAATATTTTTCCTTACCTAATCGACTTTCTTCCATTTTTATTACAGGTATTGTCTTTATATGTTTATGCTATTCTATTGAAGGAATTCCGCCACTCTATGGTACTCAGAAAGTCGAATACTAAAGTGTCCGAAAAATATTGTCGGGCCCCTGTAGTATATTTTTAAGGCTATAATGTAAAAATATACTATGGAAAATTTGGCAAATACATAATCCCTGTATCAGTTTATACTATTTGCAATGTCACGATATATGATAATCATTAGAATGAAGAGAAGTTTTAATGTATTTGATTAATAAATCCTACCTGAAAAATCTACAATGTACACAGGAAACTTGTTATGATATGAACTGGTAATGAATCAAAGTAACTTGCATGGGACACAGTTAACAATCAGGTCAAAACTCAAAAATGAAAGCAGCCTCTCAAATCATCTTTTTCAACTTCCATTGCATTCTTTCTTCTTCGGCAGAGAGAGGCAAGAGGAAAACTTAAAATAAAAATAATAAAAAAAAAAAGACAGAAGTTTATATTGTATTTGCAAAAATACAGCCTTACATCCAATTACACAAACTTATCATCATCATTGTCGTCATTATTATTATTATGTACACAATTGCAAAACAAGTTCCAATTCCAAGTTCATAAAACAGTTGCAGATTATATTTTTCTTCTTTTTACACCATTTTAAGTATCACGGATTTTACAAGCACAAAATGTACTGACCGCAGTGGGCAACAGGCATCTCAGGGAGAGGGGCATTTTATTTATATATATATATATATGTGTGTGTGTGTGTGTGAATGTGTAATATATATATATTATATATGCATTGTGTGTGTGTGTGTTCATACGTGTGCACATGATCTTTCCTCTTTTTAGTTTTTAGCATAGTGTTTTTTTTTTGTTTTTTTTTCTCTCAACTGTTCTGGTTTTACTTTTTTTTTTAAAAGTTTGTTTTATATTTTTCATCAACTGATGTCAGTTTTTCATCTTTATAGACCAAGGCAAATATCCAAACACATAATCTAGGTATTGTCAAAATGCATCCGCCTGACAACCATCATCTTATGCCAACCCAATAGCAGACTAACAGTGGGGGGAGAAGGAGGGGGGACTTCATCATGTATGATACTCTTGTCTTTTTTTTTTTTGTTTTGTTGTTTTTAATTAAAAACTTAAAAGGAAAAATCTCATTTGGGAAAAGGCAGGTTCAGTAATAATAATAATAATAATGATGATGGCTGTCTCAAGTCTTACATCATGCACCACAGTTACCCTTCCTTTTTGGACATTTCACAAAAAATATCCATTGCATCAAATTGGATATTTATTAACTGATTCCAAAGAGAAGAAAAAAAAATGGAAAAAGAATCACATCATTCAGTTTATCTGTTACTGATTATTTTTTTTTTTTTATGAGGGGGTGGGGTAGAAGAATTCTGGCTTGGTATTTATGAAAAACCATCTATGCTTCCCCACTTAAAAAATACATTTCCTGCATCTTTTGAAAAATAAAAATATCCTTAAATTTAAAAGTGTTCCAAAGATGATGGAAACAAACACTGAAATATTAACAAACGTAACCACATCCTTCCTCTGCTAAACTACTGGTTACACATCCATTAAACCTCTGCAGAAATGATCTGAAAAAGGCTTAAAGCTAAATGGAGATAATTCAGAGAGTAATGACACTCTCAGTTTAGTTACTAAAATGTGGTCGTGATACCCCACTAGTACTGCATATGCTCTTCAGTATATAGTAAAATGTTTGTTTTAAAAACTATATTCAATAACAAAAATTTTTCACACTATTTACTTTAGTGTTTAATTGTTTGTTTACAATCTAACAACTAAATATATATGAAGCAATGTCAAAGCAATATTTCTTATCATTTCATAAAGAAATAAATATGAAAACGATTTTAAATATTCATAAACTTATAAAAATTTACAAAATTATAAAAATATATGAACCAACTATAATGAAATTATTATTTCACATTTTATGAGAAAATATAAAGACAAGATTTTTTTTTTTATAAAATGTCTGTGAATGAGAAAATTTAAATAAACACCACTTAACTGTAATTATAAACTTTGAAAAAATGTATTTATACAGAATTTCTTTTATTAGCTCTTATCACATAAATTTATAAGCTTAAAAGCATCTCTTCTTCCTTCTGAATCAAATATTCTTTTAATTGTAGGCAGGATCACAAACTCAATATTTTTGAGCATGTATCCACTTATTCATTGGATGAACAAGGTTTTCCTTGTGTAGAATTACAGGTCTGTAATTCTTATTAGCTATTTCTATTAAGCATCTGTGAGCATTGAAAAAATTTAAAAAAAAAAGAAATAGAAAATTAGAATAACCTGAAAAGAAAATGGATAATGTCTGGAAAAAAAAATCATACTTATTTAAATTTTGTTTTATAGTTCAGACATTTTTGAATAAAAAGGTTTTTGTATTTACTTATAAGATAGTAAATAATAAATATTGCAATGTAGTTGGATCACGTTTCTATCATCTTGTAAACAAATAATGTAACAACTAAATAGCATGTTAAATTTGTCTTATTAAAATTCTAAACATAGCTTTAAAAAAAAAAAACAATGAATATTACCAAGGGAGTCAAGATAGTATGCAGTAATAGTGATAAATAACAAAAGAAAAACTATCCTTTTGACAGAAGGGGTTTTTTTTTGTAGGTCTGAATGTTAAATATTGCCATATATTTTAAATGCTTTACTTAAAAAATGATTAAAGAATTAAAGAATAAAAAAAGTTAAAAAAATAAATAAATAAAGTTAAAAAAATAAATAAAGTTAAAATATAAATAAAAAAAAGTTAAATAAAAAAAAAGTTAAATAAAAAAAAGTTAAAAAGTTAAATAAAGTTAAAGAATTTAAACTTAAACAAGAAAAATATCATCACAATAACCATAATTTCTAATAAATATTTCTTAGTATGAATTTCTAGACACCGGATAATACACAAGCTATAATCAAGGCATGAACTGATTCATCCATGTGATGCCAATTCATATTACCTATGCATTGACAGTTAATCTAGTTGCAACTAAATCATTTCTATTTATTTGTAACCTCACTGAAATGTCTCTTATGGCCTACCCGATAGCAGAGGTAGGCTGTGTATTTCCTATCAATATCATTGATCAGATTTTCAAGACCAGCTAAGATTTCAAATGCAGACTTTCAAGAAAGGCAGGCACTTTCCACATGAAAGATTAATGGGACAATCTTCTCATCATAGTTTCTTCACTATCTGACAGCTTATGCTAGGCAGAGTTCAGGTGAGTAAATATCTATGAAAGAATTCAGGCGAGAAAGTCAATAATTCATTAACCTATCTTTACAAAGACAATAAGTATTAAAGAAATGGATTTAAGCATAAGAGACAAGTGTCATACGCATCAAGAACAGAATTAATCAAATGACGAGTCTGACTTTAGATTCAAGACTAAAAATTGGATACTTTACTTCCAGGTGGGTTTTTTCATTCTTTCTTTAATTTACACATTTTAAAAATCAAATTTAGCACCAAAAAATAACTGCACATTATACAGGAAGAGTGGGGGCACTCAAAGTAAGCATCATGTTACCATGGCAACGGAATAATTTCAGAATGAAGATGATAGTCACAAATTTTCAGAATTCAAAAAGACTAATAAACCTTATCTCAGCAGTTGAATTTTTCCAATGTTAATATGAAGAAATTTTTGTTTAAATTGTTAGTTTTTACTTTGTTTTTTTTTTGTTTTTTTTTTTCATTAATTTTCTTTGTGGTTAAAATGCAACTTTTGATTTCTTCCACTGAAACATTTAAAAAGTAATTTACTTTCATTTTACTTCAATTTCAGCTCAAAAGGTTCTAAAAGTTCCGTTGGTGACATATTTTGTAGCGAAAATATAATAATCTGAAAGCTCAAAGTTTCAGAAAATGTAGCCATAAAAGATAATGAAAAAATGTAAAGTCAAAACTAACATTTTTTTTTTAATTTCTTGATATTATTAAAGACTTCTTTTTCTTGGTTCGCACACACACACACGCACCCAGACAGGCAGACAAACAAATAAATAAAATAAATAAATACAAATAAAAAGCAGTTTAATCCTCTTGCCACCAAGATATTTTTGTGTAACAACAAAATATCTTGTCAGTGACTCCTGGACACTCATTGCTTTTACCATTTTCTTCATCACCTCCAAATCACTTGAATCACTAATTCAATTTTAGAGTAAAAAGAACCTGGACAAAAATATTTCAATAGTTGCTCAAAAGTAATCAAGATGCAAAACCTCAAGAAAAATAGATTTAAGAAATTTTTTCTCCTGGATTCTTAAGGTTAAACTAAACCTATTCCACACTCTTAAGACAAATTTCTAACTCTATAATAAATAAAACCTTTCCCGATTAAAGAAAAAAAAACAGGATATGTCAAAGGGAATCACAAATGTCTTTTTCTAAAAAACTTCTACCAATTATCTTCTACCTTAAGTGTATAGATGTGTCAAAATAAATTAAAACTTTTGTTTGGAATTTCAACATGGGTTATTTACCATTCAATGATATTTTTTAAATCTATTATCCTTGTTGTTATCCACCCAGCAAAAATTTCAGCTGGTTCATTTTCCAGTCTTCCTCAGGTGGAGATAACATCCACTAGTTTTAAATAGTTTCATTTGTTAAAACATCAATGATGTTTCAATGTGTACTTTTTAGTTTTAAAATTATTTTATCATAAAAATCAAACTTATGCAAAAGAAAAAAAAAAAAAAGAGTACACTGTAACATTGGCAATTGTTATATTTTTACTTTCTTCATGTTATTGATTTTAGCTCAACATTCTGCTATGTCTCACCCATTACTTATCAAAGCACAATCAACATTTCCTAAATAAAAGATATATTAAAAGAAAGAAAATCATAAATTAACTTCGAAAGAAAAATGTATTTGTCATCTAAAATAAAGAAAATATCTTCCATGTTTATATATTTTTTATTTGTCTTAAATTAATTTTTTTTTTTTTTACCCTTTACCCTCATCAATTTTCTCCTAAATAAATTTTTCCATTTGGGTCCCGATCTGCCCTTGCTAGGTGGTTACCTTCCAAACAAGTTTGGATAAGGAAATAGCACCTGAATTGATTCAAACTGGCATTTTATATCTGAGAAACTTAAACACCTTAATCAATTTCAACCAGGGAAGCATACTTCATCTCAGACGTCATATTCTTTTTGTAGACTGATGTTCACCCTGCACAAGATCCAAGAGTCATTTAAGGCAGAGGGTGACATAGTAAGAGTCATCACCCCCCCCCCACCAAGGTGATAATGCCACCAAGCTGCAAGGGGCTACCAGAAGTGAAAGAGAAGACTTTAGAAAGAACCAGAAACTTAATCATAAACAGGAAACAAAGGATATACCTTTACTCCTGTTCAAAAAACTAGGGAGGAGAATGAACCAGGAAACAGGTGAACATATCTACGACTATTAAGGACAAAAAAAAAAGTAAATAAATAGTAAATGAAAGTTCAGGATTTTAGGCAGAGATTTTAAAAGTATACAGTAACCCAATAATGTTATAAATATATAAACTAGTCAAGTCTTTCACTAGATGTTATATTCAGCTGAGAAAAATTAGCGAATGGACTGGTTAAAATAACAACAAAGATGTGGATGGAAAAAAAAAGAATCATAGCATGAGATATAACTAATAAAATATAGAATAAAGCACAACCAACTTAAACATAAATGCCAAAGAAAGTGAAAGGGCGTGGCTTTTTCCTAGTAAACATTATCTCAATAGTAGTAAGTAGTAGTAGTAGCAGCAAGAGCAGTGGCAGGGTTGGGTACAGGTGGTGATGGTGATGGTAGCAATGGTTGCAGTATGCAGCTGGTCAGTGTCACAGATTTTTTCACGTCATGATCCGGTGTCCATCTGTGGTCAGTGTGTATTGTAGAGTGACCGGGCAGGTGAGGACAGCCTCTGCCCTGGCATCACTAAGTGTCATACAGTTCAGGTCGGCCGGACCAATGCTGCCATCTGAAACATGACCGACCACCTTGCCCCCGTCATCCATACCACCGAGCTGTGCAACATCCGACGCCAGCACAGAGTGTCGTAAGGCAAAGTGCTGAGGGTGAAGCTCCAAAACAGTCTTTGTGCCACCAGATCCAATGCTTGTGCCAATGCTTGCACTGGTCCCCATCCCACTGTCATCGTTTGTCCCTATCTCCACCTCAGTCATGACGCTATTCAATGGAAGGTTGCGATGTAGACGCTTATATTCTTTGTCTCTGTCTTTTTCCTTCTGGCGCAGCTCGTTGTTTTGCTGACGAGAAATCTTTCTACGGATACGATCACGTCGCCGCTCCCGTTCTCGATAGTTTGGGTCGGCCCGCATCATTCGCATACGAGCCTTGGCTTTCTCCTTTTCTTTTTCTCTGTGAACAGAAAAAATTACATCAGTGTTCAAAGTCAAACTTATTAGCAACTAACAGATGCAAAATAATAACTGACAAGGTTACCTTTGAAGAGAAAATAATTAGCAAAAATAGATTATATTTAAGCTTGATTCCTAGCAAATTACAAATTTTTATTGTCATTGTGTTTGATTCCTAGCAAATTACACTATCTTCTGTATGCTATGAACACAAGATGAGATTTACATTTTTACATTATGTCTGTGGTCATCATATCCCCTCACCACTAAATTTTTAAAATTTCCAATCACTCCTGTCTTATTCCAACTACCCCCAAACACTTATTTATTTTCATAGAAACTTCCAAGAAAAAGATATATGTTAAAAATTTTGATATTGAAGAAATTGTTTTAACTCATTAAATAATTTGCTGTATTCATTTTCTTTCATTCAATCAGTCAGATAAGTGCCATACGTGATACACGCTTGGGCAATCATGTCTCGAAAGAGACATGACTGACTGGGCAGAATATTATCTCGCAGTAGGTTGCCATTGCTTTCTGCGGTAAACTGGTTGCCGACCAAGGCTATAGAACCCAATCTGTCCTGTTATTTAACATAACTAGAAGGAAGAGACGGATTAATACATTTCCCAATGGTATTTGCATGTAAGTGAATGCAATGAATTCAGCTGGAATTCAAACTCGGCTCCCCGATTTCTCCTTCCGAGCCGATATCCAATGCACCACAACGCACATCTGCATATAATAATAAAATATCAAATAACCTAAATTTGAAAATAATCCTGTTATACTGATAGATTTTTAGTTCGGGCAATTTAATTACTAATTACCATCATAGGTCATTTCATAAACGATTTACGTTCAGTTACAGATATATTAGTTACATTTTAAATAAAACATGAAGGCATCATTGGACTGATGTCCGTGTTTACTTATCAACAAACAATTAATTCCTTTTACCATATCATAACTATCATGGGTTGGTTGGGTGCAATGTGTTGTTTTTCATGGGAGAATCGAAGTGCGTCACTGAGAGTCTATTGCATCCTTTTTGATTTTTATGTCAGGACGCAAATTGCATACCTAGTAGAATCTCTAAATAATAAAAAAGTTCTTCAGATTGTTCCAAACTTCTCACTTATTCAAACTCCTTTTACTCAAGACATAATAGAAAATAATTAAGAGATAACTCTATAATTAGCATTTAAGAGTTATCGCCCTTCAAATATTTTTTTTGCCTCTAGATCACACAAAACACACACACACTGCACAGTTCATAAACGGTGCAGTGTATGTGTGCTTTACAGGTGCGACAGAAGATAAAGTTTTTAAAAAAATTCAAAAGGCAGAAATTAATATTTCAAAATTTAAAATATTATTATGGATTGCTTGTAATTATATGTACGAGTCTCAGTATAAAAACAGTTTCAGGTACCACAAAAAAAAAAAAAACAGCATAGTATGAAGGAAAAAAGCCACAAACTAAATAAAAACAAAGTTTTATCAACAAAATGTTTATGTTATTAAAAGGAAAGATCAAAGTATTTTTAACTAGTTTTTAAAATTTTTTAATTCTTTCTGACACGTTCGAATTTTGGTAGAAAATCTTGTTTTTCTTTCATCCATGAGTGAAATAATATTTACAAGGGTTTATTACGGCAGATGTAAGGCAACTTTTTGTAGGTGAAAGACACATTATTCAAATGTAAGGCTATAAAGCTAAACTAACTAAAATTCTATAAAATATTGGATAATTGCTGAAAATATTGTTAAATTTTTAATTTTAACAGGGTTAAAAATAAAAAAACGAAGCATACAAATAAAATTGTCAAATTCGTCTTCCATACTTAGTATTTTTTGATGACTACTGTATGTCATATCAATTATCACCCCTGATAAGGTGATGATAACAAGGATGCTGTAATTAAGAAATGCTTTTATAGTACATTTCAGCCAGTAAGCAAGTAATTCTTGTTTAAAATCAGATTATGGTAAGTTTAAATTTGTTAATTTGAATAAAATGTGTGAGCGAGGTATATTTTATTTTTGCAAGATTTTTTAAAACTGAGAATTGGTTTCTGTTTACAAAATGTGTCGATAAATTAAATAATTGATTGAAAAATTGATCAAAACAAATGGAGGATATTCATCTGAAAAATATCCTTTCAACAAAAGATTATTTTAATAACGTTCTTGAAACAAGGGATGCTTAAATAAAATCTTTAGTTTCTCAGTTAGAAATACAAGAGAATAAAGATTAATATCACAATATATGAGCTCTGATCAAAAGTATCAGGGCTGTTGCTATAGTAACATAGATAAAGTATAGAGTGAAGCCGCTTCACACACATTGACCTTGAATTCTGTTGTGCATACATATTAAGTTATAACATTCACACTTGCTTGCTGCTTATAGCACTGCTAGGAAGGAAAGTGTGTATAGTGTGGTCGACTCACCAAACCACAGTGGTTCCATCAGTAAACATGGCTAGTGCAGCAGTTTTTAGCCAAGAACAATTTTTCCCCAGGTATGCCAACCACCATATTCCCCAAATCTCGCCCCTTGTAACTTGTTCTTTTTCAAAAATCAAATCAAACTTGAAAGAAACATTACTTCAAGACTTCAAGGAAATTGAAGAAAATGCAACAAGGTGTTCTAGGAATTTTTCTATTAATGAAAAGAATGCTGGATAAAGTATGTGGTTTCAGAATGAGTCTACTTTGAAGAGGATTACATGCTGAATTGATATCTGTTGTTTAGCTTGGTTTGGGTAACAGCATATCAACTCTTTATGGGTCATATAATCTGGAAATTTTATTTACTTGTGAGGTTTGGTAACTTTTTGTTTTTTTGTTTTTTTTCCAAAAAAAAAAAAAAATGCATTGTTGGTAATTTTTTTCCTAATAATATATTGGCAGTAATTTTTTGTAATATATTTTTATACTATTTACATTGTTTAGACTATTGTCCTCATCTTTACGACATTTTGTCCACTGTACACTCCAGTCTTGTTCAGGTGATACAAGAGTCAAAATGTCATAAACATAGCAGTAAAGATAAGGACAATAATCCAAATAGTGTAAATACTACCTCATCTCAGAAATATAGATAATTATATTTTTATATTTTCATGTTTTGACTTCTGTTTGGGATTTCAATATTTGCCCATAGCTGGGACCTTAACAGGTGCTACCACCCTGGGTAAGGGTGGACCTGGGAATAACAGCAATTAAGAAGTAGTTCCTTGCTTCTCAAAACCTTCTATTAACAGGCCTTGCTGCCAGATGTAGTTTATCGTCATAACCAGGACAAGATATGTTATAGTTTTATTTTTATAGAACAAGTTTCAACACCTTTTTTGAGCAGATTTTATAGAAGGTAATCATTAGAAAGTTTTTTTTATTTGCAGTATGAAAATAGAAAAAAATAGTATAACTACCTATACATAGGATTGGCTCTTTGTTCTCTTTTTTTAATCCTGTCTCGTTCTCGTTTCATCACGTCCTTTGAAGGCAAATTGCATTCTTCTTCTTCTTCTTCTTCAATTGTATCTGTTGGTACAAGCTGCATACCTTCATCTCCAACATAAACAATAGACATACCTTTCATCATTGGAGCTTCTCCACCAACATAGTTTAAATTGTTTCTGAGAAGA
This sequence comes from Ascarosepion bandense, assembly GCA_037127315.1. NCBI lineage: Eukaryota > Metazoa > Mollusca > Cephalopoda > Sepiida > Sepiidae > Ascarosepion > Ascarosepion bandense. Next base: position 597,502 of record JBBBDQ010001593.1, read on the forward strand.
AAAAAAATTGGAATCAGGAGTTTTATTTTCTGGGGAAATTAAATTATTTGCAACAAAAGACTGAATCCAATGGCTGCATGTAATACTTTATACAGGATGTCTCAAAAAAAATTGATATAATTTTGTAGTCTAATAACATAGCCAATTTTCATTCAAATGATCTCAAAGTTTAACAAAATGTATAAAGTTGAATGTTTCATTTTTCACCTTTATGGACCATTTTTCTTTGAAGAAAACATGACCAGGAGTGTTTATCTGAAAACTCATCAGAACTAGTTATTTGATGAGTTCATTGCTAATGAACACTTCATTTTTCAACAGGATTGGGTTCCACCTCACTGGAAGCTGACTGCAGACTTATCTCAATAAAAATCTACCAGGAAGATGTATTAGACATGCCTGTGATAATGACAATGTGCTTTTGAAATTGCAACCATGTTCACCTGACTTGATACCTTGTGATTTTTTTTTTCTATGGACAGGTCTATATACCCTTTCCCTACAAGTCGAGATGAACTTAAGCTGAAAAGTCACTGAGACGCAGGAGAATGTTACACAAATCATGCTACAGCATATCTGGCAAGAGCTGGACTACTGACTTGATGTGTATCATATAACACAGCTAGTGAAGGTATTAAACATTTGTGATGCTTTGTGAAATCAGTTATAAAATCTTGAATATCATGTTGGAATTTTGATAAATATTTTAATATTCAACATGAAGCCTAACAAATTCTTTGCTTGCAGTTACTCAGATATTTACATAAATTATGTCAATTTTTGGGGGACACCCACATATATATAAGATCTAAAAATAGTAAATTTTTTTGACATAACAGTTAACTTCAATAACAATACATACAAACCATACAAAAAAGCAAACAACAACCCCATATACATCATCAAAAATTTTACCACCAATGTATTTAAACATATGCCTATATACATCAACAAAAGAATATATTCAATGAAAACAAAGAAACATACAAATCAGCCTTAAGAAACAGCAAATATTTAAACAAATCAAACAAAAACAACAGAAAAAGAAATATAATCTCATTCAACCCACTCTACAATAATACAATAAAAACAAAAATAGGAAAAATATTCTTCAATATAATCATAAAACTATCAAAAATTGTCAACAAAAAAGGCAAAATCATTACGGCTGTTCAGACATGGAGAAAATAATATCCAAATACAATAATAAAACTCAACAAAACAAATAACACCAACAACCAGCAAAACAAAACCAATAAATGCAACTGCCAAAATGAAGAAAACTGCCCACTTAACAATAAATGTCTAACCAGCAACATAATATATAGTCATCATAAAAAACAACATTAACACTGATGAAAAAAATTTACAAAGAAGCCACAGAAACAAGCTTCAAAGAAAAATTTAGCAATCACAAAACATCATTCAAAACGGAAAGACATAAAAACACAACACTATCAAAATACATATGAAATCAAAAATAAAAACTTCACCACAACCAAGAAAAAAAAAGGAACAACCAGATAATACAAGAATCATTAACGGAAAAAAAAATCACACACTAAGCCCACAAAAGAATACACATAAAAAAAACAACAGGCATACACACATGAACACAAACACTTAATTGTGACCTAAAATAATTTTAAGGGGTTACATACACAGTAAAAAATGATCAATTTAATACAGTAAAAGAGGTCAGCCTAAAATGGCAAAAACAGGCCAATCAATATAAAGCAATTGAGTAGACATATACTTAAGAACACTTAAAAGGGTCAACACAATAAAAAGCAATTAACCAACGAATCCTACACTACTTAAGAAACAAGATTCATCATGCCAAATCACTCACACAGAAAGATATCAACTTATACCAAACTTCATATAAATATGAAAAAAAAAAAAATTGGGAAACAACAGCAGGAAAAGCAAATGATCCTAAAGAGTGAAGACATTACCTTAATGGCTTCATGAAACTTCAAAGCTAGCATGACTGAAATAACACTGCTCAGCTAAATGACAAACTTCTCCACATTATATATATATATATATATATTGAAAATGACAGACAAGTTTTTTTAATAATTTTTCATGTGTTTTTATGATGTTTTTCCTTTTCAAAACTCAATTTGTATAAAAATTTTTAAGGTTTTATTTTTTCGAGTGCTTTCAGCTATACTTTTAGCCATTATCAAAGATGAATTTTGTCTTACTTGTGACTAAATATGTGTAAAGTTTATGTCTGCAGAGTCATGTGTATGTTATGTTTTGAAAACGTTAAGCACATTGTTACCGCATTCATAATTGATATTATTATTATTAGGTGTAGGATTTCTGTTTTTTTTATTATTAGTAATACCTCTATTATTTTTAATCTTCTTTTGCATGTGGATGATAATGAACGCTAGCCTTGTGTATGAAATTGGATAGACAGAACTGTTTGGAAGCCACTGATGGATGTCAGTCAGTTAAATACCATATGTGAAACATGCCTAGGAGATCAGGTCTCAAAAGAAACATGACTGACTGGGCAAAAAATTTTCATGCGGTAGGTTGCTACTATATTCTGCAGTAAACTGGTTGCCAACCAAGGCTTCAGAACCCAATCTGTCCTGTTATTTGACCCATAGCTGGAAGGAAGATATGGATAAGTGAATGCAATGAAAGGTGGAGAAGTTGTACATGCCTTTGAAGAGTGAAAGATACCAATGAAGAAAGGGAGTGAAAGATACCAATGAAGAAAGGGACTGAAAGATACCAATGAAGAAAGGGACTGAAAGATACCAATGAAGAAAGGGACTGAAAGATACCAATGAAGAAAGGAAGGAGTTGATTTGGGAGAATCATTGTCTGTGACTGCTGCTCACAGAAAGAAAAAAACCCTGAATTGAAAAAGATGATTAATCTTCAAAAGCCAAACAACAAAGAGAACTTTATTGGAATTAAGGAATACCCCATACCCCACACCAGTCTTGGATGGAAATCCATATAAGAGATGACCCAAAGCAGCCAAAGTCAGTTGGAGTTGGAGACAGAAGTTCGGCTGAAACACCAGAGATTTGCATTTGAGAAGCGAGACCACGCTGCCTGACATTACATGACTGCTTAAAAAGAACTCCAACTCAAACCCTGTGCCAAACATAACAGAACCAAAGTGTTACATTTCAATATAAACATGGGTTTGGGAAGATAGCTATCTACTAGAATTCATATCCTGGAACGAATAAGCCTGTACCAAGAATCGAAGATATAAAATTTTTTATGGAGTTATTTTTTTTTCTTCTTGTGGCTTCCTCACCCTAAACAAATAAATTTTGCAGCGCCTCCTGATGGTTATTTGGCTTCACCCATCTTATGATCAAAATCAAAACACATGGGAAAATATTGGGTGTAGTCCGAGGTGATCGATCTATCAATCCAACTCTGGGAATTGGGCAGACTGAGACCAAAGAAGGTGAGGCAGTGCACATTTACACTATTTACATTCAAACTATTGTCTCATCTTTGTTGTTGTTATCAAGTTTCCACCATTGTGCGCTCTATCCTCCTCAGGCATGTATTGAACTTCAGTCAGATAAGTGTCATACGTGATACACGCTTGGACAATCATGTCTCGAATGAGCCATGACTGACTGGGCAGAAGATTATCTCTCAGTAGGTTGCCATTGCTTTCTGTGGTAGACTGGTTGCTGGCCAAGGCTATAGAACCAATCTGTCCTGTTATTTAACCCATAACTGGAGGGAAGAGACAGATTAATACCTTTCCCAAGGGTATTTGTGCGTACAACTAAAGAAGATCAGACAACGGTTGAAATATCATAATAAAACTATCAAAACTGAGTACAATAGTCCAAATGTAATTAGTGTAAATAATAGTTTGAGTAGATGTTATAAAGGGGTTTAAAACTGGCAATTATGTACAGGTAAAAATTTTGGGTTATCCCCCCACACATACGAGAGTTGGTTTATGTTGATTGCACAAACCACCACCTCCAGGAAATAAATACATAAAAGTGAAGCCAATAGTCTAAAAGATTCATGCATATTCCACCTGTCAAGATAGACTCCAGTTTCACTTGTGCTCGTTGCAAACCAGAACAGAACACCGCCTCCAGAAACCATAACAGAGTCAACAGCAGCAATTTACACAACACCCCTGCTGACCTTTTCCATTTTCTTCACAAACCACAGTCTGCTCAAAAGAGCTGGAAACATGACTTGACAGTAAAGTCCAATGGTGACAGTCTTTGACTCAGATAAGGGGCAGTAACCAAGATTGATGTTTTTTTATTCATTCATTTTCTACAGCTTATCAACCCTTTGCAGGTTATTTAAAGCCAGAAAATGTCTTTTACATTGTAAGAATTTTTTTTTAAGATAATGATTTAGTGATACAAATCTTATGAATTAACCTAAAGATGTGGGAGAGGAGAAAAGATGGATTCCTAAGAATATTTGCATGTCAGTCAGCAATAATGCTATATATTTGCTATTGATGATACTTCCTTTCTCAAGGTAATCGATGAACAAAATACCTTGTACATCCCAAAAATACGGAGGCCAAAACCTTGCCTGTTGATGTTTGTCTTTGGGTAGCTTTCACCTGCTGCTGTCCACTCAGCTGACTGCTGATTTGACTCCAGAGTGAAGTGGTGGATCTATGTTTACACAAAAATTCCTGCTTGTTGTGTTGAAACAGTTGCAAACAATGCTCTGAATCGTTGACATGTTTTTGATCGACTGAGCAAACATGGCACCCACTTTGAACACAGCTTTCTCATTGACAAATGTTCGGATTAAATGGTGAATACACTGCCTTCTGATATGTTCAACTCCTCTGCTATCTCATGTAACTTCAATTTACGATTGCCCAAAACGAGTTTATGGATTTTTTTGTGATGTTTTATATATATATATATATATATATATATATAAATAATTTTTTTTTTTCTTCCAAGGAAAAATTTGTCCTACTTATAATTAACATGCATTTGATTTTTTTTTTTTTTTTATAAAAAATGTTAACATTATTGTTTGTTTTTTTTCCTTATGTCCAGTCTTCCTATTACTAACTCTAGAGAGAAATAATCTAATTTGGTTATCTATAAGATGGTTCGGGGAAACCCTTATTAACCAGCATGTTTCTTAAGTTCTTTAAAAAATAATGGATGAAATGATGAATTCTAATGCACTTCCATGGGGAAATTTTTATGAGACCTATTTTGTATCTAAGTGGTCATTCACTTATAAAATTAAGGTGAAACGAGTTTTTATTTGATAGTTTTTTTTTTTTAATATAAGAAAGGGGTGAATGCATTATTATTTAACTCTACACGAATGTCTAAGAATGAGAGTTTATTTTTTGCAAATGTATTTATAATTAGATATTTAGGCAGCAATTCCTTCTTATAACAAATTTCATGACTGATGACTGACAAGATACTGCGATTACTTTCCTTGTTAGCTACCATATCATGTAATTCAATAATTCCATAATTGTGTATTTGGGCAGCAATTCCTCTTTTATAAAACTTACATTAAAAACGACACACACAGTCAAACCACAATAATCACCCCCACATGACCGTATATTCTGGTTCTGTTGCTAATTATTTTATATATATATATATTAATACTTTTCCACAACTTCCCCAGGCATCTCCAAAATTATTTTTTTTTTTTTGGGTGCCATGTTTTATTTATCAATACAAGTGTATACATGTGTCCAGTCTGGTTTGAGGTGGAAGAGAAATGGTTACCAGGTTTTCAACATGTTTTTCCCCAAGATCAAAATTCACAACGTGGGCAGGGAAGTTCACCATTGTAAGAGGCAACTCAAAGACCAGCTGCTGTGACGAGACCATCACGACTAGCGACCCGAGAGCATTGTCATAACTGGTGCCGTATTCAACAGCATCAACCCTGACTCAGGTTCCAGTCGTCATCATCATCATAATTGGCTTTCCGGACCGGAGCCAGCCAGCCAGCCGAGTGAACATGTTATAGTTAGCTACCATGTCATGTAATTCAATAATTCCATAATTGTGTATTTGGGCAGTAATTCCTCTTTTACAAAAGTTACATTAAAAACGACACACACATTCATACCACATAGTCACCCCCACATACATGAGCACACATGCAGAAATACATCTAAAAGAAAAATCTTACTTCTCTGTGGAATTGGAGTGAGAAGTAATTGGAGAATCTTTTTGAGCCAAGAATGCTTGCAATGTTTGCGTCTCAAAGATTTCAACCAAGTCTTCAGCCTGAATGACTTTGCTTCCTGGCTTACCATCCTCATCCAGCATGAGATAATTGGTATCTATGTTCCCTTTTGATGCCAAAACAGCCTGAGAAACCCGCTTGGTTGGTAGCGAGGCATTTAAAAATTTCCCATCTAAGGAACTGGTTTCTACAACTGTTTCAGCCCCAAGGGTATCAGGTACACAAACTGCAAAAAAATAAAAATAAAAAAAATAAACAGAAAAATAAAAACATCAAACAGTAAATAGCAATTTATAAATTATCATCATCATCATATAATTCTGCTTGTTAGTGAGAACATAAATGATGCTCTGCCATTGCCTTATAATAACAAAGTATTTATTTTCAATAACTAGACAGAAAAGACATATCAAAGATGATGTTTCATTTTGGTGAGAAAGAGAGAGATGATAGGAGGTGATAATGTTTTCATGTATTTAAGATCTGCTTCATGAAAATAGAAAACTTGTCAAATTAAAATCTCTTTATTTGTACCCTCTTACTTCTTTAAATAAAAACCAGCATTCATAATTATGATTGATATTACAATTAAATTCGTCAAGCTCAAATATTTAATGATGCCCAAGAGGAATTTCCACAGGAAGTTTATTTAACCATTAACATAAGAGTTACAATTCATCAGAAAATTGAAATAGGAAAACTGAAATTTTTCAAGTACTGTTAGTTATCATTGTTGCTGATGTAGTATTGGTAGAAGAAGCATTAGTAGATGAAAGAAAACTATTTAAGGGGAAAAGTTCTCATTCCAACCAAGGTATCATGAAACTTAAATATATATTAAGCTTGCAATTCAAGATATTTAGTAAATTACTCCAAGTTTCTTTAAACCTTTCATTAAAAATTCTAATGTTTAATCACTGAAATACTGATGTGATTGGTTGATTTATTTTCTACAACTTATTAACTTTTTGCAGTTTATTTAAGGCCAGAAAATATTATTAGATTGTAAGATTTTTTGAAATAATAATGTCTTGCCAAGTAATCCATAACAGGGTGAGAGAGAAGAGGTGGATTCATACCTTTCCCAAGGGTACTTGTACATAAGTGAATGTAACGAACCCAACAGAATTTGAAACTCAGCTCTCCAATTTTCAATTCTGATCCATTATTCATTACACCAACCACACATCCAAGCTTACAGCACCTGGTATTCCTAAATGGTTACCCATCTAGGTACTGTCCAGACTCAACACTGCTTAACCTTGGGGATCATACAGAAACTGGTGTTTCAACATGATATGGAAATACTGGTTTGAGGAAGAGCGTCAGGGTGAGAACTTCTGAAAAACAGTCTTAATATAAAATACAAATTCTCCCAAGCACGATTGTGAATATAGAAATAATACCTATTTCTTCTTTTGAGAGGCACTCAAAATAAGTTTCAAAGGACCTCTATTATATATGTGTATGTGTGTGCGTGGGAGGGGGGCATAATGAGACAAAATGGAAAAGTTTTTAAACACATTTCACTAATGCATAAATTCAGCTTCTTCAGGTTAGAATGACAGGCAAAAACTATGTATAAAGAGCAATAAATTATCTTAGATCTGATGACCCAGAGACCAGTAAGAGCTTTAAAAAAAATTCTGAAATTTAATTTTGTTGAAAGAACAAAGTTAAATTTTGGAATTTTTTTTACTCACTTTATATATTTGGCTCTGTAAATAGATAATGCTATTTACATCGAGCCCTCCACCTTGATCAATTTTTGATATTAATAAAATTAATAAGATCAGGTTTGGGGATTTTACCTTTTTGGATTTAAAATATATATATATATATACATGTACGCATCGCTCATTCCATAATGAATTAGAGCACTCTGGCTATTGGGCGTGTATAATAATGTATGCGCTAAAAGTCTGCCTTCTTCTACCGAGCGCCCATAGCCCAGAGGTAGAATCGCTGACTGATGCCAATTCGGTCGGATTTCAATCCTGGATTAAAAGCAATTGGAGTCTAACCGTACTGATGATCTGTCTGCAGATGACATTATATATATATATATATATATATATATATATATGCACGCACACACAATAAAAATATAGTTTTAAGTTATGCTATATTTATGGGTTAAAATGCTCAATATAAGGAAGTGAGTGTATATAAATATGAAAGTAAACAATGAGGTCAACACCCAACAGCAACAGTCTATTTCATGCTTAAACACAATTGTCAATGTGTGGTGTTTTGCCCTAACTATTCATATACATATACTGATCAGTGGTGCATTAAGAGTAGGAATTGTATTTTTCTGTCGGTTATTGGATGGTCAGTAACAGCTATGTTTAAAAATTATTCTAATAACTATTGAGTAGAAATAATTGTTAGTTAACTTTATTAATTGCTGGTCCTGGGTATGACAGTAAACTGCCTCCGGCAGCATGGACTGTAATTGGGAGGCTATGAGGAGCATGGAACCACTTCTTAATTGCTGTTGTTCCCAGGTCCACCCTGACCCGGTGTGATAGCACCTTCTAGGGTCCCAGCTATGGGCAAATAGTTTATCCCCAAACTGGGGTCAAAACACTATGAAAGTAAGAAAATAGACTTTTATAGAAATATATACATAAAATAGAATTTATAGAAAAATATACATTTTCGAAGGAAAAAATTATTACCAGCAATATATTTTGAATACAAAACTAGAAAACATCTTCAGTTTTCTAAAGTAAAAAAAAAAAATTAAAAATATATTTTCATCAAAACCTGACTAAATCAACCTTCTAACTATAATCGAACATTAAAAAAAAAAAAAACTTAAAACCCTACATTTTTGGCATTAAATGACCCACAGAGGTTGACATGCTGTTAAACAAAACTCACTCACTCACTTATTAATTGCTGCTAACTGTATACTTGTCTCTTTCTGTGCCCATTCATAATTCATTGTTATTTATTGATTTGGATTATTTTACTTATTTATTAATTTATTTATTTTCATTTTTTTGCTTGTCTTTAGTTTTTGATTTGTAAGTAAAAAAAAATGTTTTTATGTTTTAAAATGAGTTCTGATCATCTGTATAGTAATTTACGTTAGTCTGACAAGGTAACTACAAATATTTTCTCCTGCAGAGCTTACAGTTTGGGGATTTATTGTTCTAGGCTGATGTAGATTTCCTTATTTTCCATATTTTTGGTGAGATTTGGTTTTTGTTAATAATTTTCTTTACGGCTTTAGAAAGAATTGTGCTATTTGCGTATTTAGTTTTTGTAAAGGGTGTTTTGTGTACATAGTTTCTTTGTTTCCAGGGTCCTTTAGTTACTCCTATGTATATTTTTTCTTTGTCATCTGCTGATTTTACAGTGACTCAGTATATTATAATGTTCTGCAATCTACTGCCATTTAAGGGACATTTATTCTTTGCACTGCAGTTACAAGTGTTTGATTTGTTGGCTTTTTTCCTGCTGTTTTTTTTTTTTTTAATTGTGTCATGTTCTTGGTCTAACTTCAGCTGATTTTTTACTGTGTTTCTCTTGAATATCTTGTGGAGAATGCTTGATGAGGGAAAATGTTTGTATATGAGAATTAATATTTTTCCGACATTTGTTTTTACATTTTTGTTATACAGTGAGTTGAACCATATGATGCCTCTATTCCTGTTGGTTCTTTATGCTGTGTGGTGTGTATCTGAATATTGCCAAAAATCCACTATCTTTTGGGACTGTTTCATTATCTTCCATCACTTCAGATGGTTTCACTGGAAAAATTGTCAGATAATTTGCAGTTAACTGATTGTGGGATCTGCTTGATTATTGAAGTGGGCTGGTTGGAAGATGTGTGCATATAAAGTGGCTTGCTATTAGGTTTTCTATATATATAGCTGATATGTATCTTTCCTTCGGTTGAATGTGACATCTAAAAAATCTACTTTTAGGTTAGTCAAATCCCATATTTTGTAAAAGATTTTTTGACACTTACAGTTTCTTAAGATTATGAGACCATTATTCTTGTAGAGGACTATATCATTTTTATCAATTATTCTATTTACTTTTTTTTAGCAAATGTTTACCTATAAAATTGCATATTTGCTTCCCTTTGTAATGTCAAAGGTTTCTTTACTAGTAATCTACACATGTTCATTGTCAAATAATAGTGATTTTTGGAAGTGTTTAATAATAATAATATTTTATATATATATATATATATATATATATATATATATATTCATCCGCAGACAGATCTGTTTCGCTGTATCACAGCTCATCAGTACAATTAAACAGCCAATTGCTTTTTAACCCAGGATTGAAACCCGACCGAATTGGCGTCAGTCAGTGATTCTACCTCTGAGCTATGGGTGCTCGGTAGAAGAAGGCAGACTTTTTAACGTGTTTATTATCATTAAACAGAGAGAGAGAGTTGTTTGGGAAGTTCATACCAATTTTTAAGGGAAAATAAAACACAAAACAAAATTATGCCATTAAATATTTATTCAGCTAAATATGAACCATTTTCTTGCACAACCTTTCTTCATTTTTCTATCAACTTAAAGATTGTCTTCCTAGAATTTCAATGGTTTTTCTGCAAAGAACTCATTAAGGTGATTTTTTATGTCATCCAAAGAATTAAATTTTTTACCATTGAGATTATTTTTCAAAGACCTGAACAAATGAAAATCCAAAGGAGCAATGTCTAGTGAATATGGTGGGTGGGGTAATACATTCCAGCCAAGATGCAACCATTTTTGCCAGGTTGCCAAAGAAACGTGAGGTCTGGCATTAACTGGATGGAAAACAACAATTTTCCTGTTTGCCAATTTTCTTGAATTGCTGTCTTTAATTCATCCAGTTGTGAGCAGTACTCTGCAGAATCAATTGACTGGTTACCTGGTAGAACCTTATAGTACATGATTCCTTTCCAATTCCACCCAATGGTCAGCATTACTTTCTTAGAATGAAAACCTGCTTTTGGGGTGGCTAAAGTTGGTTTTATTGTTGCTTTACACCAAGATATTTTTTGCTGAACATTGTTGTAAACAATCCACTTCTCATCACCCATCATAATTTGTTTCAGAAAGGATGCATTTTCATTAAAGGATGCATTTTCATTGTTTATACAGAAAATCACTGATAGAAATGCAATCCAAAAGATTCTTTTCAATTAGATCATGTGGTACCCAAACATTGTAGCAATTTGAGTACCTAAGCTTCACTAAGCTCATGGATGGTGGATTTTGATAAATTTAGTGTTTCTATCAATTCCTGCATTGTCATTCAATTATTCAGATTATTTTCAATGTCTTCATTTGGTCATCATCTGTAGTGGGGTTGGGGGGGGGCCTACCTGAGCAATCTTCAGCAATAAGACTACAATCACCAACTCCAAATTTAGCAAACCATTTCCATACAGTCCTGACAGCTAAAGCACCTTCACCGTACACAGCACACATCTTTTTTGTTACTTGCAAGGCATTTCTGCCTTTATGGTAATAAAAAAGCATCAAGGGTTTAAAATGCATCTTATAACATTCCATTTTCATAGGGATGCAAAATTGACACAAATTATATATATATATATATATATATATTGTAAAAATATACTCAGTTATGATCTGAAATTAACGACAAGATGGTTAAATAAAATAAAGACTAATTGCCCTGTGATGGACTTTATCAAGGCAAAAAGACGAAATGAGCTTTATTCTAAATTACGTGTCTATAAACAAAGCGTTGACGCTCACAAACCATTTCAAAAGATTAACAGAATATTTTAGTTTTTAGAATTCCTTCAAGATATTATAATGAAGGGAATTCGACCATTTTCTTTGTAACTGTTTATTATGTGTGTTAGTCTGTTTTAGAATTCCTTCATTTGTAGTACAAAGTCACAAGATGTTAAAATGAAGAGAATTCAACCATTTTCTTTGAAATTTTTATTATTTATGTTAGTCTGTTTTAGTATAATTTCCATAAGTAAAGGTGAGATTGGGAAAAATCCGGGGTGCAAATTGATGTTTTGGTAGTACTGGATGGTGGCGCTCTTGAGAACTTTTCTTCTGAATAAATTGTTTACTCTTTTTATTAGTGTGGCATTTTTAAAATCGAAATTGTGGTTGAATTTATTTCTGTGAATCACAAATGCATTTGTAAGATTATTATTACTGATGTCTCTTTTGTGTTCATATAGACGTGTTTTTAGATTTCTACTTGTTTCTCTGATGTAGATGGAGGAACAATCCCGGCAATTTATTCGGTATACACCTGCTTGTTCATCATTTTGATTTCGGTTATTTTTAGATCTGATAATGTCCATAATAGTTTTCGAGGGAGTTGCTACGATGTGTGTGTTTTTTATATGAGATAGATTGTTTTGGATATTAGATGCAATGGAGTTGGTTGGTAGTATGATGTATTTGTTATTGTTTAGATCATTATTGTTAACAGTGTTTCTTTTGTTGTGGTTGTATATATTATGTGCCTTTCTTTTTGCATTGTGAATAAAGTGATATGGGTAATGCAAGTTTCTGGATGTGCTTTCTATATATTTTTCTTCTTTTGTTAAATATTAGAGGTTGCATAATACCAGACTTGATTTTCGAAGAGTGGCTGGAGTAGAAAATTTATCAGGTTGTTTTTGTTGGTAGCTTTTCTGTAGACAAAATCAAGTTTGTTGTTATTTTTGTGTAATATGATATCTAGGAAAGGAAGAGTGTGATTAGATTCAGTTTTGAAGGTAAAATTTATAGTAGATTCAATGTTATTGAATTTGTCGACAAAATCTGCTATGTTAGTAGTTTCTGGATAGATTAGAAGAGAGTCGTCTATATATCTAAAGTAGGAGGAATTTGGTGGTAAAATGTTTCTGAAAATCTCTTTCTAGAAATTCTAAAAATAAACAAGCGAGAACACCGCTGAGAGGCGATCCCATTGGTAAATCAAATTTTTGTCTATAGAAATGGTCATTAAAAGTGAAAAAACATTGCTTAGTAATTAGATAGCATAGTTTTATGATTTTCTGTGTAGGTAGAGGTAAAATCTTAAATCAGCACAAACTAAAGCAACAACAACTTTCCAAATAATGAAAATAACAATAATACAAATTTATATAATTGTTGAAATCCTGATGATTGCTCACTGGAAAATAGGTGTTTAACAAATTCTATTGTGTACCAATGTAATATAACATCAAATGAAAACCCAACTATTAAAAAGTTTCCATTGGATCTACTAAGAACACTTTTAAATAGCACTGGTATTTGCATTTAACTTCTTTCAAAACAACACATACTGAACCCAGACATCCCTTTCTGCATATTTTTGGAAGTTAAAGGATACAAAGCCCCCAAAGTAAAATGGAAAATTCTGGAAAAAAAAACAGAATCTGTAAGTCATTCTGTGACCTCTGACCTCTGTGCCTGAATGAAAAGCAGCAGATTTTAAGGTTCCCTAAAAATAAAGAACTATTGAATCGTAGGGATGAATCGACTGTTTTACGTAGACATTGAAAATATTTTTCTTTAAAACTTAATTACAATGTTTCTTTTATAATTTATGCTCCAATATAACTTAAATAATTAAAATTATTTTATTAAAATTAATGACCCACACAATGCTTATTTGGTTTTCTTAACTACAATATATCTTAGTATAGCATAATTATTTAATTCTAATTCTAACCTAAACATCCCAGCCCCTTTAACTCATGAGGTAGTACAAAATCAAATTTTAAAAAAACCCTAAAATCCAACCTGCTGTTAAAAATTATTATCAACCCATTTAAATAATATATGGTCCCACTATGTATCTTACCCAGACAAAATTAAAAAGTGTCATCCCATGACATCAGGATACAATGTTTTCGACCCAAATCTTCAACTTCATAGTTACCTAATTCACATTTTTGATTGAACAATATTGACACACCTACAAACATATTCTTCAACTATAACCCCTTCAGTTTTTAAATAACCATGAATTCATCTTATATTTTTCTAAATAAATCATTTTCACAATTTATTTTAAAATATCACATGAAGAAGAACTGTTCTGAAACAAACATTTTTGTGTAGTGATATAATGCATTTATAAATAAAAAAATACAATATTAAGCTCTAATTTGTATTGAGCACTCTTTATTAAAGTAAATGCTTGAACAGTGTGTTTTAATCTACCAGTTTTTTCACTTTCTTATAATATACATGTGTGTGTCTGTGGTTAGAAACTGAAGCAAGTACTGTTGTAGTGCAATGGATATCGGCTTGGAATGAGAAAGCCGATATGCTGAATTTGTTTCCTTCAATTACTGTTACAAGGATGCATTTAAATATAATAATATGAATATGAATAATGTCTAAAAAGTTGTAGTAAGGGATTCATTTGAGTCCTACTTGTTATTACAATAAAGTTTTAATTCATGAAGTAGTCATAAAAATAAGGAAATTAGAAATAGAATGTTTGGAAGAAACTTGAATGTCCAAGAAAATTGAGTAAAATCTAGAGAATTCTAAAGGATTCTAGAATATGCAAATTAGGTGTTAGCCCCTATAAAAATAGGTTTCGGAAAGAGAGTAGTCAGTTGTTAACAGGATTTGCTGACATTATCAACTCCAGCTTTGATTCAAGGATTTACATCCAGCCGAAAGAATCTCTAAGAAAAGATGTTGACCAACTAAAACCTGAAAGAGAACCTCATGGAACTATATGGATAAATAGATATTTTTGATTTTTTCATTGACCAAACTAATAATTATTCTTTATATACACATTTGAGGATTTCCAAAAAAGTATAGCACTTAAACTTCTTTGCTATCTCAACTGGATAAAGATATTTGACACCTCCTTTCCTCTTCGTAACACTTCACCTTGCCAGTAGTAAACTCTGTTTTCTGTTTTGAATGCAAAAAAATTGTAAATTTTGTAAATATATCATTTTGTGTTTATCGTAAATAAAATATTTGTATGTAATTTTTAACTCAGTTTTGACCAATCATTTCTTTTTTCTTTTGTTACACTTAACACATAACATTACGCACAAATACCCTTGAGAAAGGTACTAACCCATCTCTTCTCCCTCCAGCTATGGGTTGAGTATCAGGAAAGATTGGATTCTATAGCCTTGGTTGGCAACCAGTCTAATGCTGCAAGTAACGGCAACCTACCATGGGAAAATCTTCTGCCTAGTCAGTCACATCTCTTTCAAGACATGATCATCTAAGCATATATCATGTATGGCAATTAACTGTTAACTGCTGAAAGAATTGTTATCATTAACAAAAGCAAATATTAATACAAATTTAAGCAAGAGATCAAGCAACTTATTAATTTTTCTTACTTTTCTCCTTAAGATCGAAATAGATAAATAAGAAGAAAAATAAAAATAACCTTTGCCATCAGAATAATCTCTGTCAGAAATGTTTCCAACATCCAACTCACTTTCTGTCTGTAGCAGACCACTGGTCACCTCCTGACTGGTCAATGGATCCATCCCCATAATAGCATGGGTAGAAGAGGATGATGAAGAGGGGGATGTGTCCAGTGTTGGCTGGGATGAAGAATACAGTAGGGCATTAGAAGAGACTCTATCAGTAGCCACTTCTAACAGATCTGGCTCTTGAGCCTGGGGATTGTGAGCTGCTTGTGACTCTTGGAGAGGTTGATTTGGTTTTTCATCATCTGCTTGACCAGCATCATGGCCAAGATTGATATGACACTCTGTGAAGGCTGGTGGCATAATGATTGACTGGTAGGAGTTACTGGGCTTGGTGGTAGTAGTTGGGTGGTCTTTGGTGCTGGCCTGGCTGTTGTCATTGGCAAACAGGGATGGCAGAAAGGTCCCTGCATGTCTCGCACTGGTCACCTCTCTTTTCCTACATGCTGCCATCATATGCACACCTCGGCAGTCATCATCCACTCAGCACTGACCTTTTAGGTGCCATTTGTTCCAGTTTCTGTTTTAAAAAAATAAAAATCAATTATTAAAAATCAGAAATCTTTTAGTTGCTTTCTTTATCTAAGGTCAATTTCCTCTTGGCTATGATACATTTTCAAATGAAGTACAATCTAGTGATTGATTAATATTTGTAGAGATTGAAAGTCAACCTATCAACAGACTCTGAAATATGCTAACTGCATTACCTGTAGAGGAATAAAATTCAACCATAAGAAACCATCTACCAAATAAAAGCTTATAGACCGAAATAAATGACCAATACTTACCTATACCTAAATCAGGCAAATGCTTATAGAATCAAATAAAAAAACAATTGATTTTGACAAAAAAAAATCAACTTGAATAAACATGAAAAAAAAAAAATTAAAAAAAAGTAAGTTACAAACATTAAGAGAGAAAAAATACATTAACAAAATATAGAGCAACAATGAGAGAAATGAAGGGTTTTGTTTATTCTAAAATTGAAGGTGATGGAAAATAAACAACATATTGGAAATATTTTCTTTTTTTACAGTGAAGAAAAGTAAAACAGCAATTCAGTCAAGAAAATAATTTACACAGTTTATAGAGTAGATACCTCCACACAATTGCTGAAAAAACAGCATATCATGATGTTAAAACTTAATAAAAACAAAGTTTTATCATCAAAGTGTTTGTTATTATTAAGAGGAAATATCAAAGTTTATTATTTTTTTATAATTTTTTAATCCTTCTAACCCATTCAAAATTTCCATTAATTATTTTTTTTTTCGTCAGCAATACACCAGATGCTTATTAGAGGTTAGTATTATGGAAAACTTAATATTACACAAGTCATTTTTTTGGCGTTGAGACATTAATTTGGAAATTCTTGCAAAAATCAACTAATTGTCTGATTTTAATGAAACTTTCAAGACTAATTCACAAATGAATGAAGTTATACAATTATTATTTTTAGAAAATTTTGGTATATATATATATATATATATATAGTGTTATCCCCTTCTCCAATTAATTGCATAAAACTTCTAGAAATTCAGTATTGAACCCAATATTCCTTTTAGTTAAATACAAGCCTTCTTAAAGAATGTAAATCTTGTAGCTTTTTATATTTGTTTTTTTTTTTTTAAGAGATTATTTTTATGAAAATTTGCTCTGAACAGTAAAATAAAAAATTCATTAAAACTATACCATTTTTAACTTCAATAAACTTTTGATTGATTTTATAAATAATATATATTAAGGATATATTCTGAAGAAAAAATTTGACACATAATGAACTTTTATGAAATGTTTTCATTTTTTCTTTGCTAATTATGATGATTTACAAAGTTTCAAACATCTTTTAAATTTCTTCCGGTCACTCAGTGTCTTCGTTATTAATTTATTAAGTGAAGACTATATTTATAAATCATAAATTAAAAAGCTTAATACAAATCATTTAGAATTAAGATTTTTTTTAAATAATTTTTAATTTTTTTATGTTAAACTGCACATTTTTGCTAATTTTCCAAAAATAATGTGTGACAGATGTATATTTTATTTTCACAAGATTTTTAAAACTGAAAATTAACTTCTGTTTTCAAATATGTTGATATGCTCAAAAATGGTCAAAAAATTTTTGTTAAATTTTAAAAATCTCAAAATTTTAGATTCCAATCAATACAATTTCTGTGTGAAATACACCAGAGTATTTTGCTTAATGGAAATAGTAAATGTTATCATTTAGCTTTCAATTAAGTTAAAAATAAAGTTTCAAGAAAACGTTTTTTATTTTTAAAAATTTGATTTAAAACTTAGGTATTGAAAATGAGCAGAGGTACCTATTATAGAGAATCAAAACAAAAATTCCTTTTTTTTTTTTAATCATTTCACCCCAAGCAAAGCAGAAATGCTCTTAGTATGCAGGGATTTACAGAGAGTGAAAATGAGAGATAAGATTGGGTATGAAGTGGAATTGAGGAAAGGATAAAAAATGAATGTAATTCAAGAAGATAGAAAATCAGAGATACAAGTAAACGAGAATTCCACAGGCAAGAAGTGCAAGGAAAACCATTCAGGTAAAAGTGGAGGTTATATTTAATTATTTCGACAGTAAAAGGGTGAGACCTGGAGCCAAGCATGCTTAAATTCATCTAATCAGAGCACCAAGGAATAAAGCTCACCAGAGCAATTGCCATGAAAATATTTGCAGAAAAGACACAGAGAAGCCACATCACATTGGTGAGAAAGGGACTGAAGTCAGGTTCAATTATATAGCAGATCCTTCTTTGGATTTTGTTAAGCACCAGCAAGATGAATGGCAGGAGCACCAGACCAGATATGGCAATAGTATTTAATACAAGGACAAATGGTAGATTTATATATATGCAGGGCGGATTCTGATGAGAAAAACTTTCTGGCACAATATAGTGACCCAAATTTCCTTGTAGTAGATGCAGCTATTGATTCAATGTAGTTATTCCATTTCAAGTCAGTTGAAAAAGTGATGCCAAGAAGGCATGATGTGTTGCTCTCTAGGAGGCTAGCATCAGCCATGCTGATGGCAGTCAGGAAAATTTCTCTATGGGGATTAAAATGAAAGCAGTTTTGTTTTCATCATCATTTATCCATCACACCCAATGGTCCATAGGGCAACAACTTTTTGTTGCAGTTTCTGTAACAAACTGTTGTTTACGGGCCCTGCACCCAACCCCCAAACCTGGAAGGCTGGTGGACCATTCTTGGTCCTTACGTTTAGAGCACCTGGTATTCCCAAATAGTCACCCATTTAAGTACTAACCAGGCTCAATGTTGCTTAACTTCAGTGATCGGACAAGAACCGGTATATTCAACACAATATAGCCGTAGACAGTTTTGTTTTGGAGGCATTAAAATTTACAAGCCATTTCTTGCTCCAGTTAATCATTGACTAGATGTCCTTTTCAAGAACAGCAGCCAGGTTTACTTTGTCAGCCTTGGTGGATTTTCTATTGAGGCAAGAGTAAATAGTGATGTCATCTGCATGAATGCCTACTTGGGAACTGATGACATGAGGAAAATCACTGAAGATCAGAAACAGCGTAGGACCCAAGAGAGAGAGCCTTGGAGAACACCCACATTCATGTGAAAGGATCTGGAAGCAAGCCCATTCAAAACAACTTTCATTTTATGATTTGATAGAAACAATTAGAGTAAATCAAACTATTGTCCTGTCACACCATAGCTTTGCAGCTTGCATACAAAACCAGCATACCAAACCCTGCCATATGCCTTTGATATATCTAAAGCAATAGCTCGAGCTTCACCATTATTATCAAGAGCTTGATATACACATTTAATGATGGCCATTATATATAACTCTTTTGTTTTAAATCTTTTCACCCCAAGTAAGGTAATAAAGTCACTAGGATGCAAAGGGTTACTAAGTGTTAAAGAATGAAAAAAACTACTATTAAGGAGAAGGAACAATAAAATAAGACAGAAAATAACAAATGACATTGCATTTAAATTTTTTGAAGAGCAAAGTTGAGAAGCAAGGAGCACCTTCTTGGACTAATGTTACATAAAGTACCCTCTCGGACTAATGTTACATAAAGTACCCTCTCGGACTAATGTTACATAAAGTACCCTCTCGGACTAATGTTACATAAAGTACCCTCTCGGACTAATGTTACATAGAGAGTTCTACAAATGAGAATTGTGATACAAGAAACTGTTAGCATAGAACTTACATTACATCTAGCCATTTCAACTGTAAAATGATGAGACCTTGCCACAAATCTAGTACTGTGTTTAATTTCATGAAGTCTAGGAACCTTAGCAGAAAGTTCATCAGAACATTTATCATGAAAATATTGATAGAAAATTCACAGGGAAGCTAGGTTACAGCTGTGGGAAAGAGACTGAAGCCAATAACAATGCAGATTTTTTGTTAGATTTTGTCAAGAATCTCTAAATATATGCCCAGAAAAATTGTCTAGTATGATATAGGGAAGAAACTTCTTAGCTGTAGACTTAGAAATTGATTCAATATACTCTTTCCACTTTATGTAACATTAGTCCGAGGGTACTTTATGTAACATTAGTCCGAGAGGGTACTTTATGTAACATTAGTCCGAGAGGGTACTTTATGTAACATTAGTCCGAGAGGGTACTTTATGTAACATTAGTCCGAGAGGGTACAATCAGCCATGCTGTTGGAAAATAAAATGAGTTCTCTCAAATGATTAAAAAAGAGTTGTTTCATTTTGAGGTATTAAAATTAACAAGCCACTTCACGTCCCAGCAGATTCTAAGACATCTTTTTTAGATAAAGTTTATCTTATCAAATCTATCAGATTTAATAGTGAGACAGAAGTAAATAGTTGTGTCATCAGCATAGATAGCAAGTTGAGAGCTGCTGGCATCTGTAAGATCATTTATGAAAATTTAAAAAAGGATAAAACCTGAAAACACCTGCATTTGTGGAAAAAGATCTAGAAGAGTGGCCATAACTTTCATTTCGTAATTTGATAAGACTGACTCAGTTCAAAAATTTGTTCAGAAATACAATAACCTTTCAATGTGTGAAGAAAACAATATAACAAGCCCTGTCAAATGCCTTTGAGATATCTAAAGCAGCAGCCCAATCTTTACCATTCTTATGTAAAGCTTAATAGGCTCTTTCATCAATAATTGTTAACAAATCAGCAAGTGAAGCTGTATTATTTATATGAATGAAGACCCTGCAATGTGAAATGCTTAAAGCCTCTTGTCAGTCAGTCAGTTAAGTGCCATGTGTGATACATGCTTGGGTGATCATGACTCAAAAGAGACATGATTGACTGGGCGGAAGGTTATCCCGTAGTAGGTTGCCATTACTTTCCAAAGTAGACTGGTTGCTAGCCAAGGCTATAGAACCCAATCTATCCTGTTATTTAACCCATAACTGGAGGAAAGAGATGGAGTAATACTTTTCCCAAGAGCATTTGCGCATAAATGAATGCAAGGAATTCAACTAGAATTCGAACTCGGCTCCCCAATTTCTCATTCTCATTCTAGTACTTTGCCAAAAAGAGGTAAAAGGC
Organism: Ascarosepion bandense; assembly: GCA_037127315.1. NCBI lineage: Eukaryota > Metazoa > Mollusca > Cephalopoda > Sepiida > Sepiidae > Ascarosepion > Ascarosepion bandense. The sequence continues at coordinate 618,709 of JBBBDQ010001593.1, forward strand.
TAATAGGCTGAAGGAAAAAAAACGGCCTGAGTTTTTAAAGAATGGAACCACAGAAGAGGAAGAAGATGCATCAACAAATTTATTATTTAGTTTAAAGAGAACAAGAGACATTTCAAAAGCACATTTCTTAAGGACTATTACTGGGATATCATCACGTCCACATGCATTGTGAGGATCCAGTTTAGAGATGATAGCAGAAACCATGGACAGAATTATATGCATATCAATCAATAAGCCTCAGTTATAAGGGAAAGTCAGGAAAAGGTAATCCAGAGTAGAAATTAAAGAGAATTTACAAGCAAAATATTCTGGTTTATTAGCAGATGTTTAATGCCTTAAACTGAATAAAGAGAGGAAGGATAGGAGACTCAGTCTTATTTAATACACGATTACAGAGCCACCAGTGTCCACATAAATTTACTCTTTGAATTCTTACCTAGTAAGCACATATGTGGATGCGTATTGTGGTGCAGTTGATGTCGGCAAGAGAAAAGAAATCAAAGTGCTGTTTGAATTCCAGTTGAATTCATTGCATTCACTTACGCACAAATACTCTTGGGAAAAGTATTAATCCATCTCTTCCCTCCAGCTATGGGTTAAACAGAAAGACAGATTGGGTTCTATATCCTTGATTGACAACTAGTCTACCACAGAAAGTAATGGCTACTTACTGCTGGAAAATCTTCTGTTCAGTTAGTCATGTCTCTTTCAAGACATGATTGCCTCAGCATGTAACAAACATGGCACTTAACTGACTGAATCCCATATGTACAGTTTTTGTTGGGGCAGGAGGAAAACACTTTAACAAGTATATTTAAAATATCCTGAATATGTATTTACAATAAAAATAACATACAAAACTAAATAAAAAGGATTGTTAGTAAAGTGAACCCTCATGTGTGGAAGATATATCAGTTAACTGAGTGAAAAAAATTGCAGGACTTATACAGACCAAATCAGGTAGTTACACGATCACTCACACATTTAAACATAAAAACAAATACAAAAAAAAACAACCTCTTGAAACAAAAGTCTGTCATATCCCGCTGAAAACAGTCACCTAATGAGGAGAAGGAATTAAGAACAAAAAATAGAGAGGCCACTGCGCTTTTATTCCCTAGCTAAGAGAAACTAACCTACGAGGGTCATTCAATAATTAAGGTGAATTTTTCAGTACAAGGACTTCTAATACAGATAGAAGTTTACTTTTTTTTTTTCTTTTACTTCTTTTTCAAAGGGATTTAGTTTTTTTCTTTTTGCAGATTGAAAAAAAACATTGAGAGGTTTGGAGATTAACAAAGATGGCCAACCAAGAAGCATACTCCAGGATTGAACAGAGGTCAGTTATTAAGTTTTTGGTTGCTGAAGGGTGCAAACCAGTTGAAATTCATAAGAGAATGTCAACTGTGTATGGTTCCACATGTTTCAGCCAAAAAAATGTCTACACGTTGGCTGAATTGTTTAAAGAAGGACAGAGCTGTGTTGAGGATGAAGACAAGCCTGGGAGGCCTACAGAAATGAGGTCTCCTGAGGTGATCAAATCAGTCAATGACCTCATTCAGTCTGACAGAAGGGTGACAGTGAATGACATTGCAAGGACTTTCTGCCTATCTGTTGGGACAGCACACAAAATTATCCATGATGACCTTGCCTACTCATCAAGACAACACAAGTCCTCACACAGCAGCCCAAACAGTGCAGACCATCAACAAGCTGGGCTTGGAACTGCTCCCTCATCCCCCTTACAGCCCAGACGTTGCCCCTTCAGACTTTCACCTGTTTGGTCCCTTGAAAGCGTTCACGAGAGGCACGAAGTTTGAAAGTGATGAAGTCAAAAGTGCTGTGAGCAATTGGCTGAGACATCAGTCCAAAGATTTTTACGCTGAGGGAAGACGGAAACTTGTGCCCAGATGGGAAAAGTGTATGACACTGCTGGGAGACTACGTTGAAAAAAAAAACAAAGTAAGCTTCTATCTGTCTAGTACTGTGCTTAAATTCATAAATTTTAGGTACTACAGTGAAGAGTTCATCTCTATAGTTACCATGAAAGTATTTATAGAAAAGGCACAAGAAAACAACTTTATAGCAGTGGAAAAGTGACTGAAGCCGAGATGCCAGATCAGGACCGTTAAAATCCAAAGAAGAATCAGTAATATTATCAAGAATCTCTAGGTAGCTATAGCAAGAGCACTGGGCTATATGTGGCAGCAATATTCTAAGCATGAACAAATGGTAGACATAGATATACAAGATTGTTTCAGGAGAGAAACATTACATCACAGCAAACCAACTTTCTGAGCAGTTAACCTAGCAATTGATTCAATATAGTCTTTCCATGCCATGTCAGCTGAGAAGGCACGATAAGTCAGTTTCTTGAAGGCGAGCATCAGCCATACTGATGAATGGCAGAAAGAGTTCTCTCATATGATTAATAAAGAGCAGTTCAGTTTTGGAGATGTTAAAATTAACAAGCCATTCTTTGCCCCAGTTAACAACAGACTGAAGGTCATTTTTGACATCAGCTACCAAATTGACCTTATCAAACTAATCAGTCTTACTATCGAGACAGGAGTAAATGATTGTGTCATCAGCATGAAGTTGAGTGCTTGAAGCCATCAGGAGAGTCATTAATGAAAATTAAAAACAGTAAAACTAAGAATAGAGACCTGGGGGATACCTGCATTAGTCCAAAAGGATCTAGAAGAGTGGCCATTCAGGATAACTTTCATTTCATGATTTTATAAGAAAGACTGGATCAGATAAAAAATTTGACTGGTTACACCATAACCTTTCAATTTGTGATGAAAACCTGCAGAGATTCACTTTTAAGTTGGAAGTTAAGGAAGGATACTTAAGATGAGTTAAGAGTAGAGTTTAAGGAGAATTTATAGGAAAAACATGAAGCTTTATTAGCAGAAGATGTTAACACCTCAAATTGGTTAAAGAGAAGAGGAATAGAAAACTTACCCTTATTTAATACACTATTACAGAGATGCTTGTAATGAAGAGAGCCAAAGTTGTTAGATGCATTATGGTGCCTCATTCTCTCGGCAAGAGAAAACGTTTTAATTACATGCCGCCATGAACTGGCATCTGTTGTGATAAAAACTATCATGCTGGTATAGCTGGAAATAGTGGTTTTTGTGGGCTATAGAACCTGCTTTCTCCAACCCATTATTTTTAAAAATGTTTCAGCAAAGTTTAACAAACATACTGACAAAAAAAAAAAAAAAAAAAAATTGTGTCAAAGGGACAGTTTTTCTACTGACATCCCGATTACTGTATATTTTTTCACAATTTTTATTGTTCTTATCGCCCGGTTCACACTCCACCCACATCTATTGAACAGGTGAAGAGGCTCATCCCTTGTTTCCTGTTTAGGATGCGGTTTCCGGTTTTCTCTTTTCCAATCTTTTCACTCTTTTCCTTTATTATTCTTTTTTTTCAATTGGAGTAGATAGACTAAACTATCGCCCGGTTCACACTCCACCCACATCTATTGAACAGGTGAAGAGGCTCATCCCTTGTTTCCTGTTTAGGATGTGGTTTCCGGCTTTCTCTTTTCCATTCTTTTTACCCTTACGTAGCCCCCTGCGCATCAGTGGCGTTACCGCCTTGCTCGGGGTGATATGATTAAAAAAAAAAAAAAAAAAAAAAACAGTTTTTACTCAAGAATTGATATCAAAATTGCTAAATACTATTCTTGTAATTAAACGGTTGAATAAATAATGCTTATCAATTTTGTTGTCAATTATCAAGAAAAAAAAACATGCTCACAATTTATGTGCAAATGAAAGATGACTGGAAAATGCATTTTTTTTTTCATTTATAATTACCCTTATTCATCAATATTCATTTACACACAAATACTCTGGGGCAAATGTATTAATTCATTGCTTTTCCCTCTAGCTATAGATTAAATAACAGAACAGATTGTATTCTATAGCCTTGGTTGGCAACCAGCCTGCTGCAGAAAGCAATGGCAACCTACTGAGGGAAAATCTTCTGCCAGTCAGTCAGGTCTCTTTCGAAACATGATCACCCAAGTGTGTATCACATACGCTACTTAACTGACTGAAAATTTGAGAAAAAGAAAATGTGTAAAACCAGTTTAATATGTTTGGGTTGCATTAAAATTTTAAAAATGGGTTTTTAAAACAAAATTGCTAATGGAGTATACAGGAATAGCAGTATCCAGAGAAAAACTGTCCTTTTGATATATCATTGTTTTTGCAGCTATGTTTGTTAAACTTTGCCAACTTTTTGGGGGGAGGTTGGTTTTTTTCGTGCATAGCTGATAAGAAAATTTGGCCACTATCAAAAAATAGTTGAGATGGCTGAGGAGGAGGAGGAATAAGAAATGTTTGAAGAAGAGGAGGATAATGAGAAAACAAAAAGAGGAGGTTGAAGAGAAGAGAAAAGGAAAAGATGGAAGAGAAAAAAGAAGAAAAACAAGAGGAAAAATAAGCAAAGTAAAAGAAAAAGAGAAAAAAAAATCTGGTATTTGATCAAATTTATAGATATGAAAACTTTTCAGCATTCCTCATAGAAATTATTTATAGTGGTTAAAATTTCATAAAAGTTACATATATACATTTCCAAAAAGAAGAACAAGTCAAAGATAAAAACGTAAGAAGAAAAAAAAAAGGCAAAAAGAAAAAAGAAGAAAAAGGCAAAAAGAAAAAGGCAAAAGAAGAAAATGGCAAAAGGCAAAAAAAAAGAAAGAGGCAAAATAAAAAAGAAAAAGGCAAAATAACGAAAAAAGCAAAATAAAAAAAAGAAGCAAGCTGAATAAAAAAGAAAAAGAAGCAAGCTGAATAAAAAAAAAAGAAACAAGCTGAATAAAAAAAAAGAAACAAGCTGAATAAAAAAAAAGAAACAAGCTGAATAAAAAAAAAAGAAACAAGCTGAATAAAAAAAAGAAACAAGCTGAATAAAAAAAAAGAAACAAGCTGAATAAAAAAAAAGAAACAAGCTGAATAAAAAAAAAGAAACAAGCTGAATAAAAAAAAGAAACAAGCTGAATAAAAAAAAAGAAACAAGCTGAATAAAAAAAACAAAAAGAAACAAGCTGAATAAAAAAACAAGCTGAATAAAAAAAAAGAAACAAGCTGAATAAAAAAAAGAAACAAGCTGAATAAAAAAAGAAACAAGCTGAATAAAAAAAAGAAACAAGCTGAATAAAAAAAAGAAACAAGCTGAATAAAAAAAGAAACAAGCTGAATAAAAAAAAGAAACAAGCTAAAAAAAAAGAAACAAGCTGAAAAAAACAAGAAACAAGCTGAATAAAAAAAAGAAACAAGCTGAATAAAAAAAGAAACAAGCTAAAAAAAAGAAACAAGCTGAAAAAAAACAAGAAACAAGCTGAATAAAAAAAAAGAAACAAGCTGAATAAAAAAAAAGAAACAAGCTGAATAAAAAAAAGAAACAAGCTGAATAAAAAAAAGAAACAAGCTGAATAAAAAAGAAACAAGCTGAATAAAAAAGAAACAAGCTGAATAAAAAAACAAAAAGAAACGAGCTGAATAAAAAAACAAGCTGAATAAAAAAAAAGAAACAAGCTGAAAAAAAAAAAGAAACAAGCTGAAAAAAAAAAGAAACAAGCTGAAAAAAAAAGAAACAAGCTGAAAAAAAACAAGCAACAAGCTGAATAAAAAAAAAGAAACAAGCTGAATAAAAAAAAAGAAACAAGCTGAATAAAAAAAGAAACAAGCTGAATAAAAAAAGAAACAAGCTGAATAAAAAAAGAAACAAGCTGAATAAAAAAAAAGAAACAAGCTGAATAAAAAAGAAAAAAGAAAAAGAAAAAAGAAGAAAGAAAAATAAAAAAAAATAAAAAAGAAAAATAAAGTAAAAAGAAAAAAGAAAAATAAAGTAAAAAGAAAAAAGCAAAATAAAGAAAAAAGAAAAACGTAAAATAAAGCAAAAAAGAAGAAAAAAGCAAAAAAGAAGAAAAATGGAAAATAATGGAAAAAGAAGAAAAAGGCAAAATAAAAAATGAACAAAGAAGGAAACGGAAAAAAAAAGAAATAAAAAAAATCATGCTAAAATTAAAATTCATGTTAACATATGCCTAAAATATCTTTCATAACAAGTATTGCAGATATTTTTCAGTCTTAGACTGACTGCTACAAAAATGTGGGCAGAGATATAACAGGAAGAGAGAAATCAGCCTCCCATTCCAAGGACAGATGTGGAAGTGGGGGTGCAAACTTTTGCTTGGCAAGACAAATTCTAGAAAAAAGGTTTTAGCCCTAAATAGAAGTTTGTTCACAAAACAAAACTTGTCACATGATCTTCAGACATGCAAGATGTGGTAAAAATAGAAAATTTTTCTCCCTAAGTGTTCTGCTGATGTCATGAAAATAAGCAATTTTAAAGATATTAAAAAAAGAAAATATAGTTATTTTCAAACAGTAACACTGACAAATGAATATGGTCACTGCATAGAAATAATATATTAGGTCACAAATGACAGGAAAAGTAATATAGAGAATGTATCTGAAATGCTTTGTAAATTAACTCTCAAAGTGGACAGCATCATTTTGGCCATTTCCAGCTTCTTATAAAAATAAAAGTACATAAAGACACACCTAAGCTGCTTATATTTTAGCAATCTACAGTAAATATCAACTATTGTCACCAGGTTTCAAATCTGTGCACGCAATATCCTTGGAGTTATGTCAGTTTGTTGTAAGCTAAAGCAAAACAGAAAAATGCAGTGAAATTTCAAAATGCCCTGATTAAAAACTATTAAGATACAGAACTAATATTTGTGATTGGTCACCTTTGACTTTTCCCATATTTTTAATGAGAGGCTCACCTGTGGTCGGTGGTTGAGATGGAATGACCCAACTTTATTCTAAAAATTGCCTATTTTTTCTTTTTATTCATTTAATCACCTGAGAAATTTACAAGAGCTGAAACATTTTTTAAAGTGACGCTTTAAAATAATTGAAATAGAAAAGCTAAGATTCACATGGACACATCTATACAATTCAGTTCTTTAAATGAAAACAACACACTTTGATTTTAGTTATTTATACGTAAAGGACATTTTTCCTAATACACATAACCACAAATTAATTTTCATAATGGTTTATTCTATTGTTTATTCCAAGCTTAATAATTCTGCTAATTACAGATGAGACAAAGCAAAATTAGCCAGTAAAAGTTTAATGATAATGGAAGATATTTTAGCTTGAATGGCACAAAGTAACCTTACTAGAATATTCTTTTGTAAATGCAATTAGGAAATGAGGCAATATACATAATTTCCATGACAAGAATAAGAAAACAAGGCGGTTACAGAGATGAAGAAGAGGATAAAAGAAAGAGAGGAGATAATCAAAGAGAAGAGGAGGAGACCATTGATGAGAAATAGCAGAGAGAAGTGAAGACAAGGAGAAGGAGACAAGTGAAGAGAAGAAGTTGAAGAGGGTGAAGAGAAAAAGAGAAGAAAAGGTTAAAGAGAGGAGGAGGCGGTTGAAGCAAAGAAGAGGTAGTCGAAGAGAGGAGGAGGAGGAGGCGGTGGAAGAAAAAGAGGTGGTCGAAGAGAGGAGGAGGAGGAGGAGGTGGTTCAAGAAAAGAAGAGGTGGTTCAAGAAAAGAAGAGGATGAGGTGGTTGAAGAAAAAAGAGGTGGTCAAAGAGAGGAGGAGGAGGCGGTTGAAGAAAAAAGAGGAGGTCGAAGAGAGGAGGAGGAGGCGGTTGAAGAAAAGAGGTGGTCAAAGAGAGGAGGAGGCAGTTCAAGAAAAGAAGAGGCGGTTCAAGAAAAGAAGAGAGGAGGAGGAGGCGGTTGAAGAAAAGAAGAGATGTTCAAAGAGAGGAGGAGGAGGAGGTTGAAGAAAAGAGGTGGTCAAAGAGAGGAGGAGGAGGTTCAAGAAAAGAAGAGGTGGTTCAAGAAAAGAAGAGGAGGAGGCGGTTCAAGAAAAAGTGGTTGTCGAAGAGGAGAGGAGGAGGCAGTTGAAGAAAAAAAGAGGTGGTCGAAGAGAGGAGGAGGAGGTGGTTGAAGAAAAAAGTGGTGGTCAAAGAGAGGAGGAGGAGGCGGTTGAAGAAAAAAGAGGAGGTCGAAGAGAGGAGGAGGAGGCGGTCGAAGAAAAGAAGGTGGTCAATGGAAGAGGAGGCGGTTGAAGAAAAAAAGAGGTGGTCGAAGAGAGGAGGAGGCGGTTGAAGAAAAGATGAGGTGGTCGAAGAGAGGAGGAGGAGGCAGTTGAAAAAAAGAGGTGGTCGAAGAGAGGAGGAGGCGGTTGAAGAAAAGAAGGTGGTCAATGGAAGAGGAGGCGGTTGAAGAAAAGATGAGGTGGTCGAAGAGAGGAGGAGGCGGTTGAAGAAAAGATGAGGTGGTCGAAGAGAGGAGGAGGAGGCGGTCGAAGAAAAGAAGGTGGTCAATGGAAGAGGAGGCGGTTGAAGAAAAGATGAGGTGGTCGAAGAGAGGAGGAGGCGGTTGAAGAAAAGATGAGGTGGTCGAAGAGAGGAGGAGGAGGCAGTTGAAAAAAGAGGTGGTCGAAGAGAGGAGGAGGCGGTTGAAGAAAAGAGGTGGTCGAAGAGAGGAGGAGGCGTTTGAAGTAAAGAAGAGGCGGCTCAAGAAAAGAAGAGGCAGTTGAAGAGAGGAGGAGGTGGTGGTTGAAGAAAAGAAAGGGTGGTTGAAGAAAAGAAAGGGTGGTTGAAGAAAAGAAAGGGTGATTGAAGAGAGATAGAAGAGAAAAAGAGGAAAAATAAGAAAGAAAAAGAAAAAGAAGAAAATTTTGGGGCATCACAACTTTTCAGCATTCCTCATAGAAATTATTTATAGTGGTTAAAATTTCATAAAATTTACATACATACATTTAATTTCTTCTTGCCAATACCAAGCCCTAATATATGCCAATCATAGTCATATCACCAGTAGGATTAAAAAAGATAACTGGCTCTACCATTACTAAAATATAAGTAACGAAGTCATAGTAATGAGGGGAAAAAATGAATTGCAAGTAGAAAGCCATTTCTTTAGTGCTTCTCTAACAAATAATAAAATGCATTTAATGCCTTCATATATAATATAAAAGGTATTAGGGTTGTAAGTTTGTGTTTTTCAATAATCAAATAGGTTCTACAATCACAAATTCAAAGAAAAAAGATTTAAAATTCAAACTGTGAAGAAAAAACAGTTTTCCATGTTAGTTTACAGACTGGCTAAAAATAAAGAAAAGTAGTTAAAAGCATTTTACATTATTCATAGTATTATTATGTTGATGATGAATGTGAACTGCTGCTGCTGCTGTTGTTATACAACAGGTGATTGTGATATTCATTGAATAAATAGAGCACCAGAATCAATACTCAGGTTCTCTCTATATAAAACGGACAAGCAATTACTGAAATGCTTCTGTTCCACAGGTGATTGTGATATTCATTCAATACATAAAGCACCAGAATCAATACTCGCGTTCTTTCTATATAAAACGGACAAGCAATTTCTGAAATGCTCCTGTTCCACGGGTGATTGTGACATTCATTCAATACATAGAGCACCAGAATCAATACTCACATTCTTTCTATATAAAACGGACAAGCAATTTCTGAAATGCTTCTGTTCCACGGGTGATTGTGACATTCATTCAATACATAGAGCACCAGAATCAATACTCACGTTCTTTCTATATAAAACGGCCAAGCAATTTCTGAAATGCTCCTGTTCCACGGGTGATTGTGACATTCATTCAATACATAGAGCACCAGAAGCAATACTCACGTTCTTTCTATATAAAACGGACAAGCAATTTCTGAAATGCTTCTGTTCCACAGGTGATTGTGACATTCATTCAATACATAGAGCACATTTTTTCCTATAAAAAATGGGCAAGCAATTTTTGAATTGCTGCTTCTAATAAATAATGAAGATGAACATTTGAAAATATACACCACAAGTATTTCCTTACTGGCAAACCCACTAGTGATCCTATGCCCAGCATGAGTAAGCTGGATATCAACTCTGATAAATCAAAGAGTTTGAATTCCAGTTCACTTATGTGCTAATACCCTTTGAAAAGAGTATGAATCCATTGTGTTTTCTCTCTCTCCACCCCAAGATGGACTGGGTTTTATATCCTTGATAGCAACCAGCCTAAGAGAAACACTATTTTTACTTCAAAACCTGAGGAGAATTGTTTAGGGACCTCATGGTATACTGTGCACCAGTTTTTTGTGGTTGGCTTAGCTGGTGTAGCCAGTTCTGCACAAGCCTTCACCACTTTAAACAAATCATTTGTGCGGGATGAACAGAACTACTGGACTCTCACACATTAAAAAAAAAAAAAAAGACAAGAGAATCCTATATATATAGTGTTTAGCACCAAGGTTGTTGCCCTTTCAGTGGCTATACTGATAAAGTGCAAGCAGGTCTTTTATCTTTTATCGTAAAGTGCTTGATATCAGGGTGGAGATAGAGCATTGCTAAGTGCAAAGCGTTTGTCACTTTAACAGAGCAGATTCATGCTGACTTTGAAGTTTTCTGACAAGACCATTATGATGTTCTCACTCCTCAGGGCTATTTGCCGTTTGGTCCCAGTTTTTCTTGTTTATATAGAACATGGTGTGATTTTTGGGAGGGTGGCCTTGTTCATGATTGATTGATTTTTGTTTATTTTTTTCTTTTTATTATACAGTTGTTTGATTTATTTTTTTAGTGTATCCGGGAATGGGTGTTTGTTTCATATTGGGTTGTGCTCTTTTGTAGGTTTAACCTTTTTTCTTAATGTTGGTATGTTTTGCCACGGTTTATTGTTTCTTATGGCAAATAGTCCTGACGAGTGAGAACCTCATAACGGTGTCCTCACAAAACTTTGAAGTCGGCATGAATCTGCTCAGTTAAAGTGACAAACTCTTTGCACTTTTTATATATATAAAAAATAATGGATTTTAATATAATATTTTTATTAGTTAACCAATCAGTCAGTCAAGTGCCATATGTGATACATGGTTGGGCGATCATGTCTCAAAAAAGATACGACTGACTGGGTAGAATATTTTCCGGCAGTAGGTTGCCATTACTTCCTGCAGTAGACTGGTAGCCTACCAAGGCTATAGAATTCAATCAGTCCTGCTATTTAACCCATAGATGAAGGGAGAAGAGATGGATTAATACCTTTCTTAAAGGTATTTGTACATAAGTGAATGAAACAAATTCAACTGGAATTTGAACTCAGCTCTCCGATTTCTCGTTTCGAGCCAATATCCACTGCAGCACAACGCACATCCGACTGACTGAATTAACCAATACAAAGCATAAAAAAGAAAGAATTTTGAGAAGGCTAATATGAACAAAAGAAAGAGAATGGATGTTTTTACAAGAAGCTTTTAATTGCAAAGGCAGTTTATCTATATTTACATATCTTCTTCATGTGCCGTGTCCCTTCAGGGTATAGGCGATCATGAACTTCCACTTGGCTATGTCCCTTGTTGCTCTCAAAATTCATTCTCTTGGTATCTCTCCCAAACCCTGCTCTGCCATCCATTTGTTCAGGCCTATCAAGTAGGCCTTGCACTGCTTTCCCTTGTCTCTCTTTCCCTCTATCCATCCTGTGAGTATTTAATTCTCTAGGCCCTCCTTCCTTATCAGTCTCTTCCTTATGTTAAGTATGTTTTCTCCTTGTTTCCATCCTCTCCAACACCTTATCATTAGTTACATGTTCAGTCCATGATATCCTCAGCATCCTTCTGCAAAACCACATTTCTGCTGCCTCAAGCCTCTCCTTCATCCTTGAGGAGATCGTCCAGCATTCACTTCCATACAGAAGAACAGATATCACATAGCAATCCAGCACTCTTTTCTTTGTTTGTAATGAGATTTTCCTGTCTTTCAGTACTCTGGTTAGCTTTTGAAATGCATCCTTGGCCATTCCAATATGTCATTGGATCTCAAAATTGCACTTTCCATCCTGTCAGCACGCTTCACAGGTATTTAAATTCCGTTGTTTTATTTTAGTTTCTCCGACTTTTAGTTGGCATTTTGGGGTCTTCTTTTTTGCTGATGACTATGCATTCAGTTTTCTTGAAGTTTATGCTTAGTCCTTTCTTCTTGCTTTCTGTTGCTACCTTCTGTAGGAGATCCTGCATTTTCCTTTTCGTGTCTATCAGCACTGTGTCCTCTGCGTATCTTACATTGTTGATTGACAAATCATGGCAAGGGTTTAGTTTTGCTGTATAAGTTGAATAGTTCCAGTGAGAAAACACATCCTTGTCTTACACACCTTTCTATTTTTGTATATCTGCTGAATTCCCTTCCTATCTGTACACAAGCGGTTTGCTACCAATATATATCTTGATTAACCTAACGTCTTTTCTGGAAATGTCAAGGTTATTGAACATTTCTATCAATTCTTTGTGGTGCCGTACTTAGTCAAATGCATTTGCATAGTCTATAAAGCACAGATAGAAATCCTTCTGCATTTCTATTGCTCTTTCAGACTGCATTCTGAACATGAATATCGCATTCCTTGTTCCGGTATCTTTAATGAAGCCACACTGTTCTTGTCCTATCTTTGGGCCAATTCTGCTGTGCACTCTGTTCATCAGAATTTGGATGATAAGTTTTGTTATGTGGCTCATTAAGCTGATTGTTTGGTGGCGTTCACATTCCTTTGTACCTAGCTTCTTAGGTAGTGCTATGAAAATTGATCTGCTTAGGTCCTCTGGTATACTGCCACAATTGTAGATTTCGTTTATTATTTTTGTGAGCCTGTCTATGCTAAAATCTTCTTGTTACAATCCCATCGAGTCCTGCTGCTTTATTTCTGTTCAATTTGGCTATTGCCGATTCCACTTGGGATTTTAATATTTCTGGTCTATCCATATTTTTGTGTATTGTTGGTTCCTCTCTCTTGTCGCCAAAGAGATCACCAATATACTCATCCAATCTCGAGTATTTTTTCTCATATGAATGTACCATCTTTTGCTTTTATACATTCTGTTACTGAGCAGGTCTTTTGTCCTGTTAGTTTCTTTATTTTTTATGCATATTACCATTATTTATCATGCTCAGTCTCTCTACTTTGGTACATTTGTCGTTGAACCATCTTTTTTTAGCCTGTTTGCATTTTCTCCTTATTTCCTTGTGTACCTCTTTTATATATATATATACACACACACACACATATATATATATATATATACATATATATATATATATATATATATACGACACAAAAAATAAGAGAAAACATAAAATGTTTTTGGCAGCTAGGATACAGTCACTTTCTCACCGACGCAGTGTGGCTTCCCTGTCTCTCTTCTACATATACAGTGTAACCCTGATATAAGAGAGTAGTTGGGACCAGATAAAAGTTACCTTATATCCGGGTTTGGTCTATTTTATATACATTAGCACAGGCTCTAATTTGGGACCAGAGAAAATATATCTTATATCCGGGTTTCTCTTATATCTGGGTTATACTGTACTTTCACAGCTTCTGCTCCTGATGAACTTAGCTCACTGGTACCTTCTTTATATGAATTTCCTCGAGCCACAAGATTAGCAACTAGGTCCCACCCTTTTACTGTGAAACCAATAAATTGTAAATGCAAATTCTACTCCAGCAGCTTCTTTTCTCACACTTCCCACGTATGGAATTCCCTTCTGCATACTTACTTTCTCGACAGCTATAATCTTCAAGAATTTAAATGTAAAGTCAATAGTCATCTCACTAACTTACATCCTCTCTCTCATGCTTTTTCTTCATCCACCCCACTCTCATCAGTATTCTCTTCCTTCTCCTACTCTCTTCCTGACACCCCCTGCAACCTTTCACTCCTTCTCATAACATTCCTCTTATGTAACCCCCTGCACAACAGTGGCAGTAAAATGCCTTGCTTGGGGGGGGGGGGGGGCGACATGATTAGAAAAAAGCAAAAAACAAATGTACAATTATATATATATATATATATTTCACTAAGGATGCGCATTGTGGTGCAGTGGATATCAGCTTGGAAAAAGAAGTTGAAGAGCCAAGTTCAAATTCCATTAGAATTTGTTGCATTCACTTACGCACAAATACCCTTAGAAAATCCATCTCTTCTCTTTCCAGCTATGGGTTAAATAACAGGACAGATTAGGTTCTGTAGCCTTGGTTGACAACCAGTCTACTGCAGAAATTAATGGCAACCTACTACAGGAAAATTATGCCCAATCAGTTATGTTTCTTCCCAGACATGATCACTCAAGCGTGTATCATGTACGGTATTTAATTTACTGTTATTTCACTATATAACACACACATACTTATAAACAATATATGAGAGTGTACTTCCAACTGGTGTAATGGTTAGCAAGCTTGTCACTTGGTCAATTTTAATGCTTCCAAAACGAAGCTGCTATCTATTAACCATCACAGACAATCGCATGGATCAGGCTAGTCTCCCTGAAAGCAAAACACTGCGCCTCCTCAGGTTAACTCTTACAACAGATCTCAAGTAGAATGACTATATCAAATCCATAGCTAAATCCGCTGCTAAGAAGGTCGGTTCTCTGTGTAGAGCCAGGAAGTTTTTTACCATCTGAGTCCTGCACATATATAAATCGACCATCCACCTGTGCTTTTGAATACTTCTGCCATATCTGATTGGGTGCCCCTGCTATCCACCTAGGGGTCCTTGAAAAAATACAACAGAGAATCTGTAATGTGATTGATCCCGACTTGGCAGCTCAGATACAGTCACTTTCTCACCAGCGTAATGTGGCTTGCCTCTGTCTCTTCTACAAATACTTCCACGGCTTCTGCTCTGATGAACTTAGCTCTCTGGTGCCTTCTATGTATGAATTTATTTGACCACAAGATTAGCAACTATATCCCACCCTTTTACTGTGAAACCAATAAACGCAAATTCTACTCCATCAACTTCTTTTCTCGCACTTCCCACCTGTGGAATTCCCTTTTGTTTACTTGCTTCCCTGACAGCTACAATCTCCAACAATTTAAATGTAAAGTCAAAAGATATCTCACTGATTTGCATCCTCTCTCTCACGCTCCTTTCTCCATCCACTCTCATTAGTATTCTCATCCTTCTCTTACCAACTTTCTGACACCCTCTATAACCTGACACTCTTTCTTGTAACTCCTATGTAACCCTTTGTGCACCAGTGGCAGTAAACAGCTTTGCTTGGGGCAATATAATTATTAAAAAAATTATGACTGAGTAGCGAGTCTAATCTTCACTAGGCGCTCCATACTTTCAGCCCTGTGCCACTACACTTAGTAAATCTTTTTTCAAGTTTAGCCTCCTGTTACACCTAAGCTATGCTTAGAAAATTGTTTTAGTTTGGTCTTGTGTCACACCTAAGCTTAGCTTAAAAAAGTTCCATAAAACAATACATGAGTGCATGTTCACAGTTACAGATGTGAACAGAGAAAAACACATTTGTTAATTTACGTATATATTCCTTGTGTATTCATGATGTGCTTTGTCTTTTCTTTTGTTTTTCTTTCCAGTCTTTCCAAGAATTTCCTTAATTGGTAATGAGGGAATGGTAGAGTAGAGATTAAACAATGAAGAATTCTGTCTTTTTGGTTTCAGTTGTCTCAGAAAATAGATAAACCACAGGTCATAAGCTAACCTGTATGTACATAATACCTCAGATTATAATACACAGACAAGTAAGTGGTAAAGATACAAGGAGAAAGTGAAAAGTTCTCAGCCCGAACCAATTCCAAAAAATCTGAGCAAATAACTAAACATTTAAATTGGAAGGGATTTCAGCAGCTCCTCATTATCCCAAAGTTACCCATGTTTGAGTAAACACCTCATTTTGCCACTAAAATAACATTTGTTGGATAAGCAAGAAATAAAAATTGAATCCATTACTTATATATATTAGCAAGAGAATATTTTCTCTCTCTCACACACACACACACACACACTAACTAAAAATAGGACTTTTCAGTTCCTTCTATAAAGAAAGAAAGACATACAAAATTAAACCAAAAAAACTTTGTTCGATCTGGACAGTTTAGGGAAAGAAATTGAGCTAAGAACTTTTCAGCACCTGGTGTGTGTGTGGTAGATAGAAGCACCTCATATATTAATAGGAAGAGAGAGCGGGGAGATACACACAAAAAAATTAAACAAATATGGTTTTGGCCAGTTAGGACAAACAGGTTGAACCAAGAACATTTTTAGAACTGTGTGTGAGTACATTATGGAAGAAATGCTGGGGAATGTAAAAAGATTCCTATTATCAGGCGAAAGATTTTTTTTGAATATATGCAAATAACCTTAAAAATTGGTATGAAGCTACTTTATTGATTTAAATCAATAAAGTTGCTTCGTATATCAATTTTGTGAAAGTCGCACCCCTTCAACTCGCAAGAAGATTATATAAGACTTCCCCTCTCCTTACATCAATTCTTCCTTTGGCCTTTTCTTTTGTTGTAAGCTTTGACAAGCAGACACAGGTTATGCGATAGATACGCAATATTCCTACTTCTTCCGCTCACTCTCTTCCTCATCATCACACACACACACACACACACAGTGTACTGTAAAAGTGACTGTAAAACTAATGTATGCAAAATACTGGATGTGGGGGGAGGGGCTTTTAGCAGTGTCCCTTTTTAATTTTGTCATTAATTTAATTAAACATGAACTACTGAATTTTAAATTTAGCTATTTCATTTAAAAGTGTAGTTATGAGCGAAACGCAACTATATAACAACTTGTATAAAAAGAAAGTTATAAAAACTGATTATTTATTGAGCTTTTAAAAAATGTCCATAAAAAAGCCTTCCCAACCCCAATATTCCGTCGATGGTCCATGGGGAAAAGTGGCTTAGTATTTTACGCATTTTATTGGAGGTCGTGGGCATATTTCAAAAATCCATCCTTTGCGATGAAAATGAAAATCAATTTCTTTTAATTTAAATTTTAAAATAATAATCGAATTTGTAATAAAAACGAAACGATTTCAGCTTTAAAAATATTTTTTATTTTAATTAAATTTATTTTAAAACAAAATATTTTAAGTGTTTCTAAAAACGAAAATAAACTAAAAACATTTTTAAATGTTTATTGCTGAGGTCTGAAAATGAATTAAACCACCCAAAAAAACAATGAGAAATTGATCATGTAATAATATAAGCAAATAAATGATTTAGCCAAGATTCATTTTTTAACTTTCTAAATAATTCGCTATCTTACACTTTGTCTCTTTTTAAAAGGGGAGAAAAAACAATATTAATTCTTAAAAGCTTTGAAAGAATAGAAATATTTATGAGAAAAGATAATAAAAAAAGCACAAAGATTACTTTTAATTCGAAAAAACTATATTTGATTACTAAAAAAAGTAAATCAAATGTAGCGACTACTAAGTCTCGCCCTTGTTCTTGTTATATGTTTTTATTTACTTATATAGACGATTTGACATCTTCATATGATTTATGCTGTATTTATGTACCATTTATTATTATGATGAGATGATATATAATTTTTTTTATGTAATCTCTTCTTGAACTATTTCCAAAATTTTGCGTTAAAAACTCAGTTGGCATATTTAATTTTCGACATATTTTTTCTCTCCATATAGAAAGCAAATTATTATCTTTATAAGAAAAATAAATAATTTATCATAAACTTAAAACATGGATATTATTTTTCTTTTTCCAGATCCAACTTGAAAAAAAAGTTTTTTTTGTAAATAGAAAAAAAAGATTAAGATGACTGACGAATAAATAAAAAAAATAAAATTATTTTTTTTCTAAAAAATATTTTTTTTCGCCATAGAACTAGAAATTTGACAATCGGAATTTTCGTTACTCTGTAATAAAACTTTAAAACTAAAATAAAACTGATTTAAAAATTAGTACACACGTAAAGACGAGATTGAAAAATACAAGATAGAGACGTTTTTTAAGACTAAAAAGGTCTTTTGGTTATTTTATGTGAAATAAATTTTAATTTAAAGTTACTAGTGTAGTCACTAGAGTCCAAATTAATTTTTTAAAAAAGGATTTTAAAAAATATTCTAATAAACAATTATAATAATAATTATTATTATTCAAGAATTTCTTTATAATTTTTATAAAAAACAAAAAAAAATTCACTTGGAAAATATTGGGAAAATTTTTTAAATTAGGCCAATCTCCAAAAGAAGGAAAGAAAAAAAAAAAAGAAAGTAAAGCAGGCACAAGAAATTAATTTCAAAATGATATGTAGATCGGACAGTGGATGTGAATTCTCAAAGATAACAACAAAGCCTGTGAAGTTGTTTTAAACACAGTGATGGGAGCACGACATAATAGCAGCTATGTGGTTGTTTTTAAATTAGAAGAAGCCTACTAGTCGTCGGCCATTTTGGTAAGAAGAGTATATGGAAAAGAGAGAACTGAAATTGTTGTTGGTCGTCGTTTTCTGTCTGTTCGTCGCCGGCGCACACCACTCACCCTCAGTTTTTCCTCAACGACATAGACAAATAATATATATCTATAAATAGATATAGAGGAACAAACACACGTGTGTGTACGTATGTGTATATAGATGTATATATATATGTATGTATATCTATCTATATTACTGCTTCTGTTTCGTTCACTAATTTTTTCCCCGCGTTTGGATTGGTGACGGCGGGAAAAATGGAGAAAGCTGTGAGATTTTTATAAACTCTTTTTCTCTCTTGTTTTCTTGGACGATAAATGAAAATACGATTTGTTAAATAAGGTGGAGGATAATAAAAAAATACAAATAACAGCGAAGCATAACGAAAGGAAAAAAAAAATAAAGTAAGGATGAAAAACATTCCTACTCCGGTTTTTGTAAGATAAAATAATAATACCACTACTACTAATAATAACAAAAACAACAACAAAAAAAAACGCGGTTTATATATTATAACTTACCCAAGCGCAGCCATTATTAATTCTCTCTCTCTTCTTTAACTGGATGTTAGCTGGTTTGGTGTCCGTCCTACAAGAAGAGAGAATGGAAGTGCCGACATTTTAAGCACACCGTTCCCAACTGATTGGCTGACCTTGCACTCAAACTTGAACGAGCACAAATTTTTTTTTTTCTCTCTGCTACTTGCTACGTACTCTATTCACCCACTTCACTCTCACATCAACATTTTCATTCTTTTTGCATTTACAACGCATTGCTTTTTACCCCTCGCCGCCTTCATCATCATGCCAAGGTTTCGATTCATCTAGCTCCGTTTTGTTTTTTGTTTTGTTTTTTCACCAGTTTTTTTTCTAACGTTTCCTTTTTTACTCCCTTTTTTAAAAAAAAAACTAACGATATCAAAAAACACAAGCAGCATCTCCTGAAATTTAAAAAAAAGAACAAGAAAATCCCACGCAGATTTTTTTTGTTATATTTTTAATGTACACATTCAACTCGTCTTCGTTTTCTACGAAGCGCAAGAAAAAAAAAATGGACGTATTTCTCCACAAGACGATGTGTTAAAATTCCCAGGTTGCATTTCCTTTCCAAACCTCATTCGGAAGGGGCGTGTAAAGTTTGCATTCGCTTAATAACAACCCTAAACAAAACATTGTTACTGTTATAGTTATGAATAATTTATAATCATAAGACTGACCGTACGAAGAAAGAGTAACTAATGATTAAAATCACTACTTTTCTCCTTTCTTTAAAATGTATGAAAAGCACCACTAATTCGACAAAAAAAGCAGCATGACATCCAACTCATAAGTTGTCAATCAAACTCAAAGCATTACCTGTGTCAGATTTTTATATGTAAGTCATTTTTACACAAAAAAAAATTGTTATATTGGCCAATACATTTTCAAGATATCTACACATTGGTAGAAATATACCACGTGAATTTCAACATTACAATATTTACATTGTAAATATTGTAATGTTGAAAATTCACGTGGCATATTTTACAATGCAATCTGAGAGTTGGCATCATATTCTCAATAAATAGTATAGTTATTGATATATATATTTTTTTAATTTCAGATACAGAATGATTGGTATTGGTCAAATGTATAACCTCAAAAGAGAAAATATTATGAAGTTATTCATTGATGGGAACCAACAAAGTTGATTTGAGAGTAATAAAAAAAAAAGATTGCAAACACTGACAAGAATGACAAATAAAACTGTTAAGAACGTGATAGAGATTTGCAAAGTGGATTGATCAGGTATTTCTATAATTGCCACTAGTACCATACGACCCAATTCTACCTACCACATAGACACTAAACAAGATCCTTCCCCCACCAGGATTTTCTGGTGAGGAGTCAGCTTGATACACAGCAGGATTAAAAAACAAGACATGTCAAAGAGTGGATGAACTTTCTCATAAGGTAGACTGGGATCTGTGTTATGGAGCCAGTGTGGCAGGGACATAGAAGTGCCAGACAGAGGGCTTCTGAGACCTGCAATATACAGCAAGAGTGTGTTGAGGTTGGAGGAAACACTTAACCAATTGCTCTCCCATTAGCTACATGGAAAATAGATAGAAAGGGAAAGAGACAAGAGGTTGTATTGGATAAGAAATTAATTAAAATCAATGCTCTTCTTCACTTTTATAAAAGTTTGCAATGATGTATGAAATTCTGGTTTTCCAAAATAGAAAAAGGACTGACCATGTGCTTCACCAGATTTCGCAAGTAAGTGTTAAAATGATTTTTGACCAATGTGAGCGACTCTAAGACTTGAAAGGACTTAACGATCCAGTGCAAAATTCAAAAGGACATATAAATGACTTCATGGACCACTGAGAGATGGGAGCAGCGAAAGAGACAGACACATCTAAAATGTAACTTCAAACTTCAAGCGACCCAGACATTGTCCTCTTTCTCTTTATCTCTTTCAACAATTACTAGTACGAACATTTTGTACGAACTCTACTCTTAACAATGTTTCTAATTGAACATTAACTTCTACAACTTATATTATTCCTCATTTTAATAAATTTCTATTTTAAAATGCAAAATGTATATTTTATTCTTCTTATGCTATTCCACACAATTCCACATATTCCAACCTGCCAACAACCAACCTTCTGATGATGAAAAACCTTCTGATGATTATAACTCTGCATAAAACTTGTAAGCTGTAGGGAGTTTGGTTAAGTCTGACACAAGGCCAAATCAAAGAAACATTAACCAGCTCCCTACACTACAAATAACACTACCTCAGAAACCACAGCAACTTTTAGAACAAAATGTTCATAGGACCAACTTGAAAAGATACTGAGTCTTACCACAAACTGGTTTTCCTGTTGATTTTATTGGCATGAGGCATTTTACAAAGTGATGCAATGAATATGCATACACCTTGGTTCCCCTTTACAGTAATGTGATTGGCTGGTGTTGGCCATAAATACAAGGATACATAGAGGTCTATTGGTCTACATCCATAGGTCTACAACTATTGATCTACGTCTACTGACTACGCCTACGTCTCAGATACAGCATACGACAAGTACTATCGATTACGTCTATGTACTAGATTGTCCTACCCGGTTACATTTGCCTAAACCACTTAACTACCTCGAATGATATATATATTCCTTTCCAGGACATATTACAAAGACCTAGATCTTGAATAGTGGCAGAGAGCCCTGTCATGCAAAGTTTTCCAGCTGTTAACAGGGGAAAACTCTGATGTATCTGGTATTGATAGATATATGTCTGCATGCAATCCAGGGCCTCTTTTGTGTCTGTACACTACAGACTGAAGTAAATGGCCAGAGCAAAAAGTTCCCATGACAATGTTCATGTGTCCTTAACTAAGGCAAACCTTCAAATTGGTGGGTATCGACTGTGGTTTTGTAGCCCAATGTCAATCCTAGTCTATATCAGCAATAATATAACTTCATGTCCACAGTGTCATTGTTGGTTTTCAGGTTCCTTCAGACCACTGTAGTTACCATCTAGCTGACTCCTTACTCATTAACACATTGTGATATCGTGTTGATGAACATAGTTCTACTCAGTGTAGCTGGTGTTTGTCTCCTTCACAACCTTTCACTCCTTTGCCACATTGTGTTGTGTTCTCAGAGGGTGAGAGAAAATCGATGGTGAAGTCAACTGAAGCAAAGGGCAAGTCGATGGTGAAGAGCTACACAAAAAAAGAATTCTTTGGAATAAAGAATTAACTCGGGTTAAAAATGTAACAACAATTTGGTTTATATACAACTAGCAGTATAGCCCGACATTGCTCAGGTGTAATGAAAGCTTTAAAACTAATCCATGGTCCTGGAGCTCAGACTCAGCCTAAAGAATATTTGTGTGAAGTTTGGTGAGAATCGGATAAAAATTGTGGATTTGTATAAAGGACATAGACAGATAAACAGACACACACACAAGCATCTTGCCTTTTATATATATATATATATATATATATATATATATATTATCGATGTTCTGCACTATTGTAAGAACTACAACCTTGAAACTTCTGAATATCATTTCTTATGTCTTTGCCTATGAGTGTATCACATTTGATTAAAATCGGACCACTCTTTCTATAACCCGATTTTTTCGATTATCGATTTTATATTTATCGGGGGTACCTTGACACAAAACCTAGCTAAGAACACTCGCAGACGCTTATAGTACAACTGTGTAAAGCTTCAAGAAAATCAGTTCAGCTGTTTTGGAGTCTATATGTAACGGACACACACATACATACACACACACACACACAGACAAAGTTCCATTTATAAATAAGTTTAGATTAGATACCCATTTCATGTTGCTTCAAAATTCCTCTGTAATTGGTCAAATTTTCTTGGAGGCTTGCAGCATTTAAATAAGTTTAGATAGATTTAGATTTTGATAGATTTTTTTGTATACAGTGGTTTTAACTCTTCTCACTTACTCTTATAATCAAATGACACTGGGATCTGAGTTTGGAGTTTGTAGCTTTTGTTAGTAGTAATTTAAATTTCTAAGTTCTCATCTTCAGAGCCAGCACAAAGTCTTGGCAAATGATGTGGATTCCAGCAGCAGCAGTGTGGGGACTCTTCAAGTTGTCCAAATTTCCAGCTTACATGGAGTCCTGCATCTGGCAGGGGTGGGTTAACCAGGGTCGGGTTCAGTTGTCTTTAATCCTCTTCCTTCTACTTTCTCAGCATCTAATCTTAGTCTACTCCAAGGGCCGATACAGCATCTGTGATAAATTCAAACTAATCAGAATGTTTAGGCAAAAAGGAATTTTAATTTTTCTTCATCATCTTGACACCAAGGATTTGTTTAGGGCTCATCCAGATGCTCCACCTCCTGCCAACCAATCTCTAGAATTGTTATGAATGAGAAAGAAAAATATTACCAATCTCTTCAGTGATCAAAACAAAAATTTATCTTCCTCTGTTTATGCGTTTTCTTGGTCAACAAGGCCACACAGCGTTGTTGACCAAGAAAACACGGTCACTTAAAAAACAGCAATTAATTTTCTTTCTCACTTATACCCAAAGGGATCTGAATTAATGTCAGATATAAAATTTTTCTTAGCAAATGTCACAGAATTTAAACTGAACAAGCCCATCAGGCTAATCTCTATCTTTGTAGGGACACCTTTAGTTTGGGTGGTCGATTCAAGCCACATGGATTTTTCTGGCTTTTGTCCAGATCTTTAAGTGTTACTTCAGTGACCACTCATTATTGACAACATGTTCTATTTGACATCTTCGAGGTTATATTAACAAACTCTCTTTTCATCGGCAGGAAGTTCAGGTAGTGTTGGTTTTGCTCAATCTCACTGAATTCTCCTTGGAATGGCTGAGTTCACTTACTACTTTGACATGATATTTTCTTCATGTCTTTTGTTTTTAATTTTCTTCTCACCTTTTCAATCCATCTTCCTGCAAATTTCAACAATTATCATAGACTTTCCTCTTCTTTCTGTCTTTCCCTTCTTGTTTGATCAACCCCAGAGATCCCAGTTTAACCTAGGGAGGGTTGAGGTCTTCTCGCCCAAGACTATGTATAAATGAATGCTTCTCTGACTTTCAACCCAAATACAAGGGTCATTCAATAAATAAGGTGAATTTTTTTAGATAAGGTCTTCTAATACAGATAGAAGCTTACTTTTTTAAAATCTTTTTCCTTTACTTATTTTTCAAAAAGATTTAATTTTTTTTGCAGATTGAAAAAAAACTTTGAGTGTTTTGGAGATTAACAAAGATGGCCAACTAAGAAGCATGCTCCAGGATTGAACAGAGGTCAGTTATCAAGTTTTTGTTCGCTGAAGGGTGCAAACCAGTTGAAATTCATAGGAGAATATCAACTGTGTATGGTGCCACATGTTTCAGCCAAAAAATGTCTACAAGTGGGCTATTGGAGTAGATAGATCTATCGCCCAGTTCACACTCCACCCACGTCTATTGAACAGGTTAAGAGGCATCCTTGTTTCCTGTTTAGGATGTGGTTTCTGGCTTTCTCTTTTCCAATCTTCTCACTATTATGTAGCCCCTGCACATCAGTGGCGTTACTGCCTTGCTTGGGGTGATACGATTAAAAAAAAAAAAAAAAAAAAAAAATATTGTTTAAAGAAGTTTGAAAGTGATGATGAAGATCAAAAGTGCTGTGAGCAATTGGCTGAGACATCAGTCCAAAGATTTTTATGCTGGGGGGAATACGGAAGCTTGTGCATCGATGGGAAAAGTGTGTGACACTGCTGGGAGACTATGTCGAAAAATAAAAATAAAAATAAAAAGTAAGCTTCTATCTGTATTAGAAAAATTCACCTTATTGAATGACCCTCGTATGAAGAAGGAACTGGTCAGTTGTACATCTACTCTACAACCACATCCAGCCACAGAATGGATAACAATAATGATGATGATGGCTGATAAGTAAGAAATCATTTAAATAAACTGATGTTGCAAATGTCAACTGAATGAAAAAGATTCAGAATATGAAAAACACTGACATAAAACCAAACTACCAGCTTTTTAATAAATCACTAAGAGAAGCATGCGAAATGGATGAAGTAGTACATGAAAATGTATTCCTCAACAGTAATTTCTAGTCATGGCTGTAGAATTACAGTGACTGGACCTTTCATGGAAATAATTAACTAATAAAAGATAATAATGAGACTGTAAAGTAATGATTTGGATTTGTCTTGTAAGCAGTGAGATGACAGGTCTGTTGACAATGGCTTAGTGATGGGCTGCTTGGAGATAGTGTTGTGGATAGGAAATTAGGAATTAAAATCAACTTTCTTCATTTTTACAAAAATTTACAATGGCATGTGAAATCCTGGTTTTTTCCTAAATAGAAAAAGGATTGACCATATGCTTAAAGAAAAAAATTGAAACTGGATTTCACAAGTAGGTGTTAAACTGATTTTCTGACCAATGGGAGCGAACTGTAAGATTAGACTTAACCGATCCAGTTCAAAAAATATAGATTACAATAAAAGGACTTTGATCAGGATCAGTCAGTCAGATGGGATCAATGAGATGAAACTACTAAAATGTAACTGGAGAAACTTCAACTACAACCTGGACATAGGTCACTTAGCACATTGTCCCCTTTCTCCTTTCTCGTATGCTGATTTCTTTGACTTCTTCTCAATCCAAAGACATTCCTACCAAACAAACACATATGTACATATAAACTCTTTCCAACAATTACTACTATAAAAATTTTCTACAAATCTTGATACCTTTAACTTTCTCATTTAACATGAATATTCTACGAATTCTTGTTATTCATTTCGTTTAATAAATTTCTATTTTAAAAATGCAAAATGTATATTTTATTCTTCCACAGTAATTCACACATTCCAATCTACCACCAACCTTCTGATGATAATTCTGGATAAAACTTGTAAGCTGTAGGTAGTTCGGTTATGCATGACACAAGGTCGAATTAAAGAAACATTAACCATCTCCCTACAACTACAACAATAAGGAATGAGTTGTTGTTGGTCATCAGTTTTTAGCAGGAGATGCTGCAACTTATTGCTAAGGCTTTCAAAGCAAATGAACTGAACATTTTAAAAAGAAATTAATTTAACACGGGGAGGATTTTTATGCATATATTTAGACTGAGCAACATAGAAAAGAAAAAGAGGCGGACCTGAAGGAGACTACCACCACCTTTACATTTGTTGTTCTTTACTTTTTTTCAATGCAGTCTTATCAATTACACCCTAAACTTTCTGATTAACAAAAAGAATTTGGAAAAATTTCAATATTTAAATAATTGTGAGAGGGGGCGGCTCAGTTTTTCATACAATGTTATAGTAAACCTGTCTGCATCTCTTTCAGTAACATACGCGGCATCCGCACCAACTTCCTCAGCATAGATTCATTCCTCCATAATAACTCACCTGATATATTAGCCCTATGTGAAACTAATCTTAACCCTTCTATCCCCTCATCTGAGTTCTACATTCCTGGCTACCTTTCCCTCTTCAGGAAGGACTCCAATGTTCATATGCATGGGCTTGGTGTCTATATCAGCGAACACCTTCCCTGAGCTAGGGTGTCATCTTTTGAATCCCCAGATCGTTCTTTCATGTGCTTCCGCCTCTCACTTCTCAGCTCGATTAGCTATCTCTTCTCTACCACTCTCCTTCCTCCCCTGACTGTTCGTTGACATCATTTCTGACAATATCGACAAAGCCATTTCTTCCCATCCCTCTGCCCATGTATTCGTGTTTGGTGACTTTAACGCCCACCACACCAAGTGACTGAAGAACGCTGTCACCGACCCTGCTGGTGTCCACACTATGAACTTTTCAATCACCCAATCCCTTACGCAAGTAGTGAACTTCACGACGCGTTTCTCCGACAACCCTAATGGAAGGGACTCACTTCTAGACCTCTGCTTCACTTCCATCCCAGACTCTTGCACTACCAGACAACTCTGCCCACTCGGAAACTATGACCACACTGTAGTCTCTGTCAATATTTCACTCCACTCCCGCCCAACCCATGAAACCCAGAATAGTAGAATATCCTACTGCTATCAAAGAGCAGACTGGGATTCGTTCCGAGACTTCCTCTGTGACATCCCTTGGAACAACGTTTTTAGTTTTCCCATCGAAGAATGTGCATCCAAGGTCTCCTCCTGGGTTAAGGCTGGCATCGATGCCTTCATCCCTGCTAGGAAATTCCAGCTTAAATCTCATTCATCTCCATGGTTCTCACCGCTTGCTCGGCTGCCATTGCCCACCGGAATCATTTCTTCCGACTCTATCGTAACTACGCGTTGGACCAAAACAGGCGCCTTTTCACTTCAGCTCGTAATAAGTGTAAAAGGATACTTAACAAAGCTAAGATGTTGTTTGCTGCCAGAATGAAGCAACGCATAGCATGCTCTAAATTCAGTGCTAAAGACTACTGGCAACTCTGTAAAAGAGTACTTAACAAGAGCAAGTCCACAATACCCCCGCTAATCAACAAATTTGAGGTCCTCACCTCCCCAGCAGATAAGGCTGAATGCTTTGCCCGCAGATTCTGGAACAATTCGAGTCTGGACTCATCTGGAGTTTTTACACCTGACTTCTCATCTAGAACCAAGGCACAACTGAATGATGTCCACATTACACCTTTGCTTGTCTCTAAGATAATCTTAAAACTTGACCCTCACAAAGCAAGCAGTGGTGAAGGAATCTCAACCATAGTCTTAAAGAAATGTGCCCCTGAACTCTCCTCTGTCCTTTCTAAGCTCTACAACCTCTGCCTATCTGCTTCCTGCTTTCCTGCCTGTTGGAAATCTTCCTCTCTAGTTCCTATATTTAAAAACACTGGCGAACACTCTGATCCTGTAAATTACCGCCCTATCAGCCTTCTTCCGATCTTTGGCAAAGTGTTCAAAGCCATTATCAATGCCAAGGTGGTTCAGCATCTCACAGCACACAGGCTCCTCTCGGACAAGCAATATGGTTTCCGCTTCACCAGGTCTACTGCTGATATGCTAATGACCATCACCACGTACATATACCAGGCACTCGACAGTGCAATCTTACCGATTAAGCCCTAAACTTTCCGATTGACAAAAAAAAAATTTGTAAAAATTTCAACATTTAAACAATTTGTGGGGGTGGCTCAGTTTTTCATACAACCTTATTGATCCTGTGCAATTAACTTTTTTGTTTGCGCATATTCAACAACTCTATCCTTTGTGAAAATTTTTGAATATAGCCATTCTTGGAGTTTCCCAGGAAGATGTCATCGTAAGGACTAAAGAAAACTTGAAAAAAAACAAAAACAAGAGCAACAACTTGCCCTAAAAAACCAAAACAAAGCGACCCCAATGCGAGTGATTCCAAAATGGAGGATCGATTTACTATAACAAATGAGAAACTGATTCCCCCCTAAAATTGTTTAAATATTGAAACTTTTCCAAATTCCTTTTGATAAATGGAAACTTTACTTACTAATCGATAAGACTGCACGGAAAAAAGTAAAAAACAAATGAAAAACAACAAATTTAAAGGTGGTGGTAGTCTCCTTCATTTTTGCCAAAAAACGATATTTACATGTGTATAGATAGTTAAGAAAACAAAATGAACATATTTATGCACTTAACTGTAATGTGCATGTGTGTGATGTCCATATGGTTTATTTGTAATTAAGTTGTTGGTTTACGATGCAACTAAGTCTCTTCTGCAACTTGTTTCTGACTGAGAAAAAAGAGAAATGTTACTTTCTTTTATAGTCTTGAATAGAACAAGACTTAGCAGGCATCGAGTCGGACAAGGTAGGATAATCCCCACAATGGTATGAAGATAAATCCAGAGAAGTTGTTAGACAAGGTTTTTTTTTTTTTTTTTTGAGTGGTACACATTGCGACCAAGAAGCTTTAAGCTAAAGAAGATCCAAGTTTCTTTACATTCTGTATAGGTGACTATTGCTTACCTTGCCAAAATGGTTTCAAAACAAAAAAATAAATAGAATGGCTCCCAGGCACTCAAGATATTAATCCATTAAAGAACGTATGTCACTACTACATGACTGGTGAGAAGATGGACATTGCACCTTTCAGACCACAGTTCAATCCTATATCACAAAGGGTTAGGCTCGAAATTCCTAGCACCTGAAGAAGGCCGAAGCTTACAAGGGCCAAAACGTCATGAAAATGGCAACGAAGATGAGGACATTGCATTTACTTACATGCAAATATCCTTGGGAAAGGTATTAATCTGTCTCTTCCCTCCAGCTATGGGTCAAATAACAGGACATATTTGTTTTTATAGCCTTGGTTGATAACCAGTCTACCGCTGGAAGTAATGGAAACCTACTGCAGGAAAATCTTCTGCTCAAGCATGTATCATGTATCATGTATCATGTATCATGTATCATGTATGGCACTTAACTGACTCACTTATAATCTCTATAGATTTATACACAAAGAGATTATGGTGTATATACACTACAGGTAATAGATTTGGGGGCACCCTGCATTTAAAAAAAAAAAAACACCTGAAAATGAGATATTTTTGTGTTTTTTAAAAGTAAAAGATAAAATTTCAGTAACTACAGTCTATTTACTTATATTTCTCAGATTCTCTAGGCTCTTACTATTTGTCTGTCCACAGTACATTTTACGAACTGGTGCTCGTCATAGCATTACCCTAGGCTCTAGAAGTTGCACGGGATTTTTTTATGAATATCAGCTCAGAATGGGAAATCAGTATAGCCAAGTTCAAATTCCAGTTGAAGTCTACTGAGGGGTTAATGCTGAAAACAAATGTTTCTCATACAAAATATTTATAATTTAGCAAAATATATTGATATTTTGAATTGATTAAATGAAAATCTCCAAAGTTGCTAAACTTGTTGAGCTATGAGGTTGCAGTAAAATCTCTCAACCTATCAAAATGATCTTTTTTTTTTGAGTGTGGCCTTGCATGGAAATTTTGCCTTGAAAATCAGCATTCAAAATCCTAGCATTTGCTTGAACACCAACCACATAGTAGAATTTTTGTCAGACATGAAGGAGACTACCACCACCTTTAAATTTGTTGTTTTCCTTTTTTTACTTTTTTTTCACTTTTTTCAGTGCAATCTTATTGATTTCACCCTAAATTTTCCAACTGACAAAGAAAATTTGGAAAATTTTTAATATTTCAACAATTTTAGGAGGGAAGGGTTAGGTTTTCATACAGTGTTATAGTAAATCGATCCTCCATTTTGGAACCACTCGCCGGTACAGCATTACCACCATCTGTAAATTGGTTGATTATCAATTTTTTTTTACTTTTTTAGTGCAATCTTATCGATTAAACCCTAAACTTTTCGATTGACAAAAAATTTGTAAAAATTTCAACATTTAAACAATTAGGCGGGGATGGCTCAGTTTTCATACAACCTTATAGTAAATCGATCCTGTGCAATTAACTTTTTAGCTTGCGCATATTTAACAACTTAATCCTTTGCGAAAATTTTAGAATAAAGACATTCTTGGAGTTTCCGAGGAAAATGTCATCGTAAGAACTAAAGAAAACTTGAAAAAGACGAAAACAAGAGTAACAACTCATTCCAAAAAAAAACAAAACAAAGCGACCCCCAATGCGAGTGGTTCCAAAATGGAGGATCGATTTACTATAACATTGTATAAAGAAAGTGACCCCCCCCCCCACCAAATATTTTAAATATGGAAATTTTTTCAAATTTTTTCGATGATTGAAAAAACTGATGAGATTGTACTGAAGGAAAAAAAAAAAAAATGAAAAACAACAAATTTAAAGGTGGTGGTAGGTTTCTTCAGATCTGCCAAATTTTTTATTATTTTAAACATGAAAGTCTTCCATGGCTGAATGGAAAGACACACCAGGCTTAACAGTGGTTTCCTTCACAAGTTGTCATGTGTAGGAACCTTGCCAAAAGCAGGGTTTCTTTATTAAAACTCTCTAGAAGACGGGTCAGCAGACACATTTACAGTTTAAAAAAGATTGGGATTTGTACTCAAACTGTTTTATCCATTAAATATAGCATTTAAAGTAATTAAGTAATAAGAAATATATATATTTTTTTTATTATTGTAGATTACTGTAGCTGCCATCCTATTTTGTGGATGAATGTGCCGCATAATTAATCTCAATCATACCTAGCTGTCTATTTCAAGCTTGGAGGACTTATCCTTCAATCCATAATACCAAGACATGGAACACAATATGGAATTTTTAAGTACAAGAGGAATCTTTTTGTTGGTTGAAGTTTCTTCCTTAGTTAATTAGTTACTAAGTTCCTCCATCTGTGATGCCAATGAAGAAAGATAACACACTTACTCTCTAGACGAGCTTTTCCTTCCTCTCTATCATTTTATAAATGCTACTCTTCTCAGCCTTTCTCTCACCTTTGCCAAATGGAAGGGTAGTAAAGAGTGAGAGAGTAGGAGGAGAGAGCCTATAGCATTACCGTAGCAGTAGCAGCTTAAGCTGGTGGTTGTAGCAGTAATTGTGTGTGTATATGTGTGTGTACTGTATAATATAGCAAAAATAGGTGAGGTTTGTTGTCATATCCCATGGCCTAATAATGAAATTTCTGGCCTCTACACCCTTGGCTATTACTGAGTTGGTCTTTTCTGTTTACAAAGGACACAGGAGCCATGATTTTTCAGTAATAAAAAAAAAAAATTCTCTTTCAAAATCTCTCACAAAATAGCAGACAGTATTTTGGTTATGGTCTGTGCATACGCCATTTAATATAAGATTACTGTAAAGTTGCTTCTATGGGCATTACTTTTATAGATATTTTAATAAAATTACACTGTGTTATAGTTATTTTATTATCCAATACCTTTCTGTTTGAAGACTTTAAAATTTTTCCAGGATATCATAATTATCCTTTTGTGGAAATTCCATGGGTTCTGCTAGTAATAATTATTTCAGCATGAATGGATATGTCAATTAAGACTTAGTCAAGTCTGCTTTTGTTGGGCTTCTGTTATTAATCACCAGATTAAAAAAAAATTTTATTCATTACTTTTT
This sequence comes from Ascarosepion bandense, assembly GCA_037127315.1. Lineage (NCBI taxonomy): Eukaryota > Metazoa > Mollusca > Cephalopoda > Sepiida > Sepiidae > Ascarosepion > Ascarosepion bandense. The sequence continues at coordinate 650,597 of JBBBDQ010001593.1, forward strand.
TTAAACTTTCTTTTTTATTTAGGGAAATGCAGGTGATAAATTGAAAAGTGGCTTGGAGTGAGAAATATAAGAGCCAAGTACAGATTTCAGTCAAGTTTGTTATAGTCATTCACTTGGGAAAGGCATGAACTCATCTCCTTGCCCTAGCTATAGGTTGCAGCTATATGGAGATGGTTAATGTTTCTTTATTCAGCCTTGTGTTAGACATAACAGAACTCCTAACAGCTTACAAGTTTTATCCTGAATTATCATCATCATGGTTGCAGGTTGGAATGTGTGAATTAGTGTAGAATAGTGTAAGAATAAAATATACATTTTTCTTGTTAAAATAGAACTTTATTAAAAGGAAAGAATAACACAAGTTGTAGAAATTAATGTGCAATTAGAAACATTATTAAGAAGTTAAGGGTAGAGTTCATGTTCAATGAGAAAGTTGAGGGTATCAAGAGTTGTAGAAAATGTTCATAGTAGTAATTGTTGAAAGAGTATATGTATGTATGCATGTATATATTCAGTAGGAATGTTTTTGGATGTAGAAGAAGAAGTGAAACTAATCAGTACACCAGAAATAAGGAAAAAGAGAACAAGATGTGACCTGACCTTATCTCCAGGTCAATTTGAAGTTGAAGTTACATTTTAGTTTTGTCTTTCTCTCTGTTTCCATCAAACTGACTGACACTGATCCAGTCCTTTTATTGTAATCTAGATTTTTCACACTTTCCTTTTTGATCTTGCAAGTCACTCCCATTGATCAAAAATCAATTTAACACCTACTTGCGAAATCTGGTTTTTCTTTAAGCACATAGTCATTCCTTTTTTTTATTTGGGAAAAACCAGGATAGTGAATTTTTGTAAAAGTGTGAAAGAAGTTTGATTTTAATTCTTAACTTCCTATCCACTACAAGGTTAAGTAGTACAACTTGTATCTGAAAAAATCTTTATTCCCTAAAAGAATTTGTGAATGAAATATTCACTTACAAAAAAAAAAAGAAAATTATTTCTTACAATGCAGAACTTTAAATAACTCAGTACTGATAAGTCATAAAGAAAATGCAATCAATGTTGTACCATGATGGATGTGTTATACACAAAATTTATTTATTTTTTTTTTTAATCATTTCACCCCGAGCAAGGCGGAAACGCCAATGATGTGCAGGGGGCTACATAAATGTAAAAAGATTAATTAGAAAAGAGTGAGGAGTACAAACTAGTTAGAAAGGAACAATAGAAAGCTGAGAAAGCAGGGGCGATGACAGATACATAGGTGGAGAGAAAGGGAAGGTTATACGGGGGTGGGGAGAGAGAGCTAGAGTCCAGTGGTTAGTAGATGAGTATTGACATTGCATTTAAATTTCTGGAGGTTGTAGCCGCCAGGAAAGCAAGAATACGGGAGTGAGTTCTACAGGCGGGAAGTGCGAGAGAAGAAGCTGCAGGAGTAGAACTAATTTTTTTAATCTTCCATGACAAATTCATATCAAAGATCCATACAAGACCTACTTTTCTAACAAAACTAATTACAATATTTGAAAGAAGTAGGAATAAAAGCAAAAAGTGAATGTCAGCTGAGTTATACATTTGATACATTGAAAGTCAAAAATTTAAAGTTAAGTTTGATATAGAATCATAGCTAGGCTTTTCTAGTTCTTCCCTACTTCCATTTATATATATATCCTAAAGAGCCAACAAACCTACTTAGGTTTCACCTAAACGGATCTTCAGGGAAGGCTACCTTCCCTGAAGATCCATTTAGGTGAAACCTAAGTAGGTTTGTTGGCTCTTTAGGTTATCTATTTTGTCTGCTCTGCTTACGTATTGAGTGCTTTTTTGTTATAGATTACTCATCTCAGGTTTTTTTCTTTAAGCTACGTACTTTGACTGATGTTCACATGCTTAGCTCGTTCTTTTTTTACACCCATTTTTTTTCCTTCTGTGTATATACTCGGAGGGTTTTTCAAAACGAGTATAGTGATAAGTTTATATATATATATGAGGGTACTCGTGTATATCATTATCTAAGTGTTAATAAAACAGTGCTCAATATAGTATGAACAGAGCTTTCGGTTCTTTCACTTCCTATATATATATATATATATATAGAGAGAGAGAGAGAGAGATGTAAAAATTAAAACAGACATGTTATTCCATGGTTAAGCGAAAGTATAGGCCTATTTCAGGAGAGCCATCATCAGCTTCTGTCTTTATTGTACAAAAGATTTTACATGAATGAAATTCACAAATAAAGATCCCCCCCCCCATGCAAACAAAACCAAAAACAGAAATAAAAATAAAGATTGCTCCCTTAAAAGTGAAAAATTAAAGAAAAAATTCATCATTACATCAGTTAGGTGAATAAACACACACATACATACATATATATATATATATATATACACACACACAACAAGTAATTAAAGAGCACACATAAGAACTCAAAGATACTTTACATAAGTCAGTCAGACTGCTGACACTTTGATTTGGAAAGTAAAAAAAGGGGTTGTGGGGAGAGAGAGAGAGTGTTAAAGCAAAAAGGGGTAAGTGTTTTATGAGGAAAGGAAAGAAGAAGAAAGAAGAGAAGAATAAATTAAAATTTGAAAGAAAAGATGATGAAAGAAAATAAAAATAAAAAGATAAATATTATATATTAACAGTGAAAGGATAAGAAATTAGAGTCTAAAACAATTAAGAAAATTAAAAATATTTAAGAAATAATAGTTAATCAATCTGTTGTAATCACAATTACCACCACACGACTTTATAATCAGAATTATACTAATTATTTAGTCAACAAAACAATTATAATACAATATAAAGTTAATAATGCAAAAAAAAAAAAATCAATTATTATTAAATTTAATTGTTTAGACTTAATTATTTAATTTAAAAATAAATTTTACATATTAACGGTGAAAGGATAAGAAATTAGAATCTAAAATAATTAAGAAAATTAAAAATGAATAAAAATATTTAGGATGTAATAGTTAATCAATCCATTGTAATCACAATTACCACCACACCACTATATAATCAAAAATATACTAATTACTGGAAGGAAGAGACGGATTAATACCTTTCCCAAGGGTATTTTCGTGTAAGTGAATGCAACGAATTCAACTGGAATTTGAACTCAGCTCCCCGATTTCTCATTCCAAGCCGATATCCACTGCACCACAACACGTTGTGTAGTTCTTTGAAAAAAAGCAGTTGAGAAAATTAATTCTTGTACACTCTCATGAGGAAATTTTTAATAATGCCAACTTTGTATCAAAGAGAACATTGACTAATAAAATTAAGGTGGCAAGAATTTTTGCTTGTGGGCTTTTTATATTTTGAAGTAGTGGAAGTATTATTTACAAGAACATCCAAAAATGGGAGTTTGTCTTTTTTGGCTAAGTTCATATATGAAGTTAACAGAATTTTTTCAGAAGTACTTTTAAGATTATAGATTTTGTTTTTGTTATAAGGTAAAAGAAAAATACCATTAACATATTGAACATATATTTTTGGTTTGGTAACTTTTAAAAAAAAATGTGTATGTGTGTGTGTAGGATTAATGTGGAGAAGTTTGTCACTTAACTGAGCAGAGTCATGATGACTTTGAAGTCAGCATGACTCTGCTCAGTTAAGTGACAAATTTCTCCACATTAATCCTATTAACTCTCTTTATCTCGATATTGAGCACTTTATGACAAAAACCTGCTTGCCAAAATATCCTATTATCAGTAAATCACTGAAAAAAAAATAGCTATCTTGGCATGAAGCATCATCACAATATATTTATAACTCCATTGATAAAACCATTATTAGTGTGAAGAATTCCTTTTAAGGGACAATAGGCAGTTTTTATTTATTAGAGTTTTTTAAAGTTCCATGGAGTGAATTGAGGAATTCAAAGTTATTTCTTTCAAATGATCATTGTTGTTTTCTAAGCTGGTCCAGAGGTCACTTTAGTTTTGGTCCAGAGCTCAAATTAGCCCCTCCACAAGAGCTGAAAAGTCAGCACAGAGTAACAGAACAAGAAATAATGTTAGATTATAAATGTTCATTGATTGCTTAAATTAATTTGTTTACAGAAATATAAACCCGTAGATATGGACACTAATTTCAAACATTTTTCATTGAATGCAGCCTTTTTTATTATATTAAGTTTGAAAACTGTGTTTCTTGTCACAATTCATTTAATTATATTGATCACGCTACCACCTTCTGGAGTAGACATCTTACATGTCACTTATCAAACCAAAGATTTGAAGAACTCGTTTTTTTAGCTGGAATTGGATTTATAACCAGAATCAGAATTAAAGTGAGGTTTTTAATTTCTGTGGAGCAAATTGAAGAAATCAAAGTTATTTCTTCAAAATTATCATTGCTGTTTTCTTATCTGGAGCAGGGGTCCCTTTAGTTTTGGTGCAGGGGCCCTATTAACCCTTCACAGGAGCTAGCTTAAAAGGCCACCAGGGGTGCAGTTTTTAAGGTCGTGAATTAATAAAACTCATCAAATATTATCATTTATAAATAGAATTTGAGAATCTAACCATTGTATTTTGAACTTTTTAATCTAAAATTTGTTTTTAACCAGATGTGGCACTCGGTGAGTATACAATGCAATGTAACTGATTTGAAAATGATTTTAAATTTTAAAAGTTTTTAATTTACAAGGAGTTTAAAGTAACACAAAGACTTTGTGAATTCAAAATATTTGGTTTTTAATTCAGTTTATATTGTCTCCAAAACTTTGTAAATTGAGGAAATCAATTTTATTTCTTCAAAATGTCAAGGAATGAGATTTAAAATGAGAGATTGCATAAAGTGAGGTTTTGAAGTTTTCCAGAGTTTGAGATTTGAAGAACTGAATTTTTGGCCTGAATTAGAATTTCAGTCCAAATCAGCCTCTTGGTCGGATTTGGACTTATAATCCAAATCAGAGCTAAAATGGAATTTTAAAAATTTCATGGAGCAAATTGAGGAATTCAAAGTTATCCTTCAGAATTATCATTGCTGTTTTTTAAGCTGGACCAGAGGTCGCTTTTGTTTTGATCCTGAGGTCAAATTAGCCTCCACAAGAGCTAGCTTAAAAATCTGCACAGAGTGCAGCTTTTTTTTTTAACAAGAAATAATGTTAGATTAAAAATGTTCATTGATTGCTTATATTAATTTGTTTACAGAAATATAAACTTGTAGATATGGACACCGAAAAGTTCCAGTGAGCAGTGTACATTTAAAAAGGGGCTAACTGAGTCAGCCATTGCTGTAAGGGCCTTCATGGATGAATGGCAAACAGTATAAAAGGTGGTTTCACAGAAAAAGAGAATGCAGGTTCAATCCCTACTGAGATTTACATTTTCTTTAAGACCTTCAATAATCTAGGCTGATAGACAAGACATTATTTTCATTTGCAAATAAACAGGGATGTTTACTGAAATGTGTACACACTAAAATAATGGTTATAGTTTTTAAAAATCTTTCATTAAATACAGCCTTTTATTTTATTTAAGTTTGAAAACTGTTGCTTGTCACAAATCAATTATATTGGTTACATTACCACCTTCTTGAATAGACATCTTACATGTCACTTATCAAGCCAAAGTGCCATAAAAAAACATTGACACACAATTTACAAGAACTTTAAGGAAAATTCTCATGGAAAACATAAGAATTCGATATAAATCACATTATCATTAGCATCTCGCTATTAGAGAGGTACTATATACCAAACATTTCTCTCCGGCTATCAACCTTACATTATTTAAAAGCAGAAATGAAGAACTGAAAGATTTTTAAAATAGATGGTCATGCGATTTCCAGTTACGTGAGGTCTGGGAATGGACGCTCCCTTTTCAAAAACGAAACAAATAAAATTAGTTTTTAACAGTAAAGACATGAGGAAAAAATAACAACAACTAAAACATAAACACTCTGGAAAATGGTTATAAAAGTGACTGAAAGTGCTTGGGGCGATAAAAATTATGGACAATTTTTATATTTCTTATCTAAACTTATTTATAAATGGAACTTTGTCAACCTCCAAAATAAAGTTCAGCTTCAAATAACTCACTTGTTCCCATTTCTATTCCTTAATTTAACATAAGGCTCAAACACAGTTTTAAAAAAAGACGTGTAGCCACTAAATGTCTATAGAGAATACATGGCTGTCAGCAAGAGAAGAGGCCCAAGATGCAAACTATAAATTGGAAATCTCAAAATCGAACAAAGACAGAAGTTTTAACTCTTTCCTCTTTTTTTTTTTTTTTTTTTTTTTAAGTAATTTCACCTCAAGTAAGTTCGAATTCCAGCTGAATTCCTTGCATTCACTTACGTGCAAAAACCCTTAGGAAAGGTATTAATCTGTCTCTTCCCTCCAGTTATGGGTCAAATAACGGGACAGATCAGATTTTATAGCCTTGGCTGGCAACCAGTCTACTGCAGAAAGCAGTGGCAACCTACTGCGGGATAATCTTCTGCCCAGTCAGTCATGTCTCTTTCGAGACATGATCGCCCAAGCGTGTATCATGTATGGCACTTAACTGACTGACCTCAAGTAAGATAATAAAACCACTAAGATGCAAGATGTTACTGAGTGTGAGAAAGAAGAAATTATGACAAGATAACAACTGTGATTTAAATTTTTGATCAAAGATGACTGGAAAATGAGAAGTGCAAGAGAACAAACTGGAACTTAGTTATATTGAGCCATTTCAACTGTAAAATGATGAGACCATACTGCCAATCTAAACTGTATCTAGAGAAGTATTGTCAAATATTTTATGTAAAATTCATAGATATGTGTTATCCAATGAAATAATTTGTACTATTATGTATAGCGAGTAAGCATGAAAGCAATTAAGTCCCAATTTTCAATTTCAGATTGATATTTAGTATTTTTTCAGTAATTATAGCAATATGCAGTGTCAAGAGATTATTTGCAAGAACTAGAATTTAGTATTATGGCTCGTAAAACAGAACTAACAATGAATGAAAAGAACTATACAATCCAAGAAATTAGCAAAGGAAAGTCTTCACTTCAAATTTCTAAGAATTTGAAAAGGGATCATTGAACAATCAAGAAAATATGTCAAATGGGAATTCAACTAAGAAAAAAAAAAGTCTCAGGCTGAATTTAACAAAGTGAGATCTATCCCATATCCGAAGAGAATAAGAAACCCAAATGCGTCAAGTGCGTTCATATTTGAGGCTGTCTGGAGCTCCTATGGTGTCAAGGGAAACAAGGTGTAAAGCATTAAAGAAGTTTGCTGATGTAAAAAATCAAATAAAGAAACCCATTTTAACAAAAAAAAACAAAAACAAAAAACGTAAGATTGCAGTGGGCAAAAAAAAAAATACATGAAAACTGATTTCAGTAAAATGCTTTTTACAGACGAATCAAGGATCACCCTCGATGGGCCCGATGGATGGGATTGAGGATGGGTTTGCAAGCAACATGATTCAAGAAAATTTTTTAAATGCCAACAAGGTGGCGGTGAGATCATGATATGGGCTGGGATTATTGGTAATGAGCTCGTGGGTCCATTCAAAGTGAAAGACGGGGTTAAAATGAATTCCAAAAGTTACCGTGATTTTCTAGAGCAATATTTATTTGAATGGCTTGATAACCAGTCTTTACTATGACCTTTATGCAAGACAATGCACTAAGTCATGCATCAAAGTTTACTAAATCCTGGTTGAAAGAAAAGGGATTTGTTGAAAATTCTCTTATGGACTGGCCTTCAAATAGCTGTGACTTGAATCCCATTGAGAACCTGTGGAGCATCCTCAAGAGAGATATTTATTCTAATGGAAGGTAATTCAACAGCAAGTGTGACCTCTGGAAGGCAGTTAAAATTTCTGCAAACAACTTACCAGCTGCTAAAATTGCAACTCTAACATCAGATGTTGACAATAGGCTGCTAAGAGTTATTGAAAAGAAAGGAGCATTTGTGCAATAAATTTTAGGAGGTTATTTTTTGTTTATATATCTTTTATTTTTAAAATAAAATGTTTTTTTAATGTTTTTCTTTTAAGAAATTGACAAATTTGTTCTAAAATCTTTTCATTTTTTTTACATTAGTTTTATAAGGTATAATAATGTAAAAGTATCAAAAAAACTACTGACAGTCAAATTAGTCTGTTTTGTTAACTTAGTAAATTTTTTTTCCAACCAAAAACAATAGTTTTCTCTACCACTATATATCTAAGTTAATAATATTGAGTAGAATCTAAACATCATAATAGGACTTTTAACATTAAAGACGCAACTCTTTATACCAATTCATAACTTGCATATAATCTCTAGGCACAGTTTAGAACTGCACTTATATTTATAGTTGAGATACCAAAGATGGAAGCTCATCAGAGAAATTAAAATGGACATATTTATTTTTTTTTAATCATTTCCCCCTAAGCAAGGCATTTCACTGCCACTATTGCGCAGGGGGTTACACAGAGGAAAGTGATGAGAAAGAGTAGTTAGATATAGGAAATGTCAGAAGGAGGGTGATAAACAGGTAAGGATAGCAAGGATGAAGGTTGGGTAGATGTGAAGGGTGTTTGAGAGAATGGATGTGAGTTAGTGTGATAAGAGGTGTCTATTGACCTTACATTTATACTCCTGGAGATTGTAGCTGTTGGGGAAGCAAGTGTATGGAAGGGAATTCCACAGGCGGGAAGTGCGAGAAAAGAAGCTGTTGGAGTAGAAATTGCGGTTACATCTTATCTGTTTCACTGTAAAAGGGTAGGACCTAGTAGCTAATCTAGTATCTCGTGCAAGTATTTATAGTAGAGGCACAGGGAAGCCATGTCATGCCGATGAGAGAGTGACTGCAGCCGGTCTGCCAAGTCGGTATTGATCACATTACAGATTCTCCGTTGTATTTTCTCAAGAACCCTGAGGAGAATAGCAGGAGCACCTGACCAGATCTGGCAGCAGTATTCAATACATGGCGGATGGTAGATTTATAAATATGTAGGATAGATTCAGACAGGAAAAATCTTCCGGGCCCTGCTCAGAGAACCGACTTTCATAGCAGAGGATGAAAAAGACAGAGGAAACTACAACAGTGGGAAATGTGACTGAAGCTGACCAATAATTCTGATTTCTTTTTTTTTGTATTTTATCAGGAATCTTTAAAGACATAGCAGAAGTGTTTTAGCAGATGATGAAATGTGACACCAAAATCTAAAAGTTCATTCAAATAGTGAAAGATGCTTTTCAAAATCTAAGAGTATTAAGAAAATGTTAGAAACAAAGAAAAAAAAATCTGTTGAATTGCTATGTAATATCAACATAGCAGCGAATGCTGGACAATTTCCTTTCAGAAGGATACCATAGACGAAATATATGTGCAACAGCGTTTTAAGAAAAATGGAAACAAAAAAAAAGATACTTATTCTTAGAACCAGAAAGAAATGATTGATATTTCTCAATCACATAATGAGGAAAGAAAGTTTAGACGCTCATAAGACATTGAAGGCAAGAGAGACAAAGAAAAATGGAATGACCTACCTAATGAGCTGGTGTAAATAGCAGAACAGGGAGTAGAAGAAACAGTAAAAAAGACAAAGCATTACTAAGAGCTACAAAGGATAGGAAGTTGTAAAGAGCCATGACTGTCCACATTTGGAAGGGACACAGTACATAGAAGAAATAATAAATAATATGTGCCCTCAAGTGGATGAAAACGTTGGTTAGATCCAGTGACTTGACTCAAAGCATTGTGAATTCAATACCTGGCTATAGCAATGGTGAACAAATAATTTAGAGAGTTGAGTTAAAGAGAGATAACTAAAACATCTGGAAGTGGCATGACTCATGGAATGAGAACAATATACCCCAGTGATCAAAATAAAAGGTTCAGTTCAAAATTCTAATCACCTAAAGAAAGCTGGAACATACAACAGCTAAAACATCTTGAATATGACAAAGATGAGGACAACAGTCCAAACAATGTAAATAAAGCCTCGTTTCAGAAGTATTGACAAATAATATAGGATTAAAAAATATCCATTAATTCGTTAAAATGTTTAATAATGGATTTTTTATTTTGTTAATTATTTGCTCTTAAAGATAAGCTTACATATGCAAATATTCTGCAATCAAAATTTTTAAATGAAATGAATTACAAATTAGAAATACTACAGCCAAACAAATACAAAATATAAATATCTGGGAATGTTTTAACAGAGGACAGAAAATGTGACACTGAAATTTGAAGTTCTTTTGGGATGGTGAAAGGTGCCTTTTGAAAGCTAAGCAACATATTAAGAAACAGGAAAATCTTGTTAGGCACAAAAAAAAGAGTACTGAACTATTTATGTAATATTAGTCTTTCTTATACAATTGTGAATGCTGGAGATGCCTTCTAAAAGCCAAGCAAGGTATTAAGAACCAGGAAAATCTTGTTAAAAACAAAGAAAAGTGTATTGGAATGTTATGTACTATTAGACCACCTATAAGACAGTGAATGCCTTCCAAAAACTATGCAAAGTATTAAGAAACAGAAAAACCTTGTTAAAAACAAAGAAAAGAGTACTTAAATGTTATGTAATATTAGTCCTAGTATGTTGTGGTGCATTGGATATCGGCTTGGAACAAGAAATCAGGGAGCCGAGTTCGAATTCCAGCCGAATTCATTGCATTCACTTACGCACAAATACCCTTGGGAAAGGTATTAATCCATCTATTCCTTCCAGTTATGGGTTAAATAACAGGACAGATTGGGTTCTATAGCCTTGGTCGGCAACCAGTCTCCCGCAGAAAGCAATGGCAACCTACTGCAGGATAATTTTCTGCCCAGTCAGTCATGTCTCCTTCGAGACATGATCGCCCAAGTGTGTATCATGTATGGCACTTAACTGACTGATATGGCAGTGAATTCATGGAGATGCCTTCTAAACGCTAAGCAAAGGATTAAGAAACAAGAAAATCTCGTGAGAAACAAAGAAAAGAGCACTAAACTTATGTAATATCAGTCAGATATGGCAGTGAATGCAGACAATGCTTCCAAAAGATAGGCAAGGATTAAGAAACAGGAAAATCTTGTGAAAGAAAAGAATATTGAACTGTTATATAATATCAGTCCTCAGATATGTGCAGAATGGAAACTCATATTGTCATATTATGGAAAATCATTGTAGATACTCTATGGGCAGAAAATTTGGGGTCACCCTGCATGTATCGGCTTGGAACGAGAAATCAGAGAACCGAGTTCGAATTCCAGTTGAATTCCTTGCATTCACTTACGCGCAAATACCCTTGGGAAAGGTATTAATCCGTCTATTCCCTCCAGTTATGGGTTAAATAATAGGACAGATTGGGTTCTATAGCCTTGGTCGGCAACCAGTCTACTGCAGAAAGCAATGGCAACCTACTGCGGGATAATCTTCTGCCCAGTCAGTCATGTCTCTTTCGAGACATGATCGCCCAAGCGTGTATCGCACATGGCACTTAACTGACTGACTGCATGTAATAAAAAATAAATAAAAATAAAAACACCCTAAAATGAGATATTTTTGTTTTTTGTTGTGTGCTACCCTCAATGCATAGCTGCTTTGATTTTGTACAAATTACTTCAAAATAACTAAACAAAAAATACTTTTAAAATACTGACATACGAATTGTCACAATCATTCTCTTTTCGTCTTCAGAGACAGCTACATATTTTTTTTTTTTTTAAATAATCATATCACCCCAAGCAAGGCATTTTACTGCCACTGTTTTGCAGGGGGTTACATAGGAGGAAAGTTATTAGAAAGAGTAACAGGTAACAGTGGGTGTCATAAAGAGGGTAAGAGAAGGATGAAAATACTGATGAGGGTGGAGTGGACGAAGATAGAAGCATGAGAGAGAGGATGCAGGTTAGTGAGATAGGAGATGACTTTACATTTAAATTCTTTGAGATTGTAGCTATCGGGGAAGCAAGTAAATGGAAGGGAATTCCACAGGTGGGAAGTGTGAGAAAAGAAGCTGCTGGAGTAGAATTTGCATTTACAGTTTATTGGTTTCATAGTAAAAGGGGTGGGACCTAGTTGCTAATCTTGTGGCTCAAGTAAATTCATATACAGGAGGCACCAGTGAGCTAAGTTCATTGAAGGAGAAGTTGTGAAAGTATTTGTAGAAGAGACACAGGAAGCCACATTGCGCCGGTGAGAAAGTGACTGTATCTGAGCTGCCAAGTTGGGATCAATCACATTACAGATTCTCTGTTGGATTTTGTCAAGAACACCTGGGGGGATAGCAGGAGCACCCGACCAGATATGCTTTATTTACAACATGAGTCAGTGTTGTCTTAACATTTATACAGTGCGTTACATTTATATATGTGTTGTGGTGTAATGGATATTGGCTTAGGAGAAATCAGAGAGCCAAGTTCAAACTCTAATTGTTGCATTCACTTATGCAAAAATACCCTTGAGAAGGTATGAATCTCTTCTCTCTCTCTCCAGTTATGTGTTAAATAGCAAGACAGATTGGATTCTATAGCCTTGATTGGCAACCAGTCTACTGCAGAAACAATGGCAACCTACTGAAGGAAAATCTACCTTGTCAGTCATGTCTCTTTCAAGACATGATCATCCAAGTGTGTATCATATATGGTACTTAACTGACTAAAGTGGTCCCCGACTGCATGCAGTATGAAGATTTTCATGCAGTAGGTTACCAATTCTGACTGCAATAGACTGGTTGCCAGCCAAGGCTATAGAACCCATACTGACCTGCTATTTAACCATAGCTGGGGAGAGAAGAAATGGACTCATAACTTTACCAAGGGTATTAGCATGTAAGTGAATGTAATTAATTCAAAATTGACCCAATCCCTCCTTCTGCATCACTATCTAACACTCGACTGTGCCTCCTATCAAGCAAGATTTAATTACTGTACATCTTGTTCCGATTTTTTGAAACACATATCTGCTAACTTTCATTTTTGTATCTGAAACCTAACACAAAATAAATGAATATCTTATATAGTTATTCTCCTCATTCTTTTCAGTTTAAGCTCAGAAAAAAAAAATCACTATGTGTTATGTTTTTAACATGACAAAATAAAACACTTATGGAAAAATGACACACTCGCCCAGTATTGGAAATAACTAAGGAACTTATTTTTGTAGAAACATTGGTACAGCAAACATTTGTGAATGTCGAATAAGGATGCGGTTATAGAGAGCCTAGCAAAGTCCTGCACGTCATGTTACTGAGCTCCTACAGGAAGTCCCTTCCTGTCTCCCAGCATACACCTATTATCTGGGGATCAGACTCCCTTGAATGGTTAAGGGGAGATAACTTTTGACCCTTTTTTTATGGTGATCCTAATACTATGATATGCCCAAGGTGTAAGATAATTTGGATAAGCCAAAAAGAAATGGTCAAGTGCTAAGATGGCATTTCATTTTATAAAGGAAAGAAAGAAAGAAAAATCATTTGTGGAGTTTGAAATCCTCTGTACTATAATGTTCATTACAGTTGTTGGATTTTCAAACCACCTTTTTGCATCTACCCACAACCATTCTAATAATATTTTCTTACATATTTAAATTAACCAATAAAAATAAAACCTTTTTCAACAAACATTCAATCAGTTAAGTGCCAGACTTGATACATGCTTTGGGTGATCATGTCTCAAAAGAGATATGCCAGACTGGGCAGAACATTATCCCGCAGTAGGTTGCCATTGCTTTCTGCAGTAGACTGGTTGCCAGCCAAGGCTATAGAACCCAATCTGTCCTGTTATTTGACTCATAGCTAGAGGGGGAAGAGATGTATTATATTATTAAGTAGTAATTAGTGGGGGATCAGTTTATTACTTCATAACAATATAAAACCAATCCCCAACTTTATACCAAGTAGAAGCCTTAATCATGTTTCCAACTATTATATTCAGTCAGTCAGTTAAGTGCAATATGTGATATACACTTTAAGTGATCATGTCTCGAAAGAGACATTACTGACTGGACAGAAGATTATCCCGCAGTAGGTTGCCATTGCTTTCTGCAGCAGACTGGTTGCTAGCCAAGGTTATAGAACCCAATTCGTCCTATTATTTAACCCATAACCAGAAGGAAGAGATGGATTAATACCTTTCCCAAGGGTATTTGTGTGCAAATGAATGGACAGAAACATTAGGCTAACCTTAATGTGGACATCTTAAAAAACCGAATGGATACAACATCCAATTTTTGAATCAATCAAAAAACAAGAAAATCGACAGCAGTTTTGGAGCCTTTTTTCTGATCCGATGCTTGGATATAAATAAAGCTAATTTCAACTTTTGAACATTAGAGAATAAGAAAAGGAGAAGACAGAAGTCAAGTCAGAACGCTCTGTTTTTTCTTATGATTTTTCTCACCTACTTAAATCTTTCTTTCATCATTTCCAATGCTGTCAGACATAAATGGACATCAACAGTCAGCAGCACACTGAAGCTTTGAAAGTCAAATTACTTTCTTCTATCATTATCTTCTTCCTTTTCATTTTACCTATACGACTTGCTATTACTATTTAGAAAGAAACAAAGGCACTGCTAAAACAATTACTATTTTCCAAACCATTTGTTGATTTGAACTGTGCTTATACGAACTTTAATGTGAAGACTTTAATTTTATTCCTTTCAACAAAGAACTTTTTTTGCATGCATTACTTACATAGAAAAATCATTGTATTTGTGGAATGATAAATTCCAACCATTTATTGTTTTATATATATATATATATATATATATATATATATATATATAATAGCTGTATAGCTTGGTGTTGCTTGGGGTTTTTTAGTGGTTATGTTGAAATGGTAAGATCAAGTTCTCATTCAGAAAACTCCAGTATGAGGTTGCTGTGATATGTAACTATTGGCTTTTTTTGTAATTGCAAAATGGGATTCATGCCATATTTTGCCAATAAATGTGAATGATTTTTATACAATTGGAAGAATGGGGGACGGCTGTTACAGGAACCTGAAAAGTGATGACGTTGTGATGCAGAAGAAATGGATGCATTGTCCCTGCAACATCGGAGTGGTTTGCACCTTGTAGTAAACATGAAATTGTTATGGCATATGATAGGGTAGAAAGTGCAAAAAAAGACCTGCTTTTTGTTGGACTATAACTAAGCATTTCAGAAAAATAGACAGAGAAGAAGAGTTTGTAAATTCTAAGCTTTTCGGTGATTTCTGCCGTACCCTATAAATTGATACAAAAATGTTTTGCATACAGCAAAGGTTCTTGTCATGATTGACAATTTTGGTTGAAATCAGACCAAGGATTTCAGAGGAGTAGGATTCATTAGAATGGAGACACACAGACATATATATATATATATATATATATATATACTAGCAGTATAGCCCGGCGTTGGTCGGGTATAATGAAAGCTTTAAAACTGATCCTGGAGTTCAGACTCTTTGAACATTGGCATGAAAGACTAAAAAGCAATAGCTGTTTCCAGTTAAAGCAAAACTGTAGACTAAAAGAAAAATGAATGGATGTAAGTCAAATTTTGATTTCTTGGTATCGATATCAAATTTTCTGCACTATTTTAAGAACTGCAACCTTGAAACTTCTGAATATAGTTTCTTATGGCTTTGTCTATCAGTGTATCAAATTTGATTAAAATCAGACAACCCCTTCTATAACCCGATTTTTTCGATTGATATTCGTATTTAGGGGGCACCAGTGATCTTCTGCTCCGATGAACTTAGATCACTGGTGCCCCCTAAATACGAATTTGCACGAGATACTAGATTATCAACTAGATCCCACCCTTTTACAGTGAAACCGATAAAATGCAGCCGTAACTTCTACTCCAACAGTTTCTTTCCTCGCACTTCCCGACTGTGTTATTCTCTTCCAAACGATTACTTCCCCGACGGCTACAATCTCCAGGAGTTTAAATGTAAGGTCAATAGACACCTCCTAACACACTAACCTGCTCCCATTCTATCAAGCACTCTTCCCATCTGCCTAACCCTCATTCTCGCTATCCTTACTCATCTGTCACCTTCCTCCTGACATTCCCTATGTCTAACCACTCCTTCTCTTTACCTTCCCCTATGTAGCCCCATGCGCAATAGTGGCAGTGGAATGCCTTGCTTGGGGTGAGATGATTAAAAAAAAAAAAAAAAAAAAAAAAAAAAAATTATCTGGGATACCTCGACATAAAACCTAGCTAAGAACACTCACAGACGCTTATATTACAACTGTGTCAATTTTCAAGAAAATTGGTTCAGCCGTTTCGGAGTCTATAGGTAAGGGATACACACGCACACACAGACAAAGTTCCATTTATAAATAAGTTTAGATATATATATATATATATATATATATATTTATTATAAATTATATTTTAGAACATGTACATAATTATTCTATATATAACCTCTGTGAAGGTATGCCTCGGCATTGAAACTTCAATGCCTCATCAGGTGTGTAAAGAACTGGAAATCCTTTTTCTTTATATTTATTTAGTTTTGTTCAAGGTGTTGGTAGGGGTTAGTGATGATGGGATAGGTCTTTGACCGTTGCAATTTTTGGAGAGTGTTTTGTTAGAGGTGTTGGTGGGGGTTAGTGATGTGACTGTTGGAATTTTTTGGGAGGGTGTTTCTTAAGTGGTTGATTAATGAGTCTTTCATTCTAGACAGTTGTAAGTTTTAATTATCTATTGACTAGACTATATCTTTATGGATTTTTTTTTTTTAAATCATATCACCCCCGAGCAAGGCGGTAATGCCACTGATGTGCAGGGGGCTACGTAAGAGTGAAGAGATTGGAAAAGAGAAAACCGGGAACCACATCCTAAACAGGGAACAAGAAGAGCCGATAATAATTGGCGTGGCTATTTTTTTAAATTTATTTTTATTTAAGCAGAGTCTTTATAATTAATGTAAGTTTGCATGTTTAATCTTAACTTTGGATTTAGGGAATATGTTTTTTGTATTAAATTTAAAAGTTTTGGTTTTTAATTAGATCATAATTTGGAAACCGTTTTCTCTATTAAATTTTAAATTTTAAATTTCTATTCTTATATCTAGTCAATATATGATTCATCTAATTATGGTTATGGTTATTTTTTTATTTTTAATTATTTCACCCCAAGCAAGGCATTCCACTGCCACTATTGCGCATGGGGCTACATAGGGGAATGTAAAGAGAGAGAGTGGTTAGATATAGGAAATGTCAAAAGGAGGGTGATAGATGGGTAAGGATACGGAGGCTGGGTAGATGGGAAGAGTGTTTGAAAGAATGGAGGCGAGTTGGTGTGTTAGGAGGTGTCTATTGACCTTACATTTAAACTCCTGGAGATTGTAGCCATCAGGGAAGCAATCATGTAGCAGGGAATTCCACAGTCGGGAAGCGAGAGAAAGGAAACTGTTGGAGTAGAAATTGCAGTTGCATTTCATTGGTTTCACTGTAAAAGGGTGGGATCTAGTATCTCGAGCAAATTCGTACCTAGGGGGCACCAGTGATCTAAGTTCATTGGAGCAGAAGCTGTGAAAGTATTTATAGAAGAGACACAGGGAAGCCACGTCGTGCCGGTGAGAGATAGGCTGCAGGCTATCTGCCTAGTCCGTATCGATTACATTACAGACTCTCTGTTGTACTTTGTCGAGAAGCCCGAGGAGAATAGCAGGGGCACCCGACCAGATATGGCAGCAGTATTCAATGCACAGGCATATGGTAGACTTATATATGTGCAGGATAGATTCAGATGGAAAAAACTTCTGGGACCTGCACAGAGATCCGACTTTCTTAGCAGCGGATTTAGCAATGGATTCGATATAGTCATTCCACTTGAGGTCCGCTGAGAGTGTGAGACCAAGGAGGTGTAGTGTTTTACTCTCTGGGAGGCGAGCCTGGTCCATGCTAATGGGAGGTAGGTGCGATTGTCTGTGATGGCTAATTGATAGCAGCTTCGTTTTAGAGGCATTAAAATTTACGAGCCATTTCTTACCCCCGTCCACTACGGATTGGAGGTCCTTATCAAGCTCAGCTGCAATGTTAACTTTGTTGCCCACACCAAATTTTTGATCGAGGCGAGAGTAAACTGTGGTGTCATCGGCGTACATACCTACTTGGAATCTTATGGTATCAGGGAGATCATTAATGTAGATCAGAAAGAACGTAGGACCTAGGATTTTGGTTATTAACTTATGGTTATTAACCTTATCTTGAGCACTGTTTTTAAATTAATGTTTTGGATGTTGTAAGAATTCTTCATTCTGTATTCACTAGGATATATATACATACATACATACATACACACACACACACATCTTACATACATAAAACTTGCTATTGTTTCTTATTCACTTTATTGGTTTTCAATTTTTATAAAATATGGGGGTTTTCAGCCATGTATGGCATAAGGCTAATATTGATATACATGATCAGGACCCCTATACAGTATATTGTCATAATTGTTTTATTTTAATATTAAGTTTTTGCTGATTATCAAGAGTCAGTAGATATGCTAAGCTATGAGGGCTTCCTTAGTGGGCCTAGTATAGAAACTAATATGAGTGCCATTAATAAAGAGGTGACAACAATGTTTCAACAGCAGCAGCAGCCAGCAAAGAGAATAGAGTCAAGCATGAGAAGTAGTAGCAGGTTTAAGGCTCCAAGCTCTTGTTCCACAGTGAATTAAAGCATTGGTTTGTGAATTTGGCGAGTTCAACACCTGGGCTGCATTGTACAGAATGGAACAAGTAATAACAAAGTACTGCTAAAAATTCGACATGACAGTGGAATGAGAAAAATATACTTCCATGGATTGAATTTTATTTAAAAATTAACTGAAAATTACTCAGATAAATAAACACCTGATGAAGGCACATGAAATGTTGTAATAAAAACAACAAAGATGAGAGCAAATTTTCAAGTGTGAATAATCTTAATAGTCAATTAGATGTATAAATTTGGCTGTTATAAAAATGTATAAGTAAAAATAAGATTCAGTACTATCAATGATTTCAGGCATCTGTTTGAAAGAATTGTCTTTTACTATTTTTAAAGGTGTTATCATTCCATGAGCTCTTCAGACCAGCATTTCTCAACCTGTTTACACTTGTGGAAACCCTGAAATGATTTTGATGCTTCATGAAACCTCCGCATAAAAATTATTATATCATTATTAATATTTATCTCTTTATATTTTTTATCATAGTTCACATGATAACCATAATATATAGACACAATACTGTACTTGAATGAGTCACTCAATGATATGATAAACAAATTAAGGCAATTTTATGCTGCTGCCCTATAGACGTCACTATATATTTTTAATGATAAGCATAATTTTAAATAATATAAGAGTTTGAGGCCTTTATTATAGGTAACTTCACTTTTTTTGCTAAAAAACATCATTGCATGGGGAAAAAAATACATAGGCCCTAAATTTAATAAAAACACAGTTTTATCATAAAAATGCTTTATTATTAAGAACAAAGTATTTTGTAATTCTTTCTAATGTTCAAAATTTTTTTTTGCATCAACAATTTACCAGAACAAATTATGGAAATTTTAGTTTCTGATGAGTTCAGTAATTTTGAAATTCTTTAAAATTTAAAAAAAAAAAAAAAAAAAAAAAAAAAAAAAAAAAAAAATATCAAATAATTGTTGGAATTTCATGAAACTTTCAGGATTTATTCACAAATTTTAAATTTTTATAAAAATCTTAGTAAAAATATATTTTTTCTTTTACATGTTATCCCCCTTTCTCAACTTTATTTCATAGAAATTTCTAGAAATTTTATTCTGTTTGGAAACTTTGTTTTATTAATTAAACGCAGAACTCCTTGGAGAATATAAATCATCGATTCTTTTCTTAAAACAGTTGCTCCTTTCCCAAAAATTTGCTCCAAATAGTTAAAAAAAAAAAAAAAAAAAAAAAAAAAAAAAAATGCAATAAAGCATTGAAATTATTTAATTAGATAAGCTTTTAATAGTTTTTATAAATATGTATTAGTAGCATTATAGTCTGAGGAAAAAAAATAATTGTGATGAATAATGAATTTTTCAAGAATTGTTTTCAATTTTTAGTTCTAATAATTTATAGTTTTATGAATCTTAAAAATACTTCAAAATTTTGTCTGCGTTAGTAAATATAGTTTGCGCTTAATAACCTAAGTGAAAAATCAAAAAGCTCAATACAAATCATCACACACAAGATTTTTAAAAGTTTTTTCTCATGCGTGCCCATTTTGAAAGTATACATGACATTATCAGAAAATAAAATTGATGACTATAGTAAATTTAAAGTCAACATTACTAAAATTAAATTGCGAAGAATATTTCCTGCATTTTTAAAATTACTGAATACTTTAGGTTTTAACAGATAAAGTCTCTGTAGGATAGCAATAAACTTGTAAACACCTTATCAGTATTTGTTAAGTGCTTGTCAGGCATTGAATGATATAGAAATCACTACAACTGTTTGTTTTTTTAAATCCATTTTTCTGTTTTTTTTAAACTTAAACTAAATAATATGTTTCAAATCAGATTAATTATACTTGAAATCAATTTATATTTCTCAAAAGAAAATTACATCACAATGGAAGACGGCTAAAAGAGGTACTAATAAGCTATTTTAGGGAAAGAAAAAATCAATTACAATCAATATAATTTCTGATTGAAAAATATACCACAGAGTATTTTGCTAACTGAAAATAGTAACTTTAATCTTTCAATTAAAGCTAAAATAAAAGCTTTTTCATTTATAAAAATTCATTTTAAAACTTAGATATTGTGAAAAAGTGGAGGTACCTAGTTTATTATAATATCCAAGTATTTTTGCAGTTTTTATATCAGTGTTATAATTGATTTTTCCAACCGATATTCAAGACAAGCCACATTTCTTAGTTCCACCAATTCAGACCATTACAGCTATGACTCATCCTCATTCCTTACTTATTCAATTGGTAAGGAGGAAATTCCACTCAGACAGCTTCTTCCCTAGAACTGTTACTTTATATAACAGACTCCTGAGAGGATACTTCCTCAAACAACAATCTTAACTTCTTCAACGCTAGGATCAAGTGTTATCTCTCCTAAATGTCCCCATAAAATGTGTTTCTTACTTTATTTATAAAAACTTCACTCAGTAACTCCCATACCTTGAGTGGTTCTTGGGCCTTGTATTAGGTGAATGAGAGAGAAAAAAAAAACAAGAAAATAGTTCTTCTCAGGATAGTCCATGAAATTTGTATCTGAAGTCTAACTAATAAATGTAGGTGTCCCCCCCCTAAAGCTCTCTTTGTCCTATTCTCTTTTATTAAGAATTTACTTTGAAATTCTCTTAGACCAATAATTTATGCTAATAATACCACTATTTATGGATGCACTCTCCAAGACCAAGATGATTGAAGTCTTGAAACTAATCTATTCTGACCTACTTCTAACAGCTCGATGAAGACATTACTTACATGTACCTTTGATAAAAAAAACAAAAAAAAAAAAAACAACAACAACAACAAAAAAAAAACAAAAAAAACAAGCTAGTATCATTTCATCACCATTAACCCCAAATCTTCAATCATGATGAACAGTTTCAATCCTTGATGAAGAACCAAATTTTAAATGTCTACTGGGTCTCGGGTTCACTCCAGATCTCCAGTGCAACTTGTATATACAATCTATTGCTAAAGATGAAAAAAAATAGTTGACTCATCCTGAAATTCTCAGAATTTATTTGTTGTGGAGTAGTTTTTGCACTGAAGGTTATAATCGTGCTATGTCAGTTGCTAATCCAAAATGTTAGGAACTTGGTAATCTTCCACTGAAAGCTAACTCCTTAGTATTTAGCTAACTTTACATCAGCCATTATCAAAGATGACAATAGTGTTGGTTGTAACGAGAATGGCTGATATGAGCCGAAAGTTCAGAAAGGATTAAATAAAAACATGTATCAATATTGGGATTTTCTTGCCTCTTTCAATGATAGTGCTATTAAACTTATCAGATGATATGAAAAAAAAATTTACAAAAAAATAAATTGACAAAACTTGTCTATATTATTTAATGAAACATGCATCAATGAAAAAATGCTGCTTAAATACACACAATATATATTTTCAGTGATGGTTGTTAGTATATCCAGCCTTGATAAAAGTCCTCCTGCCATTCTTCATAATTATAAGAATCAGATTAGACCAAAAAAATGGAGTCTTGCTGTCAGATCTGGGCCACTTATTTTTTACTTTCCAGACATGATAAAATCAAAAGTTGTTTATGTGGTCTTGCGCTGGTGGAAACATAATCTACCCTGTAACTTCTTCCACACATTATTGCAAGCCTGTCACTACTTCCATGGCAAATGTTCATATGAGCCCCAATCTTTAGTGCTACCAGTTCAGGCCTTTACGGCTAGGACATGCCACGCTACTTTCACAGAGGTGAATCACCCTTATTTCCTTTGTGTTCCAGATATCGAAGTAAGCTCTCCCTGCCCTCAAGAACTCAAATGCTGTGAAACAAATACCCACACGAGTGTTTACCTAAAAATTTCAATCTTGATTTCAAGTCAAGGATCAATCTTATTTCTTATCCCCACAATCTCCACTTCCTACCAGGTTCTCATCCATTCATCACAAACATTTCAACTGTGATCCTCTACATTGAATGTATCTCAAGCCTTGTATTAGGTGAAATTCATTAAGGGAAAAAAAATAAATGCAAGTACTGTTAATAGTACATTGTTCTTTCTTTTATTTAAAAAAATATTTTCCATTTTGCGTAATTTTCTTGCATTGTATCAACAGAAATGACCAAAAATATCCTCACCAGTGGCATGAGCATAATCCTACCAGTATATATATATGGTATAGAAGAATTAGTATGTATAGATAGCTCACAAATTAAATTTCATTAACACAAAACTGATGAACCACCAATTCTTAAACTGGTAATCAATATTTAAATTTCAAACAAATGTGTTTACATTATTTATTTACATCCTTTGAGAAGAATGTGAATAAAAATTGGAATATAATGAAAAATCATATATAGCTTCAAAATTTAAAATCAATAACAACTTCCCAAACGTACAGATGGGGGGGGATACTGCTGAAAAGTAATCGAACTAACCAAGAAAGGATGTGGAAAAAAAATGTTTAGTTTTAGGAAGTGTTTTGGATTTCAGCATCCACCTGTTTGACTGTGTCAAAGGGAGATAACTTACAGGAGGTTGACAAGTGATTGTAGGTCATAGTGACTTGTCAAGAATTCACATATAAAAAGTGGCTATGTGATGAATTATTAAACCTTTTTCATTGCACTATGATGTTTGTTAGAAAGGATTAAAAATTTCAAAAAGTAATTTAATAAAAAAATTACCTTGGTCTTTCATCTTAATAATGTCAACGACAGAACTTTATTTTAATTAAGTTTGTGGCCTTTTTCATTACGCTATGCTGTTTTTCCCCACAAAATAGTGGAGGTACCTATAACACACACATGGACACATGATACCATAAATAGGTATATACATATAAAATGATCACAAAAGGGAAAAAAAGAGTAAAATAAATGAAATAAAATAAAAAAAATATATACAAAATAAAGTAAAATAAAAGACAAGAAGTATATGCACATAAACATACACATGGACACACACACACAAGATAAAGCAAATTGATAAAACAACAGTTATAAAACAGGCCCTCTTCCACTTTGGCAAAAGTCAAACTAACAGTCAGGTTAACACATACGCAGATAAACCACATATTAAAGCAGACTGATATCATCAGACCAGAAAAAGGTCCCAGCTATCAATCACATCCACACACACACACATATATATATATATATATATATATACACACCATAAATACACACACGTGCTCTAACACACTCACACTAAAATTAATGACAGCAGCAGCAGCCAGGAATGACCATTCGCTGAATGACATGATTTCGGACAGAAGCTCTCCTGCCATTCTGAAGATGAGATTTTGATCTCGAAATATTAATGTATAATAGGTAATACCCAATGACTTCTTTACCTTCCTTTATTTTACTAAACGCATTGTGACAGCCTTCAAGACCTAACCATACACCTAATATATACAATGCTTCAAGCAAATTACAAAACTTTCCTAAATTTTTAAACATTTCTTGTATGCTACTTGAAAAGATTTAATTTCTTACATGATAGTTTGTATTTGATACCAGATTTTTTTTTTTTTTTTTTTACTTGAGCCAACTTCATTTTTATCATGTGAACATAGCATAATATCAAGATTAACATATAGAAGAGCTTTATTAATATTAAGATATATACAGCAACTTCACACATTGAACAAATAGGTTTTCAAACAGAAAATTTGAGATTAAAATGCCTTGGTTATCAAACACAATTTTGGTTTTGGAGCAACATTGCCAAACTGAATTAACCTGAATGAAATCATTTCAGAGTCAACTGCCGTGTTGTATACATTTATGTGTTGTGCTGTGCTGTGCTTTTCTTTACCAGATTTATTGTACTCTGCCTTTTTGCTCTTCATTAGCCCTTAGACATGGTCCGAAAGAAAATTAACAGTAATATTGGTCAAGGAAAAAGAAAAATTGAGAGAAAAACAATTAAAGTGAAGAAAGAAATCATCACAAAACACAAAAATTGCATTCATGTGTCAGATCTTGCTGTGCAGTACAGTATGTCTAAATCAACAATATCTACCATTCTAAAAAATATAAGGAAGTGACAAAAGAAGCTGATACATTTTATATTGATTCCTATAGAGAAAATAGTTCCAGCTTACATACATTTCGGATCACAAATGGCTTTCAGGAACAGATTAAGTTTGTGAACCAAGATTCTACTGTATATAATGTTAGACTTTTTGCAGAATGTTGGGTAGTTTATAATAGTGCTTGTTTCTGAAGGTATAGTACTTTATTATTATTATTATCAATGCTATTCAAATATTATGTTGGTGGATATGACTATAGAGATTCTGGCAATTTTGAAGTATTATTTTAAATTGGGCTTCAAAGCCAATGAAACAACAGAATTTGGGAAGTACAAGGAAATGGAACACTATCAGACCCTTCTGTATAAAACTGGTTCAAGCATTCTAAGGGTGGTAACTTATCCCAAGAAATAAAACTGTCAAGGTAGATAATCAGTTATTGATTATGATGCCTTAAAATAAAAGGTAAAGAATGCGATCACCAAAACTTGAAATCTTTTCAGAACAGCTAAGATCACTCAAACAGAGAGTATTACAAAAACTTAACATTTACTGTATTTTCCGGCTTACAAGACGCACTTTTTTCAAAAAAAAAAAAAAAAAATATGTGTCTTCCAAGACAAATGTATTAGTTGCCATCATGACATGGATGGTAGTGAGGATCATTTATTGTACATCACTGACAGTAGGGATGACTCTACAGATGACAGTGTAGAGCTTTTACATGAACCCAGCAATGATGAGTTTTTACATGGGTGGTAGTGAGGATCATTTATTGTACATCACTGACAGTAGGGATGTACCCAGCAGTGATGAGGTTTTTACATGGAGGGTGGTATGAGGGGATCATTTGTGTACATCACTGACAGTAGGGATGAACCCAGCAGTGATGAGTTTTTACATGGGTGGTAGTGAGATCATTTATTGTACATCACTGACAGTAGGGATGACTCTACAGATGACAGTTTAGAGCTTTTACATGAACAACAGTGATGAGTTTTTACATGGGTGGTAGTGAGGATCATTTATTGTACATCACTGACAGTAGGGATGTACCCAGCAGTGATGAGTTTTTACATGGGTGGTAGTGAGGATCATTTATTGTACATCACTGACAGTAGGGATGACTCTACAGATGACAGTGTAGAGCTTTTACATGTACCCAGCAGTGATGAGTTTTTACATGGGTGGTAGTGAGGATCATTTATTGTACATCACTGACAGTATGGATGTACCCAGCAGTGATGAGTTTTTACATGGGTGGTAGTGAGGATCATTTATTGTACATCACTGACGTAGGGATGACTAGGGATGACGTAGAGCTAGCAGATGAGTTTTTACATGGGTGGTATGGATCATTGTACTTTTGACAGTAGGGATGACTCCCTGCAGATGATAGTTTGAGCTTTTATGTTTTTCCCAGCAGTGGGATGAGGTTTTTACATGGGTGGTAGTGAGGATCATTTATTGTACATCACTGACAGTAGGGATGACTCTGCAGATGATAGTTTAGAGCTTTTACATGTACCCAGCAGTGATGAGTTTTTACATGGGTGGTAGTGAGGATCATTTATTGTACATCACTGACAGTAGGGATGACTCTACAGATGACAGTGTAGAGCTTTTACATGAACCCAGCAGGGATGAGTTTTTACATGGGTGGTAGTGAGGATCATTTATTGTACATCACTGACAGTAGGGATGACTCTGCAGATGACAGTTTAGAGCTTTTACATGAATCCAGCAGTGATGAGTTTTTACATGGGTGGTAGTGAGGATCATTTATTGTACATCACTGACAGTAGGGATGACTCTGCTGATGATAGTTTAGAGCTTTTACATGAACCCAGCAGTGACAAGTTTATGAGAATTGAGGATAAATAAAATTTGACTGTTTTAAATTTTCAATTCATTTTTATGAAAATAAAACCACCCTTAGATGATGAAAGATGTATGGCATATTTATTTTCCAACTAGTATGTCGCTGCCATACAAACCAAATCAAACGAGCGATTAATGCAAAAGTTTTTAAGAAATTTCTTTTCAATATTAGGGTGTGTCTTCCAAGCTGCAGCATCTTGTAAGCTTGAAAATATGGTATATCTCAATGTGCCATGTTTTTCAGGATATGGGCAATCATGGCTCTCTAGATGCCTGACTTTTGCTGTTCTCAATAGTAGATGCACCTTCATATCCAATGGTTCAAACTTGTCAAGTACTATTTTCTTATCTTACTTGCTTTACACTCAATTAAAAATGAAAATACTCTGTGTACACCCTTTTCATTCACCCCAATACCCCAAATACTTTTGATACATCCTAATACCCTATATCTGTCTCCTGAGATCAATGATTAAAAATTGCTTCTGGTAATAAATCCACCAGCTCTTGAAGACAATCACTCAACAGACCCAACTGAATGGTTCAACAGAAACACAAAGAACTTTACCAAATAACAAGCATCACATCACTTCCAGACTTCCAACAGCAGCAACAATTAAAATACATGTAACTTGCAGAAAATAACATTGATTTTTCTCACTACCTTAAATGAAAGGGAAGGGAGTAAGCCTTCAATACAAGAAAGAATTAACAGTGGATTCAATAAGCATGTTTCAGAAAAATATTTTTAAAATAAGATCTTATAAATTTCAACCAACAGTAATGCTAACTGTTCAATGAATACCTAATATTTCTTTATAAAGGAAACAGCTAATCACACAATTATCATAATATTACTTTGAGAATTTTTTCTTTTTTTTTTGCAAGGTGCAACACTAACCTACATTTCAACCAGTAAAGATTTAACCCAATATTCCATTTAAATAAGCATTGTTTGTCCATGATGAGGGAGCTTCTGTTTCTCTTACTTTCTGGAAATGCTTGCATTCACCCCTATCAGGGTACAAAGTTTACACAATACATAATCATAGTAGCAGAGTAATTTAGTAGAGTTTTCAAAGTTAAATAAGTTATACTTTGGTAATTATATATGGATATCCTATTCCATCCTAAAAATAACTAGAGGATGCTAACTTTCATTTTAACATAATAAAAAAAAAAAAATTAGTAAATTATGGAGTCAATAGTGTGAGTAAATTCTGAATGAGAACTGATAAAAGGTGTTAGATTTACTAATGTTAAACCAATTAACTGACTGAAGGTTTTATTAGCAAGTAAATTTTATAACAAATTGAATTTATCACCTAAAATAGTTATTTTATTAATAAGCTGGGTAATTTTTTAGTTGATGTAAACAATGTAATAACGTTGGAGTTTGGATCTGTAAGAATTATAAAAAGAACCTACCTCTTCTTCCAAGTACCTTGAGGTACCACACTGATAAAAGATCAGAAAATGTTGTTATAAGCCTCACAAAACAAAACGCCAAAGTAAAATGATTAAAAAAAAATCATGATACTAGCATTTATTTGCTCTTATTAAGTGCATGCAAAAGTTGTAAAAAAAAAAAAAAAAAAACCAAAAAAAACCTGTTTATTCCATCTAATAAAGAGGGAGGAAAAAATAGCATGAGGAACTTTTGCACAAACCTAATATTAAAAGCAGTTTGAAGAAAATATCAAAAGGCTATTTTTCTCCATAATCACAAAATAATTGTCTAACTTGTATTGTACTTATCAGTAAATTACTAATTTGTTAATGTCCCAGGAAATTTCTATACATTGAAAAATAAATTCAAAACAACATATAGAACCTGTTCAAGATGATAAAAAATATCTTTGATCTAAAATGAACCCTGATGTTGGGTCAAATATAGAATTTGATGGAGAAGTTTCCAGCACAATGTTATGGAAATCTTAGGTTTTTGAAATCAACAATAAAAAAAAGCTTCAAAATTAAAGAAAACAAACAGGTTCAACAGTTATCTTTCACTTACTTTTTAAAGGAAAAATAGAGATATCATTTTGAGGCACAAGTCATTGGCAATGACAAATAGATTTATTATAAAAAAAAAAAAAAAAAAAAACACCAAATGAAATAAATTATGGCTAGATTGAAAACTTAAACAGAATCTATAAGGGTGAGAGAATGCTTTATGTTTCGTAAGATTTATTCATTTTTTTGCAATTAAACATTTTTAGAAAAGAAGTTATTCCTTTCTGAAAGAATTTGGATAATGCCAAACTGTTAATGGTTTTCTCATGGAGTAAGTGTTTTGACGATTTGAATAAAAGAACATTTGGAGATAAATATCAACTGAATAGGAATATTGCAGTCAAGGTAAATATTCCTAATTTAATATTCTGACTAGTTTCCAGAGTGTAGATGACATTTTCCTTTTAAGAGCATGGTATTTTTTATTGAACAAATTTTCACTTATTTATTATGATAAATCTCTGGTTTGATTGTTCAATTCTGGATGCTTGTAATAGGTTATCATAATGATCATCAAAACCTTATGAGGATGAGGCTTTAGACTATATGTTGGCATCAGTATTTTCGAGAATATTAATTTCTTCCAGCAAAGAATAAATGAATTAGAAATTTCCAAAAGAAATTTTATTATTGCTAATAATGATTATGTCCCTGATAAATTTTACCTAATAGACAGAAGTAAGATTTTATTCCCTATACCAAAATGTAACATTACTTGAAAAACAAAAACATAATATTAGTAACCATAAAAAGAAATTCAAGACTATGTATTTTAAAATGATTTACTTGCAATGGGAGGGGGGGGGAGAGAATGTGTACGCGCATGATAACCAAGTGACAATGTGAGATGACATGCTCGCTCTCTTGTCCTTCAATCCACTGGCATTGAGAGAGAGAAAAAAAAAAGACATTGATGATGATAGTTTAAATAAAAAATTTATTTGTTGTTGTCCAATGTCCATATATGAAGGTTCATGTTAATTAGATGAAAGAAAGGATGAAAATGGAACTTATTTCTTCATTTCTGGTGTACTCAGTCCATATTTTGTTTTCATTTTGTCTAAATCATCTTTCTTCTTATCTTGGTCAATTCGTTTAAATGCCTACAAATAAAAGAAACAAAAACAAAAATCAATGTCTGCTATGAAACACCAAATTTTAAAATTGTTTTTGTTTTTATTAATTTTTAGATTCCTTTCAAGTTTCAATTACCACTTATTTTGATTTCCTCAATAGGAAGAACTCCAGTTCCCTAAAAACCTGTATAAAAAAAAAAACTTAAACCAATTTACCCAGAATGGTGTCAACTTCTGAGAGGATCATGAAGCTGTCAAAAAAGATGACAAAAATAATAGAACAAAATGGCACATATGTGGTTGAATAAATCTATGTATAAATATCTAAAGTATAGTCTTTGAAATTCGTATAGAACTGATATTGTATGTGTGAATAAAAGCAAAAGAAAATCTTTTCCAAGGTTACCACAGATCTATCTAAAAAACAAAATTCCAAGACTATGTTAAGTTTCAAGGATTGAAACTGAAAAACATGTGCACACAAAGTGAATGGTCATTAATTTCAAAAACATACTTTGTGATTTAATAGTTTGACAGATAAAATAAAATAAAAAAAAAAAAAAAAAAACCCAACAGCAGGTTCCAATAATTCATGTTAACATGAATTGGTTGAAAATATCAAAGAAAACCAAGTATTGAAGGCTGAAACACAAATGAGTGCAGACCTGGTTATGTTACCCATTTTGTGTAGCATTCTACACAGTTTTGGGTTCCACTACACTGAACATTTTGAATGAAACATGTTAATTCTTACTGCTACACATTTCAGCTATCTAGATTGTTTGTGAATGGCACAAAATTTCTTGACTACTGCACATTTCCTGTGAAGTTAAGTATAATGGTTTTAATGAACCAAAATACAAATAGAAAGTTTCACAAAAAGACGACGCATTTTGGTTACCTCCTACTATTCACGGCTTTGGTTGTTCATGGCACAGAACACATTGATGATAGCATTTTTTCAGTTCATTTAGTTTAGCATTCAGTTCCATTTCAGATATCTCTATGGATTTGTCCTTTACAGATCTTTGCATGGCATTGGACTTTGTAATAAGTGTGAAGTTCTGAGTCTGCTCAGCTTCATCCGCATAGGTTGGCCGACTCAAGCAAATCTTGTATGCAACTTTCAAGCTTGCGTTTCTTTTTTGGTCTTCAATTCTTCAATTTTCATAAGCATGGATTTCTGTTTTTGTCTCGCTGCTTCTTCTCCCCACCTAGCACCTTCAACTGTGACCAAATAGTCCGTGATAATAACCAGAATCTGCTCTTTCATATTGTTAGTGAAAATTTTCTTATCGACTTAAAAACTTATCTCTGTAGAAACCTGTCTATGAGAGAGTACCAGCAATCTGAACAACTTTCCAGGTTTTGATATTCTTTGTTGCTAGACAAAGAAGAGTAGAACAAAGTGTTCAAACGGTCTCCATGCTTGCTGAAATTCTTGAAAGTAATATATCCAGCAGTGTCCTCCTCAAACTTTGTACTGACTGACGACGTCATCACAGTCAGACTTGCTGAGGTATTTTCTGCCCATCAAGCAAGAAAGACATATTTTTAGATTGTTTCCTGTGGCAATTTTTTTCATACAAATTGATCCAGAGTTCAGAGATGCGAGTGTAGGGCCTTTGATCTTCCATGATTCTGTTTCCACTTTTGGTAAATTCAATTTTTTTTCCATTTTTACTTTTGGGAAATTTCATTTTTACCATTTTTATAGTATTTTATGAGAAAATTGCAATTCAATATGATATAATCATTATTAAAACTGAAAACAAAAACACAATTCAAACTTTTGTTCCATATAAAGAAATAGCAAATATCTACAAATCTTTTTTTAAATGTCAAAATCCAAGTCTAAAAATAAATTTTATGTAAAAATAAAAAAATGTAACATGACTAGACCCCAAAATAATAGAATCTATATTATAATTCTGCTTGTTCCTTCTTTAGTTACATAGTTTCTCTCTCTACAAAAGCTTTTCTTTTCTCTCACCTTTGCCAAATGGAAGGGTAGTAAAGAGTGAGAGAGTAGGCGGAGAGAGCTTATAGCATTATCGTATCAGTAGCAGCTTAAGCTGGTGGTTGTAGAGTAATAGTGTGTGTGTGTGTGTGTGTGTGTGTGTGTGTACTGTACAATATAGTAAAAATAGGTAGATTTGTTGTTGTATCCAGTGGCCTAATAATGAAATTTCTGGCCTCTACACACCTACAGGAGACTCAGTTGGTCTTTTCTGTTTACAATGGACACAGGAGCCTTTAAGGTAACTTCAATTATTTTTAAGTTTTTTAATCCCTTCTAACATTTTTGAAATTTTGTCAGTAAGTTTTGTTTCGATTTGAGTTAGCGGCTAAAGAAACATTACAACTGTTTTACAATGGAAACATAATGATTGCATTACACACTTTTTTTTTTGGTGACAAACGCATTAATTTGGAAATTCTCGCAAAAATCAAATAATTGTCGGATTTTAATGAAACTATCAGTACTCATTCACAAATGAATGAAATTATATTTGAATATTTTTTTTTATAAATCTTGATAAAATGCCATGATTTTTCAGTAATAAAAAAAAACAAAAAAAAAACATTTTCTCTTTCAAAATCTCTTACAGTAAAGTAGCTTCTATGGACATTACTTTTATAGATATTTTAATAAAATTACACTTATCGTTATTTTATTACCCAGTACCTTTATGTTTGAAGACGTTACTATCATTTGTAGTATGACAAAGTAAAATTCTTCCGTGGAAATTCCAGGGGTTCCGCTAGTAATATAAGATTACAGAAAGTAGCTTCTATGGGCATTACTTTTATAAATATTTTAATAAAATTACTGTGTTGTCGTTATTATATTATTTTCAAAAATAATTTGTTATTTATAAAAACCCATATTCTGTGATTGTGGAAAATTTGTTCCCCTACAAGTGACCTTACAGTAGTATCTAAGGGGAGAATTTGCCAGAAGTTTCTCAATGATGAAGATAAACGTTGTCTTTGTTGCAATTCTGCATGCAAACAGATCTTTTGTTGATACACTTCTTTTGTGGGATAAATTTGGCATAGCCATATCTAGCAGAAATCCACGCTCAATCTTTGCAGCATCTTTGGGTTTGACCAAACTCTTACAAATTCATTCAGTTTGGAATTATCTTTTTACTTTGCTCTTCTTTCACAAATCTTAGTTTCATAATCATGCTAAAAATTCAGCTGCAAGGAAAGAAGGTAATGATTTACCACTCTGATATTTGATCAGAAATGGTTCAATGTTTTTCAAAAAACACAAAAACCTGTAGTTTCACTGAAAATACATCATTCACATTTGAAAGCACTGCAGAGAAGAACTTGATCTAGGAACATTTTTCTGTTTTTTTAAATTAAGTTCACAAATTTGATGACATCTGGCCAAATGTCTAGTTTAGGTACCTCGAGAAAAAAAAAAAATGCTGAAAAAATAGCATAGTATGAAGGAAAAGACCCCAAACTAAATAAAAACAAAGTTTTATCAGCAAAATGTTTGTTATTATTAAGAGGATAGATCAAAGTTTTTAATTATTTAAAAAATTTTTTAAATTTTAACACGTGTGAAATTTAAGTATAAAATCTTGTTTTTCTTTTGTCTGTGAGTGACAAGGATTTATTATGCCAAGCACTTTTTTTGTCAGTGAAAAATACATTCATTTAGAAATTCTTGTAAAAATCAAATAATGATCAGATTTTGATGAAAATTTCAGGACCTATTTATAACTGACTGAAATCATTTTTGAAATAATTATTTTTAGAAAATCTTGGTAAAAATATATTTTGTATATCATCTTATGATGGACTTTATCAAGTAAATATAAGGATTTTATTTTGTAACGTGTATTTATAAACAGAAGTAAAAATGTCATCAGACTTTAAAAATCTTAAAATGCTCAAAAATAATCTAAAACTAACTATTAAAATAAAAACAAATTATGGAGAATACTAAGAGATGTACTCAATTTTGTTTATTAGGTAACTAAGTTACATCACTTAGCATTTACTTTGATAAATTTCATCAAAGGACATTTTTTTTTTTAATATTTTACAAAAAGAAATTCTACTTATTTCACATTTTGTACAAAAACAGATCTAAGGGCAGGTAATTATTATCCCTCACAACCTGTCCAATAAACCAAGATATCACTCAAATTTTAATAGGTATTTTCTGACATTAATTTGTCTATGTATTAATGAAAGAGATGAATATTCTAACTATATATCAGTTTCTATTGATTCTCAAATTTCTTTTTTAGTAACAAGCAGACGACTGATTCTATCAAATTTTATTACTATTGAAATAATATGAACATTAACAAATACCATAGCATAAATATACATTTGATATTGACAAATATTGATTCTAGTTTATGAACTTGAGAAGAATATTTATGGAGGAAATATATAGTTTATAATAGCCACACACACACTAAAAAAAAAAAAAACCTATCTTAGCATTAATTATTAAAAACTCAATGAGAAATGTGTGTGGGCAGGGACAATTATGTAAGTGCCAATTTCAGGAGATAATTGTTTGAATATCTATCAGAATATTTCTATCAAATTAAGAAAACTTAAGAAATGTTGAAAATCTGTTATTACTCACCTTAACAGCTTGGTAATATAACACCACTAAGTATCTGTTACATACATTGAAACCTGATAAGTGGTCACAAGCATTCTTTGCATCAAATATGTCCTCATAAACAACAAATGCTGTACCTCGTGTTTCAGCTGTGTTCCCACTGGAAAGAACATCAATATACTTTCAAATTACAACCTTAAAATAAAAAGCTAGAAAAAATGTTATTTTGAAACAAGGATAAAAACTTTTTTTTTAGGGCTATCACAAGTAGATTTCCAAAGTAAAAAGAACTGTGATAAAAAAAAAAAAAAAAAAAAAAAAAAAAAAAAGATACAAGCTTAATAAAGATGTCTGAATTTAAAAAAGAAAATCCAAATTTTAAAATTTAATTCTGTTATAAGTATCACTTGAATCTAAAAAAATATCACTTGGTATTTTTTTGCATTCATTTATGAGAGAAAATAAGTTTTACTTTGCAGGACTGCCACTGGTGTGCAGAGGATCACAGTGAGAGAAAAAATAAGGTACAGGGAATGTCAAAGAAAAGATGAAAGATGGATGGGAATCAAGGAGATAGAAGATGGTAATTGATGTTGCATTTAAACTTTTGGAGATTGTAGCTACCAGGGAAGCAAGTAAACAGTAGGGAGTTCCACAAACAGGCAGTGCGAGAAAAGAAACAATTAGAGTAGAAGAGATGCTTACATTTGACTATTTTGATGGTAAAAGGGTGGAACCTTGATGCCAATCTAGTAGCATAAATAAATACATGTGGTCAAAGAACCAGGGGAAAAAAAAATTGTCAGAGTAGTTAGTAAGAAAATATTTGTAGAAAAGACAGAGGGAAGTCACATCACATTAAAGAGAAAGTGACTGATGGCAAACTGCTAAGTCAGGATTGATCATATTGCAGATCTTACTTCGGATTTTGTTTAGAACTTCAATATGAATAGCAGGAGCATCCAACCAGATATAGCAACATATTCAATGCATGGGTGAATGGTAGATTTATAATGTACAAAATAGATTCTGACAAGAAAAACTTCTTGGCCTGACAGAGAGACCCAACCTTTTCAGCAGTAGGTGCAGCTATGGATCTGATATAGTCATTCTATTTGAGATAATCTGAGAGAGTAAGGCCAAGGAGGCAAAGTGTAGTGATCTCTAGGAGACTAGCATCATTCATTCTGATGATAGAAAGGTAAGTTTCTCTATGGTGGTTAAAGGAGAGCAGCTTTGTTTTTGAGGCATTCAAATTTATGAGCCATTTCCTACCCAATTCAATCACAGATTGGAGGTCCTTTTGAAGGGCAGCAGCCAGGTTTACTTTGTCAGTCTCAGCAGATTTCTAATTGAGAGGAATAAGTGGTGGTATCATCTGCATAGATGCCTACTCGGGAACTGATTACATTATCAAGATCAGAAAAAGCATAGGACCTAGGATAGAGTTTTGAGAGGTGCCTGCATTCGTATGAAAGGCTCTTAAAATGAATATTGCATTAACAATTTTTGAGAGAATGATTTTTTTGTCAGATACAAGTCCTTTAGCCCTATTGCTTGAGGGAAAGAGAGGGTGTCATCTCTTTCCTAAGGGTATTTGTGTGTAATCTGTTAATATGTATAATCCTTGACTTTTTTATGTTTAGCATTCTGTGGAAAACTGTTTCTTGAGTAGAAAACTTGTTCTGTCATTATGACACTGTAGCAGTGACTTGCCTCGGCAACCTAAACGGGCCAGAGTCGGGTGTATGTTTTGTAAGGGAGTGTGGTGACGGCGAATTGGTGAGCATTGGTCAGATGGAGAATCGGACAGCACTTTGTTGTAAATAGAATTGATGTCGCTTGTAGCCGTTTATATTTACTGTGCTGAGTGTGCATTGGCTGAATGGTAGACAGGTTGAGTAGATAAAACGTGGTATGCTCATTTTGAGGCGGGGTCATCGTTGTTATTCGAGTCATTGTTTGTGTGAAAAAGTCTTTCGAAGATTAAGACAAGACGTGTGAATTTGATTTGCCTGTTTGAAATACTTTCCTGTGGTTGCTTCCTACCAATACATATCGTTTTCATTTTTGCAACAGACACCAATCACTAAACAGCAGCATTTGAATTCCACAGTCATGCTGTCATGTCTTGCTATGACAACAGCAAAAATATTCTCCAGTGAGATTGAGAACTAAACTATTGCAGTTGAGAGGTTGCCTATCATCAGTGGAATGAATAATGCAAAGTGTTAAAGGTTAAAATCATTTTCGGATGACTCATGTAAACAGATGGAAGAATTTAAAAATAGTAACGTAGGAAATTTATCCTTCTTCTGTAAATTTATAAATGACAAAATTAATACATTAAAAAGGAGAGAAATAAAAACACTATTGGTCCATAATCAACAGGTAATCTTTTAAAGAAATTCAAGTAGTTATACATTTGAGGTTATAGAAATTGTATTGATATTTAAATAAACAGTGATAAGCTTATGTAACAAGGCAACTCAAATATAGAATAATATTCAACCTTAGAGAATAATGTTACGTAAATGAGGAACAAAAATCTTTGCAATATTATTTTTTAAATTACAAGACTTTTTCTTAATTTCTAATAAAAAATAGTTTAACATTTTTTTAGTTTAATAGCCATAATTGTAGTTGGGTCATTTTCTCAACTAATTTTAGGACAGAATTTGGCACATATGATTTCTAGTTGTCACATTTTTTTTTTTATTTACTCAATAAAACATTTACTTATATATTGTCTTTTCTGAGCACAATATTTTTTAAAACAATATTTCTGCAGTATAATGTGGTTCAAGAGAATTTAAGTATATCCATAAAAAAAAAACAAAAAAAAAAACAACATACGTACAGTCTTATCTGTCGAATAGCACCATACTTTCCAAATATATCGTACATCTCTTCTGTCGTTATTTTGTATGGTAGATTCCGAACATACAATATTCGGTTAACTTCCGGCGGAAGCCGGACCTGAGAAAAATAAAAAACAGAGGTTTACAATAATATACAATGAATAGCAAAAATCATTTATGAAAATGATTCCCAGAAAAAATATGATTTTTTAAGGAATCAATAAGCAAATATCAAACTTTCTAGTAACATTTTTCCAAGCTACACTTTCAATCAAGTATGAAATTGTATTTTCTAGTTAAATTCTTATATTTTCCAAATGTCCTAAAAGAACAAGACAGATGTGCAATCATTATATTGAAATGTTTTTTTTTTCAATTATGAATTTTTGAAGCAAACTAACATCACATATTTTTAGATTATGAAACAAAGAAACACTTTTATTTAAGCTTTCATACTGACCCATACATGATCAACTTTTAGTAGATACTAATGATAAAAGCTCCAATGTTATTTGGATGATTGAAGATCTATCTAAAGTTTAGAATAATTTCTTTAAAAAATAAACATTTGAAAAGACTAACGTTTTGGTCAGGCATTCCTGTCTATATAAATAAATGAACACCAAATTTAATCTTTTACTAGAAATGTAGAATTCTTCAGTCATTTGTACTATTTATGAGCTGATACTATAGCCATTTAATACAAGTAATATGTTTATTACTAATTTGTTGTATAAACACTACATTCCAGCTTCAACTAAACCTTTCAATATCAGCCACTTTCACTAATGAATGTAAATGATCAACTATTAGCTGAAATGAATCACAAGACTAGACAGTAGTAACATAAGCAATTCTGGCGGAACAATATCCATTTTACTTAAAACATAATTTGAGTGGGATCTGAATTTGCAATTTCTTCTTTATCTGGATGCTCTAAACTTGGAATTCTTAACCCAGGTGATATCACCCATCAGCAGCAATTTCAACGGAACAGAAAATGGTGGGCAATATAGGATCTTAAGTATTAAAATGATATTTCAACATATACCCACTGAAACAAATATTACAAAGAAATAGTATTAAAAAAATGAAACAAAAAAAAAAGGAGGCTAAATGAGAATAACTGGGTCACACTCCGAGATAAGATATAAATATCCCTGCAAACAAGGAATATTTTGATATTTTCTCCAGTTTTGAAATGGGTCATTAACATTCAAATAGTTCTTCAGACAAAATAACTTTTTGGTGAAATATATATCAGTGCCCATGCATTGAATACTGCTGCCACATCAGATGCCCCTGCTATCCACCTAGGGGTCCTTGACAAAATCCAACAGAGAATCTGTAATGTGATCGATCCCGACTTGGCAGCTTGGATACAGTCACTTTCTCACCGGCACAACGTGGCTTCCCTGTGTCTTTTCTACAAATACTTTCATGGCTTCTGCTCAGACGAACTTAGCTCACTGGTACCTCCAATACATTAATTTGCTCGAGCCACAAGATTAGCAACTAGATCCCACCCTTTTACTGCGAAACCAATAAATTGTAAATACAAATTCTACTCCAGCAGCTTCTTCTCTTGCACTTCCCACCTGTTTACTTGCTTTCCTGACAGCTACAATCTTCAAGAATTAAAATGTAAAGTTAATAGTCATCTACTATCTCACTAACTTACTTCCTCCCTCTCATGCTTCTTTCTTCATCCATTCCACTCTCATCACTATTCTCATACTTCTCCTACCCTCTTCCTGACACCCCCTATAACCTGTTTCTCATAACTTACCTCCTATGTAACCCACTGCTCAATAGTGGCAGTAACACGATTATAAAAAAGAAAAAAAGATAAGGGAAGACCAAGACTAACTTAGCCTGTAAAATTAAGTGATTTTAAGATAATCTTTGTTAAATATATAACTGTAA
Organism: Ascarosepion bandense; assembly: GCA_037127315.1. Taxonomy (NCBI): domain Eukaryota; kingdom Metazoa; phylum Mollusca; class Cephalopoda; order Sepiida; family Sepiidae; genus Ascarosepion; species Ascarosepion bandense. The sequence continues at coordinate 689,633 of JBBBDQ010001593.1, forward strand.
TGTTACTGTTTTTTTTAATCACATTATCAATACAGGAAGAGTGCTCATTAAAACATAATTTACTCATCAATGCATACTTTTGAGTATTTATTATACAGGTGGATGGTGAACATTTTTTTCCATATAAAGTGGGTGATGATGCTAAAAATATTGAAAACCCCTGCTCTAAGCTGAGCAAATGAGACTTATAATGTCATTTCTAATTTATTATGCACAAAAGTAATTTCTTTTGTTTGAAATAATAAAATGAAGAATTATTCAGATGAGTAACTTAATCATTGTTTTTTTATTAAGGTTTTGATATGAGTGCTCTTTAGTTTTCCTCTGATGTACATTGTATTTGACGATATTTAAGTTATAAACCTTTTTTTTTTTTCAATTCCATCGCAATATTTCCTTACATTATCTTATGTTGTACTATTAAGCTAAGTTTGACTTTTCAAAGACATAAGTTATGGTTAGCAATCTGACAGGTCTTTACAACCAAGTTGGGCATTTTTATCTCCAATGTCCAAGAAATAGTTTTATTTTAAATTTCATGCTATAAATAAGTAATACTTGTGTACTTTTTTTTTTGCATGGTAATTTTTACGTGTAAATTAAAAGGTCAACCCCTTACAGGAAAAACATTTGTACAAATATGTCGCTTTTGATCACTATACACTTATCTTGCATCTGTCAAATCTATCGACACATATGGTGAAAAGGTCAGAAAGTTGAATTCTGTGTTTAAAAAATAGTTTTATTCTAAATTTCATGCAATAAATAGGTAATACTTGTGTAAATCAGATTAATTTAACATTAAATTAGCTAATTTTCCCAAAATAATGTCACATTTAACAAATATTTTATTTTTGCAACAATTTTAAAACCAAGAATTAGCTTTTGTTTACAAATGTGTTAATCGCTCAAAAATGGCCAAGAAAAAAAAAAAAAAAATTTAGATTCCAATCAATATAATTTCTGTTTGAAATATACCAGAGTATTTTACTTACTGGAAATAGTAAATTTAGTCATTTAGCTTTTAATTAAAAGCAAAACTAAAATAAAAATTTCAAGAAAACTTTTTTATTTTCCAAAATTCAATTTAAAAGTTATTTATTGAAAATAAGTAAGGTACCTACAATAAACCTACAATTGTTGACTGGGTTTTCTATGTCCAGCCTTTCAACATGCCAAAACCATTTAAGTATTGCTTGATGCAAAGCATCCATTGTACCATTTTTACATGTCGGTTTGAGTAATTCTGCTTATATCAACTTTAAGTGGCCAGGTTTCACTACCATATCGCATAACACTTTTAACGCAAGCTGTATATAGCTTTCCTTTCATCCTATGCAAGAATAGTCAGGTTAAAAGAGGCTAAAGTTCCCTAAATTTTTTCCTATCAGACCTTACATGGGATATTGTAGTTGCTTCTGTGCCTCCACCCGCACTTAAACATGTCACTAAGATAGGAAAACTGATCAACAACCTCATACTCGACAATATTTCATTAAATTAAATTTAGTCCAATAAAAAAAATATTTTGTGAAGATTTTATAAATTTAGTAAATAAATTAATTAATTTGTCATCGAGTCCTGAAAGTTTCATTAAAATCTGACAATTATTTGATTTTTGTGAGAATTTCTAAATTAATGTGTTTTTTCACCAGAAAAAAATTCCCCATAGTCAGATCTGGTCTAATGCTGAAGCAAAAAAAAAAAAAAAAAACTTTAATAACATATGAAAAAAAAAATACTTCAGTTTTTCCTTTAAACACATTTCGATGATAAAAAACAGTTTTTAAGTTTGGGGCCTTTTTTTTTTCTCATGCTATGCTGTTTTTTCAGCAAAAAAGTGAAGGTGCCTACAAAAATGAGTGAGATTGTTATGTAGACATAGATAGATTGGTGTTTGTTTTGTTCTTTTTTTTAGAAGGGGAGGTCTAGCTTAATTTTTTGCAAGTTATTTAAAGCCAGAAAATATTTTTCGATTGTAAGAATTTTTTTTTTAAGATAATGATGTTCTACTTAACCCATAACTGGAGGTAGATCCACATCTTATCTTTTAAAGTGTGTAGGCGAATATAGCGAACTCCGATTTCGAGTCATTATCTATCACACCACCCGCACATCCAAGCACCTGATATTCCGAAGCAGTCACCCCTCTAAGGAGGCTCGATATTGCTTAATTTCGGTGATCGTGTAAGCAGAGAAAGGGTAATAAGAATGATATAGGCTAACTCTGTGGAGTGAATAAAAGAGTCCGGTTCGAAATTCCGAGTAAATTAGAAAGTAGATGAGAAAGAACACCTGAAGAAGACCAGAAGGCAGAAACGTTAGAGAGGCTAAAAAAAAAAAAAAAAAAAAAAAAAGTTAGACTCAACAACCATCAGATGAGTTTGGCGATTCAAACAGAAAGGAATGTTTGTCTCTTTTCCATATAGTGGTAATTTTTACAGATAAATGCATTACATTTTGATAAAAATGTGCATATCAATTAGGTTACTTTATTTTTGGTGAACTTTTCTTTTAACGCTGGAACTATGATCATTTTTAAGAACTAAAAATTGATGATGATAGAGAATGTTTTGCAAATTCAATAAATTTTACGATCTTTTAACATCAAAAGCCAAAACCTGTAATAATATTAGCATTTACGCCGAGTACTAATTCTTAATTTTATCTTTAACTAACCTTATTACTTATAAATGGCCAATAAAGTTGATTTGAAATACACTTACAGTACTTTTGAGTACGGCTTTTAAACATAATAAAAAAGAAACAATGTGGATTGCGGACACAAAACTAATTGTCGAAATAATTTATTTTAACACGTGCCGGACAATGGCATTTTTTTTGTTGTTGTTAAGAACTCAATTCAGTTTTTCCAGTAAAAACAAGAATCACCATCCAGAACCAGGGTTTTTTAAGTTTTAGTCATTTTTTGGTTTCTATCACTATAGTATAAGCTTACAAATGGCACCAATCTATTTTTCAAACCCTAGAAGGAAGAAAATACGATGTTAATTGCTTACACATATTTATTTATTCATAATAACGAACTTTAATAACCTGATATTTACATCCTAAAACCTCACCAAAAAATCAACATGGCTTAAGGAACGGGTCTCATTAAGAGGAAGATATCTAGCTATAGAGAGTTTATGGAAAAAGTATATTCTTCTCAATATATTATTGAGGGTTAGCTGTAATAAACTAATTCAACTTAAGCGTAGATAATAGACATATAGAATGTTTTTTAACATAAAACTTACGTTTCCTTTTCTTCCCATCGCCATTTTGTCTGTTTATTTGTTCACTGTTCACAGTATTACTAACAGATCTCGTGTAATCTCGTTCGGGAATCGACGGCTATTTAAAAAACAATAAAACTATCATTAATCATAAACGTTAGTTTTTGAACATAAAATTAAATTAAAAACAAACTACTAGAAGAATGAAAATAATTAATTTTACAATAATCTGGATGTTGTAAAAATGTTTTTTCCTAAAAAATAAATGAAGTTTTGATTTTTAAATCTCGTTCCGGTGTTACAGTTTAGCGCCAGCGTCAGCAGCGTGTGTGTTTGTTACTTGACAAGCGCCATCGTATAGGAAGCGTTTGCATAACAACCTCTCTTGTTTTCTCTCCTTTATTGGGGGGCTGCCTACGTGGAGCAACCTTTACTGGAAACAAGAAAACATACAAACACCTACAGATCTACTTTTATACCTATATCCGTACAAACAGAAAAGAGGGGTATTTCGATTTGAAAAAAAAAAATATATATATAATATTATAATATATATATATATATATATATATATATATATAAAAGAAGTTAAAAAGTCATGTCTGTAACACAAAACAAAGAGGACGGACTTTTTAGTCCGGATCGTGAAAGCAGTAAGTAAAAGAAAAACATTTTTTGATGAATTGAAAAAAGTTTTATGTTTAGTTTATAATGTTATTTTAAACATTCGTTTTTATTTTATTTCTTATTTTTTCAATTTCTTGAAAATATTCAAGTAACGAGTTACTGGCGACAGGTTGACAAAAATTTTTTAAAAAATGCAAATTTAAAACAAAGTTATTTAGAAAAAAAAACGAAAGTCTGTTTGTTTCAGTGTTTTTGTTTATGAATGAGGGAAAATCTACACATGTTTGTTTTACTTTTGTTGTACGCCAAAGAAAGATGATCAGAGAACCTGGCGATCAGTCAGGAATTATGTTTTAAAATAAAATCCTCTGACAGTTTAAAACAATTCTTTAAATTAAATGTATTTTTTTTTATTTGTCACAGAAATATTTTTATGATAACAAATTTAAGCAAACGATTCTTATCTTAACTTTTTAAAATTATTTTTTAAATAATGGCTAGTTAGCTAAATATAAATTGTCATTAAAAATATAAAAAAAAAACCTGTGCTTTTTTTTTTTTTTTTTTTAAAATAAACCGTAAAAATAATTAAAAATTAGTTTTTGATCAGTTTTTATACCGAAGAGGTGGAAAGGATGCGCTTGACCCGGTACAAAAATGAAAGATTAATGAAGTTAGAGAAACAAAAATACATTCTCTATCCAAAGAACTTTAGTTAAAAGGTAGCAAAAAATGGTTGACTTGATGATTGTGAAACTTTTTTTTTTAACTTTTGACATCTTGGCGGTAAAAGTAATCAATAGATTTTTGCATTTGACTTGATTAAAAAATACACGCATACAATCCAATAAATCTCAGTAAAATTGTGAAGTTTAAAAGAATGTTTTCCTCTTAAATAATTGACAGAAACTTTTTAAGTTCTAACATTATTTACCTTTTAGTTTTTTTTTTCTACAGGTGTTTTTTCGATACGTCTGGGTTTTATTTTTAGCCCGTTTAGATTTCTTTTACGTTTCTTTGTACCTTATAGATATGAATTGTTATTACTTTCTCTAGCTAGAAATTAATGAAGTTCCAATCATAAAATAGCTTTTAAATAAAGTTTTATTATTTTTCGAGACTAACATAAGTTCGCTCTACATACCAAGCTTAAAAATATCAATATCCCACCAAAAGGTAAAGAAAATAAACTTTATTTTTGTAAAACTTTATTTGATAAACTAAACAATTTACCTTGAAGCTGTTCGATATAAAGGCTTCTCTATGTAACTCCTTAAAAAAATGTGTTATTATCGGACATCAATAATCGATGAATATTGGATCTGCACCTTTATTGTGTTTAGTTTATTGCAACACAAATTCTTAATGATCATTTCTGGTTTTTTATTTTTATTTCGAAGGTTAAATTATCACTTGCTAAGGGAATTGTTTAAAATTCACAAAGTATATGTAATGCAATTTTGAAATGATTATCTTGCATTAATTCATTCAATCAATTTTTATTTAACCCGATTGTTCACGTTTACAATTTCGTTTTCGTGAGACATTTTATTTTTGTTTATTTCACCTCTAAAACTAAAAATACCTACACTTGGTATTTTATTTTCTTGAAATAATTGCTGTCAAAATACATGTTAATTTGAGAATGTTCAGTACCTATATCAGTCAGTGGGCGTAGGCCACCCAATTCAGGAAAATAAACGAGCCCAGGTGTTGAATGCTTTAACAAAAAAAAAACCCCAAAAAACTGATAATAATTTCGTACAATTTTTTTGTGAAATGGAAAAAAAAAAACATTATTCAAAATTGATTTAAAAAAAAAAAAAATTCAATCCCCCAAAAAGTTTTTAAATTTGGAGAAAAGAATGAACTAGGAATTAAAGTGTAAAAAAAATAGATCTCTTGTCTGCATGTATGTCAATATGTTTTTTTACTTTTAAATTATAAAATGCTCGTGTATGTCTTTTAGTCTGGCTCATGGCCATAATAGAGTTGGGCGAGGAGTGTATTCTGCACAAGTGAATAGGTATTATTCTGCCAGACGAATTTGTTAGCCCCTTTTTTTTCTAGTTTTAGTTACAGGTACACGTTTTTGTGTGCAAAAAATAAATAAAATGCACATTCCCCGCCCCCTTTCAATCCTTACCCTGAATCATGTTTTCTTGGCTTACTAACTCGAAACCTGCAACAAAAATTAAAAAATCAATTGAGTTTTGTTGGGTGGATTAGTCATTGAAAAAAATGTTTTTAATAATTTAATTAATTTACCTTTTTAATTTTTTTTTGTGTGTCGCGATCGTGAAAGTTTTTTTTGTGCGGCTATTTTTTGTTCACCTAGCTGACCCCAAAACTCAAAAACAAAGGCAAGAAGAGTTTTTAATTATTTATTCAGAGAGAATTAAATTTTTGTTGATTTAGTTTATTTTAATTTATTTTTAAAACACAGATTTGGGAATAAATTTAAAACCTACTACTAAAAATGAGTTAAACATTTTTGCGTTATGACACTTTTTTTAAAACATAGCTTATGTTTTTGTTGACATTTTGTTGAGAAATTAAAAAAAAATGATTCAAATTAATTTGCTCAGGTACAAAAATGTTATTCAAATAAGTTTTTATTTTAAGCTCAATAGTAACAACACGCTTTTTTTTTTTTTTTTTTTTTTTAGATTTTCTTTTTAGTCACTAAGGCTTAGTGTTTTTTACTGTTGTTTAAGGCCTTTTCATTTCTGTTTTCATTACATTTCTATTTTTTTATGAAAATCGTTACGTTGAGTTTGTATTCATTGTGTATAGGCAAATTTTTATCATATTTTGTTTAGTAAGCAAGTGTTGAATTTTAGTTTATTTTATTTAAAAATACTTTTGGTTGGGGAGTATCAATGTTTGTTTCAAAAGAAAACAATCTGTTAGCTTATTTTTCAATAAAAAATTTCTCTTAATCATTTTTTTTTCTCGTATCTTTTTTAGAGATTCTTTGAACTGGAGGTACACATGATGTGTTGAGCTTTAAAGTTTTGTAATTTGAGTACACAGATTTTTTTTTCCACTTGACTAGAACGAATTGTTGATCCTTTCTTCTTGAGAACAATGTCCCAGTACTATGCACACCACTACCCTTTTTTTCTACAGTACACTAAAAGTCTCATAGAAAACCTGTCTCTGTTCTTGTTTTCATTGTTAGATTTGTTGGTATGAATAATTGATTTAACTTAGCCTTGCAAATAAAGAAGCTTTCTTTTTTTACCCATCTGAACTTTTTTTAAAAAAATAAGTTAGCAATGTCATTTTCTCTAGAGAAATTCAATATTTTTTTTTACACATTAGTACACTTCGCAAGTTAAGTGGCATAGTGTTGGTGTTAAACGTAGTGTCAAATTAGTTTTTTTTTTATTTAATATTTAAATTAAATATTAAATAAACTAATTTGACACTACGTTTTTATGTTAAAAAATAATTAAAATAATTTAATTATTTAACTTTATTAGCAATTGAATAGCATCGACAATAGCTGTGAAATTAAAAAAATAAATTATAAATGTGAGTGAAATAAAAATTAAATACTAATACCTTTTTTAATTATTTTTTTTTCTTTTTGGCGTGGTTATTAACTTTTTTTTTGTAAGTAGCCTTTCCAGTTTGTTTCAAGGTAAATCTTATTAATAGACTTTTAAAATAAATTTCTGCTCTTTAGAATCAAGAGTATTTATAGATTTTTTTTGTGTTGTCTATCGCTGGGAATAAAGGTATTTAAAAATCTTTTCATAATGAAGTTCTCTCAAATTTTAGTATCATTGAAAGTAAAACAATACATCAAACAAACATTCTCTATTCAATTATTGTCAGTTTGTAATTCATCAACTCCAAAAATGTCAATTCGATTGACTTAGATAAAAAATCGGAATTCGTAGTTTTTTTTCTTTCTCCACCCTTATCTGAAAAAATGAATGCTGACCTCTTCTTGGGATATCAATAAAAAAAAATTCTGATTGAATAACACTAACAGTTTCTGCTTAGCAAAAACTTTGTTAGCTTTTTTGTTGACATATTGCCATTTCTTACTTTTTTTTTTAACCTTGACGCTTATTTTGCCATGTGACATTTTTACTTATTGTATATCATCATCAGGAGTATCTCTCATCCTAATTAATTAACTCTTCTTTACAAAGTTACAACTAGAGAGAGATTAAAATGATTTAGTACCTGCATTTTTTTTTTTAGTGGTGGTGGGGGTCAAATGTTTGTTTTGTGATCATCTGAGTCTGAAGAAAAATTATTTTTTTAATTAAAAAACTGGCAAAAGAAAAAAAGATTCTAGGAATGTTGCATATTTTTAAACAGGATTCATTTCTATTTAAACTATCTATTTTTAATCTTTTACGAATATTAACATTAATTTATTGGAAAAATAGATTTAAAATTTTAGTCATCTAATATTGAAAAATAGGATAAAAATCTGATCAAGTAAAAAAAATCACAATGTCATCATTTTTTATATTTTTAATTTTATTGTCTCATATTTGTTAATTTTGTATTTCAAAAGCTCAGACAGTCATTGAAAAATAAAGTTTAATTTAATATCTTTTTATTGCAACAAAAAATGTAAGACTTGTTTTGAATGTTTTTTGTTTTGTTATAAGTGGTTTGACAGGATCTTCTTCAGTCGAAAATGTGGGCAACAAGCTGTCGTGTTGTTAGTTAATTGTTCTACATTCCACCTAGAATAACAATAATAATAGTCAACTAAGGTCATTAAGCAATGTTGTAGCACCTGCGAATTGTTATCATCACTATATACCTAGATTAAACTTAAATAACCATAATGAAGAAAATGTTTGAAAAAAATATTTTATGAGAGAAGCCATTGCTTGACATGACAATCTGTCTGTAGGTCGACAAGATCTTTCAAGCTGAAAATAACTGGAATCTAAAGGATTATGATTATACTTTTCAGCTGTTATTAAACCGATAACGTGTCAATAATAAACATTACAAAAGAAAACACCCTTCAAGGCCCCTTTTTTATATTATTTTATCACATCTTCATTTTAAATTATAAAAAATAATAAAAAAAATAAAGAATTTTTCATAATCATTTGCTGATGTCTTCCAACCTTGACTTCATACGGTGTTTGTGCATGCCAGCTGTTCCGAACAGGGAGTAATTGTGTTTGTGTCAATGTCCCAGGTGGGAAAGGCTTCTTGCTGCTTTCACATTCGGCATTTGAAGTCTTAGTTTTTATTTTTACTTCTTCTTTTTTTTTTTTTTAATCTATTTATTCTTTTATTTGGACCAGGTTTCTGATTTTTTGGGAGAGAGTTTGAAGTTGAACATAAATAACTTCTGAGCACTTTCAGCTTTCATAAAGATATATTATCAGAGACTTTTTGAAGGTTAATAAGATTGTATTTATAAATACACTCCTGATCAAAATTTTAAGACCACTTAAAAATCTTTGAAAAGAAATATTTTTTTATGGATAGATTTTAAACTCCTTCCACTTAAGGTTACCAATACTACAATCTAAAAGGTTATGGAAACAAAAAGCTACATTCGAAACATTTTATTTAGAAATTTACATTTTTATAAAATGAGGCGATTTACACATGATCAAAATTATAAGACCAGAGACAAAAATTTTACGAAATTGTACAAAATGTGTATGAAAAGTGTATGAAAACATTCAACAACCAAATTTAATAATGAGTTCTACCTCCACTGCTTTTGATGACTTCAAAAATTCTGTCGGGCATGCTAGAAATAAGCGTTTCCATTAAGGTGCGGGGGATGTTGCTCCAGCTTCTGAAGATAGCTTCACGGAGTTCATTTTTTGTTGAATATTGTTTGCCATTTCGATAAACATCTCTTGTCATCCATCCTCAAACATTTTCAATTGGGTTCAAGTCTGGTGAACATGCAGGATGTCCCAAGAGATGGACCTCATTTTCTTGTAGAAAGGTCAAGGTCCGTCTTGCAGCATGGATTGCAGCATTATTCTGTTGGAATAACCATCCATCTACACACAAACAATGGCCTTCCATCATCAAAGATGCTTTTTGTAGAATGTTAACATAACCAGCCACTGTCTGATGACCCTGCACCACCTGGAGCTCTATCGTCTTTTCTGTAAGAAAAGGCACCCCATACCATTAGGGACCCTCCACCACTATGATGTGTGGAGAAAATTTCAGGAGGCATGTTTTTGTTATGCCACTATCATTGGAAGACATCAGGACCATCTAGATTGAATTTTTTATCATCAGAAAACAGGACTTTCTTCCATTTCTCAACGTCCCATGCTTGGTATTCACAACCAAACTTTAAGTGGTCCACCTTGTGACGTGGAAGCAGCCGAGGAATTTGTTTACGCTTTTTATTTACTATGCCTTTTTGTCGTAAGTGTCGTCTGATGGTTACGGGACTGCAATAAGCATCTGTGACTGTCTTAATTTGACTAGAAGAAAGGCCCCCTCTTTCATAACAACCAGTCTTATTCTCTTACTTAATGCAGGAGAAATTTTGGGGGGGGCCTATCAGAGGATTTTGCTTTTCCACTGTTCTTTAGAAAGTTGCAAATCAGTTTTACCTTAGCTGCGATTGCCCGCTGTAACAAATCTTGCTTATGGAATTCGAGAATTCGAGAACACTCAACTTTGGTAAGTTTGCTTGCTTTAGGCATGGTAACACCTTTACGCAGTGATTGCTAATCTCTAACTGAACTAAAAACATTGAAATTACCATAGATCAAACAATTTATATTCCTGGTCTTATAATTTTGATCATGCGTAAATTGCCTCATTTTATAAAAATGTAAATTTCTAAATAAAATGTTTGGAATGTAGCTTTTTGTTTCCATAACCTTTTAGATTGTAGTATTGGTAACCTTAAGTGGTAGGAGTTTAAAATCCATCTGTAAAAAAAAAATTTCTTTTTAAAGATTTTTAAGTGGTCTTAAATTTTTGATCAGGAGTGTATAGGCATTGTCTTTCTTGAGTTGTTGACATTTTTGAATAGTAGGTGACTGAGAAACACACAACTCTTCAATAACCATTTTCCCTGTCATGGCAATAGTAGCACAAAAAAGCTACTCATTGTCAAACTTGTAAGTTGAAAATAGCTGGAATTGAAGATATTCTTTATTGTTTTGGTATTCTCATGGCATTCTTTATTTTAGGTTGAGTTTTACTGCAACTCCCAGTGAGAACTGATGGCCCATTACAAATCTTCTTGTCATTCCACCGAAAAATTTTTGGTTTGCAGTAGTTTGCTACTTTAATCGGCTTAAGAAATTCAAATAAAAGAGATTAAGAGTATAATTAATTTAGCTTCAAAAGTTAATCCTCTTTATCTTGGTATATTTTTTCTTTACTGAGGTCTTATCAAAATATATAATTTGAAGTTTCTTCCTGCTGATTAACAAGGGTGTACAAAATTTTATAGACATGTTAATCTTTGAATTATCCACATTAAATGAAACAAAAACTATGAATTCTAAAAAAATAAATAAATCCTGAAAGGAAATTATATATTGGTTATAAATAAAGTAGCTATTTTTATGTTGGCCTATTTTGTTATAAACATTTTTAATGATTATAGAAGTCAGTTAAATGCCATGTGTGATATACACTTGGGCAGTTGTCTCGAACAGATATGTCTGACTGGACAGAATATTTTCCTACAGTAGGTTGCCATTACTTTCTGCAGTAGATTGGTTGCCAGCCAAGGTTATAGAACACAATCTGTTCTGCTATTTAAACTATGGCTGAAGAGAGAAGAGACAGATTAATACCTTTTCCAAGGTTATTTGTATGTAAGTGAATGCAATGAATTCAACTAGAATTCAAAATCTCTTCTCAGATTTCTTGTGCCAAGCTGATATTGATTATACAAGTACCTAGAAAAAATTTTCACTTAAAACACATTGTTTAGCAAAAAATTTTGGGTTAACATTTCATAGACCTCATTTATGATATTTAAACATTAAATTTATTGAATTTAATTATGACCTGAACAATGTTCTTCATGATTTTGGTCTTTTTGTTTTTTAATGATAAACTAAACCAAAACTCAACATTGTTTATTGTTTTTTTTTTTTTAATATCTTTTACAAAAGAAAAATTAAAATTTATATTTGTTATGAATAAAAATATCATAAAGAAAAATATTAATTTAATTTTCGGTAGCAATAACATTTTTAAATAAATTTTGCAGTGTAAAAACAGAATCAAAGAAATTCTTCAGAAGAAAAGTGTGTTAAAAGTTAAACAGCAGAACATTATTAAAATTGCCTTTCTTGGTTTTTGTAAGATTTGAAAGAAGACTACAAAAAATCAGATTAATAAATTATCTAAATTAACTGAAATTAAAATGTTATATTTTGGTATATGTTTGCTAAAATGTAACATACATTTTAATTGTTAGAAACGAAAATATAAAGTTCATTATCAGTGTAATTGCTTTTATGAATAAAAATTTCATTAAGAATATTAAATTAATTTTTAATAAAAAAATATTAATTTAACTTCTAAATAACAAACCCAGATTTTTTAAAAAGAAGGAACTTTTCCTGTTTACAGTAGTTATCAGTCAAAATGATTTTAAAAAATCGGCTGATCTTAATGAGATGGTGTTCAGGTACTGTGCATTAGTGGTTGTCCTACCCATCATGGCCTACCTCCCCCCACATCTGATAAAAACTTTGTTGAACATTTGAAATAATTTTTTTCTACTGGTGAAGCAATTCTAAGCTTTTACTATTTATATAAAAAAAATACATAACAAAAGCAGCCTTTTTATTATTTATCTTCTGAGAATAGCACTATTTTTTTCTCTGCCAAAATATGCATTCAGTGTATATACAAAATATCAAATAATATCTATAGATCCCAAATTCTGATAGTCTAAATATTCAAATTCTGAACATAATGCTACTGAAAAATCTGGCAAATATAGCCCAAAGTTTCCTAATTTATATATTCGAATACAAGTGTTGGGTGTATTTTAACATGGAAATATATAAACCATGTAAAATATTGGGCATTTTCTCAAACCTAGGAAAAAAAAAAATAATGCAATGTAAATTTTACATCATAATTGTAGGATTGCTTAAACAGCTTGAAAGTTAAAATAAGTTTTTTTCAAGGCTGGTGGATACAAACACCTACCAACATTATTTTTGTTTTCTTTTTACAACTTCAGAAGGAAATCTAAATTTTTAAAAGTCAGATTATAACCAAATGCATTACAAGGTAAAAATACATTTGTGTTGGTTGAATAACAAGGTATTCTTAACCTTTAATACTCTGCAGGTGACTATTTTCACCAATGCAATTTCTTGGTTGTGTAGTCATATTCTTCTATGGCAACACCAAAAATCATCTTGACTGAAATAGAGCCAGGCTACTGCAATTCTAAATGTATAGACTAATATGTAAAACACTATATTTTGAAGGGATTCCAGCAGTTCCTGGTAACCTTGTTATTCACCTGAACTTATTCTGTATGACTTTTCTTTTCCCCAAGCTCGGGAACCAGTTTTGAAGTCCTGGGGGCCATTAAGAGGGCCATAACGATAGAGCTGAGAAGCATCGAAAAAATTCTTCCAGCAGTGCATAGAATCATAGTAATGGGCATTACTTGATAATTTGAAGGAGAAACCATGTTGTTTGTAATGAAAATAAATTGTTTGTGACAATGGTCCTGTTACTTTTGAGACAAACCTCGTATATATACTGTCTGTATGGGAAGAGAATCACATTACACTATGAGAGGAATACTGAAAAGTGTTTGGCCTGATCAATCACCAGTTGTGATCACAACCATTTCAGCACTCTTTTGTCATTGTGACTATTTTCTAAAATCTTAACATTACTTTGGTTAACTAGATAGTGATGACCTGCAGAAAATAGATAATTTCAAAATCTGATTTTACCACTCCTTAAATATTTTATGATTGGTATGAACTAGGTCAGTTAAGTGCCATCCATGATACATGCTTGAGTGATCATGTCTCAAAAGAGACATGACTGACTGGGCAGAATATTTGACTGCATTTTGCCAAGCCTAGTAATTTCAAATTTTGTAAAATCTATTGTGTTTAGGCATGTTAAATAAGATTAGATAGAGGTTTAACTGTCTATGGAAGTCTTTGTATTTGTACCCCACTCCCTCTTATCTGTTTCATCTCTCTCAATTTTCTTTCCATCTCCAGGCATGCACCTGTTCACCCTTTAGGTGATGTCTCCCAAATGTTTTAGGCTTAAAAGATTTTATATGGTGTGTGCATGGCAGAGTTGTGAATTCTTGGCTACACTAAGAAACCCTTTATGATGTTTGGTCAAGCCAAGAACTCTTCACCATTCTATTGTGATATTTCTGATTATTTATCTTTTGCTAACTGATGCTCAAGTGCGTGAAATGAAAGATAATATAACTTATACATTTTTTACTGGGTTAGGTAAATTTAAAAAACTCTTGTGACTTTTGATGTGTTTTATATATGTTTCTTTTTTAGTACATTATTAATGTGTTTGGGCACCTCGACATGATGTAATGGTAAACAAGCTTGTCTTGCTGGAATGTATTACAACTGAGTAGTGAGTTCAATCCTCACTGTGTACCCAATACTTTTGACCTTGTACCATATCTAAGCATCACGTAAAAATCAACATTGCTGGTGTGTTCTCTTATTGAGCTTCAAATTTCTTCATACTTATTTTAACACTTTACCCACCAGTTTGAATTGTAGGGATTCTTAATCACAGATCAAAACAAGGAAGAAAAAGTAGTTTATGAAGCGTATCCTTAAAATAATTTAAGGAAACAATACTTGTAGTGATTGGCTCCCCTATCTGGCAGTAATGAGAGTTCACATTATTTGCATATAAAGTTTTTGTCAGTTTAGAAAGCTTTAGCATTAACTCTTTAATTTTTTTCCCCGTTTTTATTAATTTATATGTTTTTAGCTGATTTAGAATTTTTGCATCAAGTTTCTCCTTTTTTAATAATAAAAATGGGTCCTGATAAGCCTTCTATCTGGTACTCTGTAAACGGAATACAACTATTTAACTAGCATTATTTAATTTATTTGCTTTTACCTAGTAGATAAGTTACTTCCCTTGAACTCGAGGACCACGTAATATTCTGTATTTAATAGATTTTGATAGTTTTAAAAATTCCATTGTGTCTTAATTTGGATGACTTAAGTATTATTCATAAATGTAGTTACAACTTATACTGCCAAGTTTTCAGCAAGAAAATTTAACTTATTAACGCTTCAAATAATGCAAATGAAATGATCGTTTCATTTTCAGTTTACAAAAAAATTAACAATATTTTAAGTGAAGGTGGTAGATCAATATCACACATAGCTTCTTATAGAAATATATCAATGGTAAATTTGTAGCATTTTCACTTGACTTCTCTATATTATTTCAAATTTAATTCTCATGAAATAATAATTACATGATGGTTATGAAACTTGAAAAATTATATTGTTTATTTGATGCTATTGATTGTGCATGATTTTGCAAGTTTTATTCTTGTATTTTATATTGTGTTTACATCCACTTTTCCATATTTCATTGCGTTAAGCTGAGTAATTAGATAAGCTAATAAATTGCCCTTGTTCTAAAGAAGTGGGGGGGTGGAGTATCAAATTGAAGATTAATAGGTTAATTTTACTGCTTAATAATTGCATTGCCATTATTGTATCAGAAGTAAAGCTTGTTAGCATGAATAATATCCCCTCTTTCTCTTTTACACGCCCCTTTAATATAAAATGGCAGCATATGTCTATTTATTATGCGGTAATACACCCACTCATACAAAAGTGACACCTGTCATGTAATCACTGTTATGCGTATTGTAAAGAACTAGTCATCTTAGTTTTAGGATTTGTGTGTGTCTCTCTCTCTCTCTTTCTTTTTTTTTTTTATAAGGGGTTAGGATATCTAAGTATGACTGACGTTAAAATTGACTTTCACTGGGAATGTCTGGTTCTAAATTCTGGAAAGATCAAGAAGTTTATTACTTCTTCACATATCTGCACATTAGGATAAACACGGTTGCTGTAAATTACAGTATACACATATAAACTTTATTTCTGTATAAAAAGAAATAAAGAAAATAAATAGATGTTATATCACATCCTTGATTAGTAGAATGTTGCCTTAAAGAATCCTGCAAGCTACAAATATATTCTTTTAGTGTTTTTGTTTGTCAAATTTCATCTATCACTCATTAATATTGAATAAAAATAATTTAAGATATATTTTCACTGCTGTCCATGTTGGTAAGCACTATTAAATGCATGTGACAGAACAAAACATAGTGTTTTTTTTTTTTTTTTTTTTTTTTTTAGAATAACATGTGGTAATATCATGGTGTTATTAATAGTTTATTTGAAATATTGATTTGTACCAAGATAACTTATAAATAAGCTTTGCATATTGCCACATAAAATCCACATATTGCCTATTAAAAAATATAACTAGTATCTTGATAGTGGTGCGTATGCTTTTACTATAAGTTTTACCCTGAATACGCAATATATTTGGGGATCAGCTTATACACTGAATATAAACCTGCAGTTGGATTTTGAGCTAAAATATCATAAAATTGACCTTAACCTCAGATCAATTTAGAAACCATAATTTATGATTGATTATTTCAATGAGAATGCATTTAGATCTTAGGAAATGTCTCAATTTTTAAATTGTTTATAAATGTGTACTATATAGATTTGTAACTAACTTCATGGATGATGGTCTCTACAGTTATTAGTTGCTTTATGGTTATTTGTTTATATCTACAAACTTCCAAATGCATAATGACTAACAAAGAGACATGTCTCATTTTAAATTTGTTAAATTAAGTGTACATTTAAATATAAATTCTATTGAAAATTTAAAGAAATGTAATTTTTTGAATAAATATCTTTATATCAAGAAATCATATATTGAAGACTAAGTTATTGTTCATGGTATAAATCTAAATTTAACACATCACTCAATAAGTCCCAGGCCAGGCCAGGCATATAGAAAGCACCACTAATAAAAATCCATATGATTTTTATGAAGTACTAACCTTCAAATGGCAAACCGACAAAATTTGGGACCAATCGGATCATTAGTTTACAAATTACAGTTATTTAAGTGAAGTTACTGTTGCAAATTTTCAAAACAATGAAAAAGTCTGAATTTCATGTGTTGATAAAGCATTGCTTTCTGATGTGGGGAAAAATACTGTTCAAACAAAAGTATTATTAGGTCTCTGCAGTTAAGAGGTGATATGCTGACTTTAAAGGTGGTTGTATAGATACAAATGATGCTGAATGCTCAGGTCACCCAAAATCAGCAATTGTTCTGAAAAACACCAAAAAATCCACAAACTCATTTTGGCCGATCATGATTTGAAATTGTGTGAGATAGCAGAGAAGTTGAACAAATCAGAGGGCAGTGTATTCACCATTTTGAATGAACATTTTGTCAATGAGAAAGTTGTGTTCAAAGTGGGTGCCACGTTTGCTCGCAGTCAATCAAAAACATGTCGATGATTCAGAGCTTTGTTTCAATACAACAAGGAGTTTTTGTGTAAATATGTGACAATGAACAAAAAATGGATCCACCACTTCACTCTGGAGTCAGATCGGCAGTCAGCTGAGTGGACAGCAGCAGGTGAAAGCCGCCCAAAGTGACTAAAGACGCAAACCTCAGCAGATAAGGTTTTGTCCTCTGTATTTTGAGAGGCACAAGGTATTTTGTTCATCAATTACCTTGAGAAAGGAAGAACCATCAATAGTGAATGTTATATATCATTATTGGTGCGTTTGAAGGAAGAAATTGCCAAAAAGTGGCCACATATGAAGAAGAAAAAGTGATCTTTCACCAAGACAATGCACTGTGTCACAAGTTGATCGCAACAATAGCAAATTTACATGAATTGCACTTTGAATTGCTTCGGCATCCACCCTATTCTCCATATCTGTCCCCCAACAACTAATGGCTGTTTGCAGACCTCCAAAAGAGATTTGGCTCCAATGAAGAAGTGCTATTGGAAACTGAGGTGTATTTTGAGGCCAAAGACAAATCGTTCAATAAAAAAGGCATTGAATTGTTAGAGAAGTGTTGAAATTAGTCTCCTTCTAGGGTGATACACTGTTCATGAATAAAGTCAAATTTGCCTAAAAGTTGTTGTTTTTATTAGTTAGGCCTGCGATTTATTGAGTGATGTGTTTGCTTAGTTTGTTACAAGCAGAACTTGGAAGCATCTGGAGCTTAAGTCATTGTATGGAATATTATTATCATGTGTCATTCAATATGGTGTAGTCTCCAGGGGGCAGCTCATTAGTTCTGGTTGGCAGTGTGTCTAGAACAGTGTTTCTCAACTTTTTTAAGCAATGAAGTATGATTGGTAGAAAAATGAATGTCCACTTGAATTTGTTCTCATCGATTGCTAACATGGAAATGGGAACAATGTTTTGCTCGGAACTCCGTTCCCTGCACACTGTAAACAATAGTACTTTTGCTCATTCTTTCTCTTGCACACGAGTGTAACCTTCACGAATCTCAAACACTAACTGGCCTGAAACCAAAATTTGGCTCTTTTTATCTGTCCTCAGTCTCAGGCAAGAAACCGAGATCTCTCACTCGTGTCAGTCTTGTTTTCGCTGATAACTCCTGCACCATATCATTTCAACACTGCCTTGCCGAAGCTTGCCTCACTGGTCTATAATGTCTACAAGCACATGTGCAAACAATCCGCCTTCTCTTGCTTTGGTGTGGTAAGTCTCTGCCACCCCCCTTCTTATTATCACAAATAGTGCACCCAGGTGTGGATCTCTTCTGGTGGATGCTCCTTCGAAGGGAAACAACACAATCTTCATCCTCAGATGGACTTGTCATCTGATCATGTCGATGTCTGCTGGTAGACTGCTGATGTCAGAGCCATCATTTGGTTGACCCGACCCCAAATAAATAAATCACTCACTCTCTTCTGTGTCAGTTTCATTGCTCAATGATAAATATGACTTTGAAAATGGCTGCTGGTCTTTAACATGGTGAGGTATCCCATCAAACTGCACCCTCTACAGGCTGACAATTTTGGTTACACACCCACTCCCGACTTTAGTTGTGCATTTGCTACATGGAGTCTTGACCCAGACGATGTCACCTTCCTATCCCCCTCCAGTCATCTGTGGTTCAGGTGGGGGTTAATGCATTTTATTTGGACATGGTAATTATGAAACGCATCATCCGGTGCTGTGGAAGGCAAGATTTCGTCCTTTAGTGTGTGTTACCAATGCAGATAGTCTCTCTCACACACACACACACACACACACACACACCTACACACATATATTAAGATTGGTTTCTGCATGGCAACAGGGGATAGTCATGTGAGAGCCTAGAGTCAGTTTTGGGATAGCAGGTCAAAAGTTGACTGACCCAGATACCCTTAGTAACAGGTGTCTAGACAGGGACCAGACATGAGGTCATGAAGGAGCAGGAGCTAAAGTTCGCGCCAAATACAAGTCACGAGGAAGCCTGAGATTTGAAATCAGTTGCAGACTAGACTTTGAATGGACTTTGAATTGAATGCGGATAACTTATGAATGAAAAGGGAGAAACGCATTTGTGATAATGACGTAATTCGACCAGTTCATCTTAAGCAACTCCAGATAAGAAATATAAGTGTATATATTTCTATTTGTTAAAATAAGACTAAGCCAAATTGTTTATCAAGAAAGAAAGAAAGATAGTGATGCAGAGAAGGTAACCTTTGGATAAAGAACCAGTGAGAAGAAATTGCAGAGATATTTGTATGCTGAAAATACAACATTCGTTTGAAGAAAGAAGTAAAGAAAGTTGCAGATACATTTATTACAAATGGGTAGTGTTTGAATCTGAGTTTGTGTAAAGAAGAAGAAAGAAAGAAAAGAAAGAAAAGAAAAGACAGTAAAATGATAAGAGAAGAAACTGAACATAAAGATAAGTTATTATATTCTTGGACCCATGTTAGAAAATACGCATACATTCACAAATATGTTATCGCAAACATCATTCCACATGTCTAAATAATATCATATGAATCCTTTCCCATTTTTTATTATGTGTTGATCTTCTGCATTCATATTCGTTTGTATTTATTGTAATTTGCTATTTCAACTAATTTGGTATCCAAACATAAGTTTTGAGATTCATGTTATTGGACATTATTACTCATACTTATATTTTTTATTTTAATATTTTGTTCCCATATTTTTATACCAAAATTATTTCGCCTTGTTGTTTATCCTTGAATTGTTGGTCAGTGCATGTGTTGATACAGAAGCAAACCTGGGAAGATTACAGTTCGATTATATCAATCGAACAGTAATTGTCCATTTGTCATGATCTAGGGGAGATAATTTGTATCGGTCCATAGATGTGGAAAATGTAGATATCCCTGAATCGGCATGTAATTATATTAATGATTATCGCCGAGAAAGGCATATGACATGTGACATTATACCAATAAATGGCCTCCAACATGGAACAATCTTTCCTTGCTGCGATGGTCTTAATACGTCTGGCTGTGTTCTACAATTTTATTCCTGGCCGTGAATGTGCATACCGGAACCTCAACCACATGCTCCAGTTGCTTGCAAACTAATTGAAGTGCCTGCAAGTGAAGGTAGTTGTTATCAGTTAATATTTCAGTTAGTGGGCCCCATTCAATGAATATTATCTTCAATTGGTGAATGATGCTAGTTGCATCTTGCCGATGCAATGGCCGATAAATTGTAGACCTGTAGGCCTGCAATTGATAAGTGTTAGAAAATGCCCAATATTGTCAGGGGTTTTGTCCATTTCTAATCTACTCCAGTTGTTCCCCACACCCATTTGTCATTTCTTCCGATAAACTAGTGCTGGGTCTATTAACTAGCAGGCTTTTACAACCAATTCTATGATTTCTCTAGACACCAGCAGGTCAATAGATTTAGTGAAATACAATGTTCGTTTCATGCCTGGATGTCCATTTTTTTGTTGGGTATCAGCCACCTGACTCTCATTCAGTCAGCTCCTCATTGTGGTGAAACTTTCTGGAACTGGCTCTTTTCCCTCCTTGTGTAGAGCCAACCATTTTTGTGGCACTCTTGTGAGACAATCTGCACAGTTTTGACAGGTTTTTACTAGTCAAAGATGTTACATCTATGGTCAATCCATATTGACCATAGATGTAACATCTTTCACCAATGTCAGCAGTGTTCCCAAGCACTGTTTCACTAGCATTTCACTAGCTGCCTTTATGTTCATGTGTGCTTTCCCAGTCAGAGTGTCTGATATCCACTGATGAAAGCATGCTGAATCCGTGACCAAATGCAACACTGTGCTCTGCCATTGAAGGGCAAGATTGATGCCTTTGAGTGCTGCATCTAGTTCAGCCAGATTGATATGCCTGGCATCATTGGTCGGGCACAACCAACAAACATCCTCAACAATTTGCTTCTAATACCACTACTGTGGCCACAAAACTTTCATCTACCACAACTTTTATCTTGTTGCCATCCACACACCAGTCTTTCCTAACAGGATCCATTTCATGTACTCTGGTCATTGTTTCCGCCAGAATGTGACGTAGATTGGCATCTCTGACCTCATTGTCCCATCTCTTGGTTACCGCACTCGCTTGGCACTTGACGAATGCAGCTGCCACCCTAAGCCAGCCACACACAGGGGAATGACTCACAAGTTTCCCTACAAAGGGAAAATACATGTCAATGAGTCACTGTGTTAGGATTTTTCGGGACTTGGCCATCCCGCTTCCACCGGAGAGTGCCGTTTTTTCCCCACACCTGCAAGACAAGGACCCTAGTTCCATCTTCTGTTTTGGGTTTTTACAGACTAGGCCATAATCTAAAAAGTGCTGTTACACACATGCTGCTAAAACCAAGCTTTCATTGATACAAATGTCAACATGAGCTGACATGGCACTCTTGATTGCACAATCTTCGGACATTATAGCATCGACAACGGATTTTCATGATTAGACTGAAACCTAATCATGTAAGGCAGAACTTGTTGTCCTTGAAAGTGACTGTTTGAAATGGCCAAAGCTCCTTGTCAATGTGGATTTGTAAGTAAGCATTTTGCAGATCTAACAGCAACACATAACTCCTTGTTGCTACCACTCTCTAAGCTTTTACGCGCACACTTCAGTGTCAGCTGTGAATACCTCCACTAATCTGTTTAATTCTTGGTAGTCATGTACTGGCTGGACCTTTTGCTTGTGCTCTTGCACAACTGCCATCAAGTGAATTAAATCCTTGGATGAGCCAACTTCCTCCTTCAGATATGGCATCAACCATTCATTACGCTGCCATGGTAAGATTTCTATCTTGTATGCATCCTGCGCATGGTTGGGCACAGCATACTCTTGTATGCTATTCATCAGCTCACTGGGCAAGTGAGCATTCACCCAGTTCTATGACGCAATCTACACTTTTTGGCTCTGATTGAATATCACACTGAAGTCAGGTTCATTGATCAAAATGGCAGTGCAACTATTAAAGTCTCCAAAGTGTGCTTCACCCAATTTGGTTAAGTGAATGTCTCCTAGCTCTTCGATCATGTCAATACCAAGAAGCTCAAAACCTAACAATCATCCATCCACAACTAGGACCTCAACATTTATGGGCTGAACCTGCACAACTTCCAACTTTATTCTACTGTATCCCCAGCACTTTAAAGTCTTTCTGTTAGATGTCAACACTCCCACTTCCTTTTGTTTTTAATGGCGACACACAGCTTTGCTCACCAGCGTCTGTTAGGAGCCAGAATCTACTAGAGCTGTGGACTCTCATCCATCCACAAATACTTTTACAGTGGGCAATTTCTTGGTTTTCATTTGTTCAGCAAGAAGACTGGCGCTAACATCTTCTCCCCTTGGGCATTTCCCTGGCACTCTGACCTCACTTAGCGTCTTTACATACAATTCTTTGCCATATGGCCTAGAGCACTTGCTGCATGAATCAACAGAGAGCACCTTTGCATCTGAATGTGTTTAGCCAATGGATGCAGTGACTTGATTCCCAGCAGCTTTCGTCGTCGGTCACGATAACCCATGCTCGGATTATAGAAGCTGCTCAATAGTTATGGTCTCCATCCTAGATGAGGCAAGAAAAAGTTGCCTAACATGCTGTGGCAACCCCGAAACAAATGCACACATCATCCACTGTTCGGGCAACGATCCCTCAACCAGCCAAACTAAGCGATGCAGTTCAGCCAGAAACTTGTCCTCCATTTCACTCAGGCAAAGTCACCGAGTCATGAATTGAACATATGCATTGAATGCGTCCAGTACATACGCAGTTATGAGGGCCTGGTTAATCTGCTCCACATCTGCAAAAGCACCGCCTCAAAGTCATAATGGCAAAACATGCTCATTTTTGTTAAAAAAATGTCTTGCATGTGAAAAATAAAACAAAATTGATAAATACCACATTATGAACTAGCAATTGGTAGAAAATATGTCCATATGGCTATACAATAATGAAATCTTTTTGTAAAGTAAATAAATTAACCTGGAAAATTACTTTGATTTTCATGTAAATTTGAATTTATTTTCAATAAACTTATTTGAATTATTGTAGAATGTAAGAGCAAGCACTTATTGAGTTGTAAAATCATTTTCAAGCTTTCAAAAGTGTCATGATATTTTCTTGATTAATTTAAAGTTAATACTTGTACACTTTACTAGGAACTGCAAGGCAACCACTGTTGTCAAGAGTCTCTATTTGTTTAGATTGGGTTTTTTAAACTTTGTCGTGCTCATGACAGACTGAAAATTAGTAAAGGTGTAGCTTGAGCAAGGTGAATCCAAATAGATATTGCCTTGAACCTGAGATAATAGACTAAAGGTTTTTCTCTTTTGTTGCTATGAGCAATACTGGCAAAAGAAGTGAGATCCCAAGGAAAATACTTTGAAGAGGACTAAAACTCTGTTGCCTAATATATTTTTTGTCTGTACTAATTGTGGGACTGTGGATACTGGATTGGAATGAGAAATCAGGGAGCCGAGTTGAAATTCCAGTTGAATTCCTTGCATTCACTTACGTGCAAATACCCTTGGGAAAGGTATTAATCTGTCTCTTCCCTCCAGTTATGGGTTAAATAACAGGACAGATTGGGTTTTATAGCCTTGCCTGGCAACCAGTCTACCGCAGAAAGTAATGGCAACCTACTGCAGAATAATCTTTTGCTCAGTCATGTCTCAAGAGACATGATCGCCCAAGCATGTGTCACAAATGGCACTTAACTGATTGAATATTAAATGGTTGAATACTTTCTGAAAAGTACTCATTGTTGTCTTTAACACTTTAAAACTTTTGAGGTGATAGTTGCAAAGGATATATTAATAAGATAATATTTAAAACAATTTTTTTTCTCTTTCTTTGCTTCCATAAAATGTGCAGGAACTACACTTTAATCTCAGAAGAAAAAAATGGGAAATTTACCATATGAATTTATAATTTAAGTCTCGTGACTGTTATATTTGTTTATTCCCCCTCATTTCATATCAACACATTAAAAGTCAATCTTAAAAATTTGTCTGTAAATATGATTGATATCCAAAATTAATAGCCCAGACCATTTCATTGATTGAAGAAATAGATCTAATCATTACAACATTCTCTATATTTTTTCACTTCAGTTTATGACAACCTTGCAATATAACTGTGGATTATTGTCTCTGGGTTATTAGTAAATGTGGGCTACACCTTGTGAAGTTAGCCATTGAGTTTTCTAAAAGCACAATTATTACAAATGGTTCAATAACCAAATTTAAAATTTAGTGTACAACAGATAAAGTAGATTTTTTTTTCTTTAAAAAGCTGTTATTTTAATTGGCTTTCAATATCGTACAGCTCTGTACTGACTGGAGGCAAAGATCATCAGCTCATATTTATTATAAATGACCTTTCTTGCTTTGAACTCTGTAATTATATGCTCTTGTATTTTTTTACTTGGTTAGAAAACAACTGAGCCGTTTCAAATTCCATTTACTGGCTTGTTAAATTTAATTTTCATAAACTCAGTTCACACACACACACACACACACGATAATCATTATTGTTTTTAAGCCATAATAAATTGATATAAATATCAACACAATACAGTTAGTATTTTAAAAGTATCAAATACTTAAGTATAAGTATTTTTATGAAGCTACTTGTTTTAATTAGTAGTTAGACAAGTCATAGGAATTTAAATAGAATTATTTTTAAATTAGTTTGATTTTCTGCTCTCTTGCAAAGTTCAAACTCACCAGTGCAACCTGTTTGATGGATACTGAATAAAAGCTTTATATACATATATGAAGTATATACTGAAAAATTGATATTCGGTCAAATTGTGGGAAGTAAGCATAGAACTTTTCAGCACCTTCATGCATTTAATTTTGTGACAATTGCAGATGAAAAATACACTTTTCATTTATTATACCATAAGTTGCATTAGATTTCTAGTGCTTTTTGACCCTCCCCCTTTCTTCTATAATGTCTTTCAATACATCGAATTTTTTTTTTTTTCCCCCCAACCTGACCTGCTATTCAATTATCAATTGCTGACAGTGAATTTACGGACATGTGTATAACAAAGTGAATACCCCCCCACCTAACAACTTTGGGTATTCATGTTACAAAATATCAATTATGATTGTGTCTTTGTTTTTGTTACATGTTCATATGCAACATTTCATGGCACATGAAGTCACTCGCTCACTCACTCACATATATACAGTGGTGAATTTTAGTTCTTCAGATGCTGTACATAGGTACTGGATGGCCAGAAATGTTTTCCAGGCTGATTACAAGAAGACCAGAGCATACAAGTCTGAATAGTGCAAATTAATGATTTGGTTTCCCAGAAACGGTCCTTTGTAGAAATCTCCCTTTTAATCTCACGAGATATATATTGCATTCACTTTTCATTTTATCACAATTCATTTCATAGATATAATATTTTTTATTTTTAAATTTTGTGTACATGAAAATGCAGTCCAGCTGGCTTTTTCTCTTAATTTGTATGAAAGTCATATCAATACCACTAAAATAACCAAGCTGGTGCAAACGGTTTAATTTACATGATTTAGGTTTTTTCTTTCTTTTTCTTTTTCCTTCTTAGTATGTTGTCTTTTTTTTATGTTGATTTAATATCCACCTCAATTGATCTACTCAACTATAGTGTCTTGGTGTCAGAAAAAAATTCTGATATGAAACTTCAAGATTTACTTGTGACCATTCCTTTCTACATAAACTGCACGACTCTTTTAGTGTGTGTATGGTGTTATTTTTGCCTTTTTTAAAATAAAAAAAATGTCAAGTGTTCATTTTCAATTTTAATAAATAACAAATACTATGCCAGTTTTGCCAATTAAAAAAAACAAAAATGAACTTTGATATGCCAGACATCAGAATTTAATCAAATACAATCTTTTGGGACTAATTTAGATAAAACCAAATCCTTCTAATGTTGTCTAAGAATATCTAAAACTGAAAACTCTTTCACCATTACAAAGTATGCCAACTTTTAAAATAGATTCCATGATTGAACCAAGCCAGAAATTGGGATTGCAAATTACCTGTTTATTTTGAATTTTTATAATGGTGGTTGAGAAAGTTTACACAAAAGAATAATTGTTTTTATGTAAATGATAACTACCTTAGTCACATAACAGACCAGTAAGAACTAACATGAAGTTGACATGATTTCAAAGAGACGCGATGAGAACTTTTGTCAGAATATCATTTCTAAAGTATGTGGTCTCTGAGGTGACATTCTTGAGTCATGTTTCATCTCTTATTCTCTCTCAATTAAAACCTATTTGAAGATTCAAACCAAACTTTAGCCTGGCTATTTTAGCTAAACACTTGACACTTTGTTGGATTTACAACAGTGGCTCCTAGAACTGTATTTGACTTTGTCTTTCGTCTTAATTCACTATTACAATGTTCTCTGGTCTTGTTCTATCTACTAAGTATAGTGTTACAAGTCATGATACCAATTAATTATTTAAATAAATTAGTTATCACTAAGTATTTATACAAATTAGTGAAAATGTATTTGCACTTGTTTCTTTAAAGACTGACCTTTTATTAAACAAATACATTGTTTACTATTTTCCAGACAAAGAGCAAATTAACAGAAAAATTACATTTTGGTTTGACTACCAATAATAATAATAATAATAATATATCAATCAGTCAGTCAAGTGCCATTTGTGATACACGCTTGGGCTATCATGTCTCAAAAGAGACATGACTGACTGGGCAGAAGATTATGCCACAGTAGGTTGCCATTGCTTTTTGTGGTAGACTGGTTGTCGACCAAGGCTATAGAACCCAATCTATCCTATTATTTAATCCATAACTGGAGAGAAGAGATGGATTAATACCTTTCCCAAGGGTATTTGTGCATAAGTGAATGTAAGAAATTCAACTGGCATATATATATATATATATATATATATATATATAACTATCCAGTAATACTCTATTCTGACTAATGAGAATGAGGTTGATCAAAATTGTTAAATAAATGACCTTTTGAGTTTTATTTTTAAATTTATTTTACACCCATGTAAAAATAGTTTAGCAATCATGGAAAAAAAATGCTTTTATGTTATTTTCTGCTGTTGTCACTTTTATACATTACACTTTTTTTTCTTTTTTTTTTTTTTTTAAATTGAGATTATTTTTTAACTACCTTTACTTTATTGGCTCCAGTTTTTGTGAAGATTTTATCAGTTTTCTCAAATATTTTGGGACTGACTGTTTTTCCTGGTCACTTGGCAGGGGGTGTTAAGCTTTACTTTTAAGCTTTTGCTTTGCTCTATTCTTTTCTTTTTTTTTTCTTTTTTTTTTTTTTTTTTTTTTTTTTTTTTTAGCCCACAAGTTATGGACTTTTAATCTTCACATGTTTCAACAGCTGATACATTTGTTTGCATTTTGTGGGATTTTCTAAAAGTATAGGTTCAATATTTTGTAATGTAATCTGTTCAGATAAGTTGTTATTCTTGGTGGTAAAACATGTTTATTGAAATTCTCTATAAAATTTTCTTCCATGTCCTTCAGGACACAGGCGATCATGGCTTTCCACATCTCCTCATCCTTATTGGCTCTTGGCACCTTTCTCCTGTTACCCCACCCAAACCCCACTGTGCCATCCACTTGCTCAAGCCCATTAAGTATGTTACTCACTGCTTTCTCCTGTCTCTCTTTCCCTCTATCTGACTTGTGAGTATCAGATTTTTCAAGCCCTCTTTCCTCATTACATGTCCCAGAAACTTTAGCTGTCTTTTCCTGATGTTAAGTAGGAATTTTCTTTTTGTTCCCATCCTTTCCAAAACCTCATCATTGTTCATGTGCTCGGTCCATGGTATCCTCAGCATCCTTCTGTAGAACCACACTTTGGTTGCTTTAAGTCTCTCCTTCATCTTTAAGATTGTCCAGCATTTACTGCCTTATTGAAGAACAGACATCACATAGCAATCCAGTACTCTCTTTTTTTATTTCAAGTGAAATTTTCCTGTCTCTCAATAATCTACTCAGCTTCTAGAATGCATCCTTGGCCACGCCAATTCGCCTTTGGATCTCAGTGTCACACTTTCCATCTTCTGCCTAAATTTTCATTATTTTAAGTTATATTTTTGTTATATCTATAGGTTCTATTAGGTTGTCACACACAAAATGACACATTTTCTGATTGGTTGTTGATCCAGTTGTCTAATGAGGTAATCTCGTTAGTATATGAAATATCTTGTCTTATTCCTTTCTCTTTCAATATATTGTTATTCATAAGCCCAGTGAAATGATTACAATGAAACAATGTTGTGTGATCTTACAAACTATGAAAAAAAAAAATTTCTGCATCGAATCATTACATGTGAAGAGAAATGGGTACTCTTTGACAACAGTAAGAGAGTAGGCCAATGGTTAGATGCAAGTTAATCACTGAAACAATACCCAAAACCTCTGCTGCACCCTAAAAAGTTAATGGTTATTGTATGGTGGTCTTTCAAAGTTATTCATTATTAATTCTTGCTTCAAGGCAAAACAATAGCAGCAACCTTATATTGTACAGAAATTGAGCGTAAGCACGAAAAATTGATAATGAAACATCCTAGATTGTGAATGGAGATGCCTCAATTTTGCTGCATGATCACACGTTTGTCAATTTATTGCCCCAAAGCTGCATAGCCTGAATTATTCAATTTTGCTTCGTTCTCCATATTCACCAGGTATATATCTCCTACTGAATACCATTTATTTATGAATTTTGAGATTTCATATGCAATAAAATATAGACGAAGTAATCGAAGCAAAGGAAATTAATACTGAGCATCAGGAAGAGACAGCTCAAGTTCCTAGGACATGCAATGAGGAAGGAGGGCTTGGAGAACCTGATACTAACAGGCAAGAAAGAGGTGGGGGAACAGGGGAAAGCAGCAGATAACATATTTGAAGGGCCTGAGCAGGTGGATGACGGAATGAGTGTTGGGTGGTGTAACAGGAGAAAGCATGCTAAGAGCCACCAGGGATAGGGAGATGTGGAAAGCCATGATCGCCTACATCCTGAAAGAACAGGGCATATAGAGGATCACATCAAAGACAGAAAATTATTTTAAAGAATCAAGAATTTAGAGGTATGTTGGAAAACAGTCATTCATCAATATAGGGCCTATTTCAACTAAATAAATTAGTTATTTATCATTTGAAAAGCATTCTATCCATTTCCTATAAAGTAGGTACCTCCATTAAATTGCTGAATAAAACAGCATAGTATGAAGAAAAAAAGGGTCCCAAACTTAATGAAAACAAACTTTTTCTATCAAAATGTTTGTTATTATTAAGAGGAAAGATCAAAGTATTTTAAAATTATTTTTCGAAATTTATTTAATCCTTTCTAACATGTTCAAAATTTTTGTAAAAATCTTGCTTTTTTTTTTTTTTTAGCAGGGAGCCAAATCAGTAAACATACTTTTTTTTTTCCCCAGTGGCAAACACATTAATTTGGAAATTCTTGCAAAAATCAAATAATTGTCAGATTTTAATGAAACTTTCAGAATTTGTTTACTAATGAATTAAATTATTATTAAAATCATTATTTTAAAAATTATCGGTTAAAAATATTTTTAAGCATCTGTTACCCCCTTCTCTCACTCGC
Organism: Ascarosepion bandense; assembly: GCA_037127315.1. Lineage (NCBI taxonomy): Eukaryota > Metazoa > Mollusca > Cephalopoda > Sepiida > Sepiidae > Ascarosepion > Ascarosepion bandense. Next base: position 719,707 of record JBBBDQ010001593.1, read on the forward strand.
TCACACACACACACACACACACACACACACACACACACACACACATAAATTCATGAAATTTCAAGAAATTAAGTTCTGTAAGCAAAAATTGTTTTATTATAGGGAATGTATTTTTTAAAAACCATTTATCCCCTTTTATCAAAAATCTGCTCCAAATAGTAAAATAAAAAATGCAATAAAACTATGGCATTATTTAATTAGATTTGCTTTTAATTGCTTCAATAAATAATATAAATGTAAGACATAGTCTGAAGAAAAACTTTTTTGATTAATATGAAATTTTAAAAGAATTGTTTTCATTTCTTAATTATAATAATTTATAAAGTTTTAAAAATATTAAAATATTTCCAAGACTTGTAGACATTAGGCTGGCAGGTTATATAGTGAAGACTATATTTACTAATCGAAAATTGAAAAATTTAATACAAATGATCTAGCCATCGTATTTTTTAAATAATTTTCTTTTTTTTTTAATGTATGTATGGTAATTTTAATGTGTACATTAAAAGGTCATGTGTTTCAGGGTTTCTTCTTCTTTTCAGAAAAAAAACTTTGTACAATTATGTCATTTGTGATCGCCATACACTTATCTCGCACATTTCAAATACATTTGGAAGGTTAGAAAATCAACTCTGTGTTTAAAAATAGTTTTATTTTAAATTTAATGCTATAAATAAGTAATACTTGTGTAAATCAGATTAATTTAACATTAGATTTGCTAATTTTCCAAAAATAATGTGTCACAGATATGTTTTCTGTTTGAAATACACCAGAGTATTTTACTTACTGGAAACAGTAAATTTAATTATTTAGCTTTCAATTAAAACTAAAATAAAAAAATTTCAAGTAAACTTTTTTGTTTTTAAAAATTCAATTTAAAAGTTATCAAAAATGAGTGGAGGTACCTACTGTAGTGTGTCATTTTATGTGTGACAAAGTAATAATAAACCATTGACTTAGAACCTTAGTTTAAATTTCCTGTTTTATGTAGCCATAAATAAAGTATATTTCAATATATTAGCATTTTTAGTGGGTGATAGGTCTAAATTTTACACATAAACTAGAAAATAATTTTAATACTCTAGGGTCTCTTGATGTTTAATTTTTTTGCTGGATATTTAATAAAACTCTATCATAAGTCCAGGCTTAGAGAGCATTTAATGAAGATCAAACACACTGGTAATGGCTTGTGAGATTGGGGTTTTAAACATTACTCTATGGTCGATGCTTTCACCTTATTATTTGCAATATTTTGCATTGGTAACACTCCCTTTTAGAAAAAAAAATCAATGAAAATGTTTAGTTTATAAAGAAAGAACAGGTAATTATACTAAAGTGTTACACCATAGTAGAAGTAGTAGTTTTGGTTGCGTCAAACTATAATTAGTCAACAAAGGTGAACAAACTTTCTGAGTTGTTTATTTTTATGTGCATAAAAATATAAACTTTCTCTCACACACACATGATCAGATCAAATGATCTGATAAATTAATTGAATTATCAGAAATCACATTTTTATTCTTTATATAATAAACACTAATCATAAACTCAAATTTGTACTATACTAGACCTGATTAGGAACATGGTAACATTTAGGATCAGTTAAAATACGGGTTTGGGTTTTACAAAATTATTAAAAAAAAAAAAATTATAAAATAAAATTAGCAAATTCACCAACCAATCATATGGTAATTGGTGAATTTGGTGGGTGTGTACCAAATGATCCAGTAATGGATTAATATCCTTGAGAAAAGTATGAATCCATCTCCCCACCCCCAAAGATGTAGGTTAAACAGCAGCACACTTGGCTCTCTAGCTGTGGTTGGTAACCAGTCTGTGAGAAGGACAACTCTGAATTCAAAACTAAGAATTGTTCATGAACAGGGGGTGGGGAGATCATAGACATTTCTTCATCAGTAAGAATGAGAAGAAGCAAACAAAATATATCTGTACACTCTGATTTCCATAGATTTTTTTTTTCCAGCAGAATAATAAGGGAATTTAAATTTTGATAATAATAATTTTACTAAATTATTTAAATTTTTATTGAATGTTGTTTTTCTTAAAAATATTTATGAATTTACCCTTATGAATGTTTTTGAGAATACAAATTGTGACTTTATTCATATTTGCCATTTTTATATTATCAAAGAAATACAGAGAATGTCTTTTAAAGTCTCAATATATTTAAATGAAAAGTATTTTGAATTTGCTTTTTTTATTTATTTTTTATTTTTTCCCAAAATTTTAGGAAAACATTTTTCTTGTCCCAGTTTTTCCCCACTCCTGTGTCAACCAAACTTGATTCATCATGTTTAATGACAGGTTGCTAATTTCTTGATGAAAAATTTTTACATACAGTTAAATTAAATGTTCTCATCTTTATCTTGGATTTCTGGCACAAGAAGTTACCATTATTTACATTAAGACTAGTTTTAGGATTGCTGCATGGGACAGTGGCCTAGAAGATTAAAATATGGGGTCATTAATTTGGTAACATATTAATTGTGAATTCATTCCTTAGGTGTGGGTAATACAGACTCACTCAGTGGGAACAGGAATATCAAAACTGGAGCAGTACTAAAAAACAAAAATATCCCTTGAAATGGCTGACAACACTAGAACAATCCACTTCATTGATTGAATAAAAGGTTCACTTCAATATTCCTAGGAGTTAACCATGATCAACAGACATGTGAACAATGTCAAAAGAAGACACAACTGAATTTTTGTAATGATAACAACAACAAAGAGAACATTAGTACAACTGTAAATGCAAATAATGGGTTGCTAGTTTGATTTTTTTTATTTTTTTTTATTTTGTCTTGAAGTTGAAAGTAAATAGTTATACGTTAGTGTCTATAAAATGATAAATATGTGGACAAAACTTCCTCAGCTCTCAAAAAGCTGACAAAACTTTAAAATCAAGACTACCTACCTACCAATACCAAATAATTTTCATAATTAGATTTGTTAAGCTTTTAGCACTAGAATATATTTTTGACAGAATTTCTTTTCAGATGATAAAACAGTTTTGTATACACATGAAATTACACAGTTCTAAACTGATTTTTTAATATTTTTATTTCAGAAAATAAAAACTAAATTTATTTAGTTTTGGAGTTTTTAATACACAATTCAAAATCATTATCATTTCAATTTTTGAAGATATATTCTGTTCTCTTAACATATTCTGTATAGACACAAAATTCCCTATACTTGTGTGTGTGTGTGTGTGTGTATATATATATATATATATATATATATATATATATATATATATATATATATATAATCTCAAGGACTGGATTAAAATGACATTTGAACCTTTTGACAGACTGGGCACTGCAAATTCAATTAAATTTCTTTATAACCTATTTTGGATCTGTTCAAGTAAGCTTAGGAAATAAGGAACACAAGTTAACATGAATGAATCCTATGGAAGGCACTCATACTGAAAATTTTCTGGGAGAAGCCACTGAACCTATTTTTCTTTCTGGTATGACTCATTGTCACATGACCTTGCTTACTTTGGTTCTATGAGTAATCAGAATACATTTATTATGCTTACTTATTTAATTGTTTTGATTGGGATTGTCATAAAATGATTCTTTTACATTTTTAAGAAATTATTTTGTATTTTTTCTTTTCTACATTTTAAAGAATTCAAGTAAATTTTTCTTTGAAAGATAAAATATTTGGTCAATTTATTTCTACCTGTTAAGCCTGTAGTTTGAAATCAACAAAAGCCTGGATCAATACTCTGCACGTGTTCCTTTCGTTCTCTCACAAATGGAATTATTGATTCATATTATAAATAGTTTTTGTTCGAACTGGCCTCATTTCTGATATCTGCTTTAACTTTTCTGCATAATGAGACGGACAAATAAGTGTTTTGCTTGTGCATCAGACATGATTGTTTAAGCTAGTGAATTGGCTTAACTTTTTTTGTTTAAGTGAGTTGCTGAGTAGTTTGTGCTTTGAACATTTTTTCTCCCCTCATCATTGTGGGAGACTTCCTTTTTTTTTTTTTTTTTTTTAATTAAGTAGAATGGGTGGGAGTTATGTTTTCCATGTAAGTCTAAAACCAAAACTGTTCTTTCAATATGAAGAGAAACACATGTTCATATATCAAACATTTCATTGAGAAATGGCCGTGGGGGGAAAAGCAGAAAAGTTTAAAAAGAAAAAAAAATTTTTTTTAAATTTCTTCATAAGCTGAGATGTCATGTTTCTAGAAGAATAATTCTTATATGAATATAGAATAAATTAATCTTTCTTTGTGGACTTGAGGCAAGAAAATGATAAATATCTATGCCAGTATATTAAATATTTCAAACACATTTGCCTCTTCCTGGTCACTTTTGGGAAAATCTCCTCCAGCTTTTTACTTTCTTATCAGTTAGGAGCTTCAAAATTTTAAATGCAATCTAAATCTTCTTTATGAATCCTGTTCTTTTATTGTCTATTCTTCTATTGAATAACATTTTCTTGGTTTCTTTCACTCTCAATAACCCCTTGCATCTTAGTGGCTTTGTAACCTTGAAATGATTTAAAAAAAGAAAAAAGAAGCTTGCTATTAAGTGCTGTGGAATAAATGAGACACCGCCAGTAACACAAATGAACACGGTCAGATGCCTTAGATAAAGTACTGAGAGTTCAGAGACATTTCTGATAGTGTTCATGAGAATACCATTGGAGTTAGGCATGACATAGTAGGAAGTTATAACAATGGCAATAAGGAATCAAAACTTATATGGAGGAGGAAAATCTCTTCTTTTTTTTCTTTCTGTGACGCACATAAGTAACAATGAGAAATTAGAACCATGCTGCTGTAATTTTTTTTTACTTTGCTGTGCTGTTCTTAAATATGAAAGAATTATTAGCCCAAGTGGTAAAAATACAACAAAAGCAGTTGTTAGAACTCCAGAAAGAATGACAAAATTTCATTGAAATAATTCAAAAGAAAACAAATTCTACAATTTCTTTCACACCTGATACAGTAGCAAATGCCATAGTTGAATTTCCATACAATTCAGATGATGGGATTGCCTTTTCTGCCTATTTTAGAAGATCTGAACAAATTTACAAACAAGAATGTAACAACTGGAAAGATGAGAAAAAAGACTTTTATTGAGAAAGTTAGCACATATAAGACATGAAAAATACTGTATTTTTGTACTATCAAGAAAACCAAAAGAAATTTGCTTTAAAGAAAAATAAATATTCTAAAATTTTTGACAAGTTCATTATTCAATACTTGTTGGAAATGTAAGAATCTGACAAAAATAGACAAATATTTTGTAACATATGCTGGAATTATTAACAAAGAGTGAAAAATTCAAATTAATTGAGCTGACTCCAGATATGTTTAAAAAATTAATTTTCATTCATATATGCTAAATTACTAATGAAACAAAATCAAAAACTAACAATACAAGAAATATCAGATAAATGTAAGAGAATTGTAAATCTGAGATGTGAAACTGAAAAAGTTGAAGAAAAAGAATGTGCGTATATACAAGCCAAAGAGAAATGTGGAAAAAGAAAAATTAATCTTTCAGATGTGGAAGGTTACTGGAGATGAATGTTCTTTTAAAAATTTAAAGTGCTACAAGTGTGGAAAAGTAGGACATAGAAAGTCACACTGTTAAACTAAAGCAAAAAGAAGTTCTCACATAAAAAATTTCTTACACAGCCTTGAGATGGAAAGAATAATTACATAAAACTAAAGAAGATTTGGGATGTGCGTTGTAGTGCAGTGAATATCAGCTTGGAACGAGAGATCAAAGAGCTGAGTTTGAATTCCAGGTGAATTCGTTGCATTAACTTACGCGCAAATACCCTTGGGAAAGTTATTAATTCATCTCTTGTCCCTCCAGCTATGGGTTAAGTAGAAGAACAGATTGCATTCTGTAGCCTTGGTTGGCAATCAGTCCATCACAGAAAGTAATGGCAACCTGCTGCAGAAAAATCTTCTGCCCAGTCTTTTGAGATATGATTGCCCAATTGTGTATCATGTTGGTACTTAACTGACTTGCCAAAAGAAAATTTGTGTGTGTGAAAAATAATAATGTGGATTTAAAAAATGCAACTAGACACTGGGTATTGCACATGGCGCATCAGGTTAGAAATTATTTGCTATTGGTGTAATGACTTGCAACATTTCATTACGTAACAAATGTGTAAAAGCCAAGTCTTTAGTGTTAAAAAATACTACAAACTTTTGTACTGACTAGATGGCGTTATTCAAGTTATGAGATTTACTTATAAATATTTATTGCAAAAATATAAGCGCACAAGTGACCAGTTTTAAAAAAAAAATGAAAATTCAAAGAATTAAAAAAACGTTTTCTGGATGTTCTGTCAGATAAGTTGGTGATCAAAAGTAAAAGCAAAATTTCAAGTGAATAAAGGGTCAATACCAGGTTTTAAACCAAAACAGTTTACCATTTGCAGCATTAGATCAAGTCCAAGGAAGAATTAGAAAATGGGGGTGGGGTAAGTGAAAAAATTAGCCATTCAAAATGGGCAGCTGCAGTAGTGTATATATAAAGAAAAAAAAATTGTGTTGATTTTTTTTTTTTTGACTGGGTTAAACAAATGTTTAGAATTACATGACTACCCATTACCAAACCTAGAGGAAAATTAAACGATGGAAATTTTTTTGAAGCTGGGTCTTTCTGAGGCATATTTTTAAACACAGGTTGAAGAAGAATAGAAAAAAGAAATACAAAAAAAAAAAAAAAGGAAAAATATGAAGAGAGGACAAAAATGAGAACACAAAAGGTATTGGAATAGGTTAAAGAAAATGTTTACTAAAGAAAGAAATGCAACAAAGAAAACCAATGCAAGTACTGTATGATATCTTTGACATACCAACACCCCAAGAATTTGTTGAATGTACAAGTATGAGTACCAGAAAAAGGAAACATGCAGAAAAACTAGTCGTTGACTCAAAATGAAAAAATAAAATACAAAGTTCAGTATGTAGCAAACTCTTCAGGAGAGGAGGAGGTGAATACTAAGAAATAAAATATTTAAAGAAAATAAAAACATCTCAAATGTTGGAATGCTGTGGAGTAAATAAGACAGCTCCAGTAACACAAATAAACTAGGCAAGATGCCTTAGATAAAGAACAGTTCTACATGAACTCTAGCTTGGCAGACTCTCTGTCCAAAAGCAGAGGAACTCTGATGAAACTATGCATACTGGCAGTTTTGTCTAGGCAGGGGAAAAGTAGACAAGAGCCTGATTCCTCTTATGTTGGAGCTGTAGAATTTTTCTGGAATGTAATTACTCAGAAACCCCATGTTAAACTTGACCTTGTGTCACATCCCACCTCTGTGAGCAGGACTTTGTTAAATACCTAAAGTTCCATAAGAGTTTGCACTTGTCAAGCTCCGTGTCTTTGGGCAGAGAGTGACTCGGTTGGAACTATGTCTACGGGCAGAGACAGCTGAGAAAAATAGAAAAGCCTGATCATGTGTATGTAGGAGCCTGGAGTTTTTTTGAGTGAATGTACATGCATAGAAACCCCATGTTAAAAACTGATCTTGTGCCCCATCCTACCTCAATAGGGAGGACTTTGGCAAATACCTAGAGTTTCAAGAGAGCTTGCAATTGTCAGTCAAGCGCTGTCTTCAGGCAGAGAATGACTCAGTTGGGGTCAGTCTACAGACTGAGACTTGGCAGAGAAAAATAGAAAAGCATTGTGCCCAATCCCCCACTGCCTGTGTGTGGCTGGGTAAATTCTGACTCTTGGCCCAAGTGTACCAGCTCAGGTTACCAGTGTTAAATCCAACCTTATGTCACATCCTGTCTCAGTGGGGAGACTTTAGGTGAATACTCAGTATTCTGACAGTGTTCATTATAGTCCGGGTAAGGTCTGGCAAGGCATATTATAATAAACATCATTAAATCGAGTTATAACATTAAGGCTATTAAAAACTTTGACATTTAATTCAAGGTTATGAGAAATCAAATGAAAAATTATAACAGGATTATATTTATTCTCTATTCTAAACAATTTACTATTTCAAAAAATCTTTAACATGGATTTAAATGAGTTTCATTCAGTTTCTTAGATTAAACAAATATGTACACATTATTGACACTAGAATCTTCATTGTCCAGTAAAAATGAGAACCTGTTAAAATAATTTGTGAAATGAAATCTGTTAGTTTAGTTCTTATGCTTTCAAATATATTGTTGCTTCATAGTAAATTTGTTTGTAGCCAACAGTTTACATGAACATTGTGAAATATATAAGTGGTTCTTAATTTTTCTGCTTTTCTATGACTGGGTTTCTTGTGCATGTAATGATTGTTGGCAGTCGCACAATCTTCAAGCATTTGAAAAAAAAGTGGAAACTCTATTCTGTTTCTAAGTTTAATTTTAAGTATCACTTTTTTATATATTGCTCTCTGTGTGTGTGTGTGTGTGTGTAGATAAACATATATTTTATATTAAGCACTGTTTTTATAGAGTTTACATTATTTGTTTTTATTAAACAGTATCGTCAATAAATTAATAGACTTATAGAAAATATACATCTTTGAAGGAAAAAAATTATTACCAGCAATACATTTTTTGAATACAAAATTAGAAGACATTTTCAGTTTCTAAAATAAAAAACGTTTTATCAAAATCTGACTAAATCAACCGTCTTACTATAACTGAACATTAAAAAAATACCTTAAAACACTACCTTTTTGGCATTAAATAACTTACAGAGGTTGATATGCCGTTAAACAAAACTCACTCAAATTAATAGTATTTCCATCGACTTCTCTTGACAGACTTCAAAGTTTCATGAAACACCTCTCTCGTATATATGTGTGTGTGTGTATATTCATGCTTGTAATAACTTTCTTTATTTGGTGATAGTAGGTCACTTTCTTAGCTTATTTGAATTTTTGGTAGATTGAACCAAATTATTAAGAAAGCAATAATTCTTACTATAGTGGGTCTATTGCAGCTTGGTTTTTGTTTATTCTTAACTGACTGTGTCCGTAACATAATTCAGAAACATTAAAACTCCTGACACATTTTCAGGCTTGCTGATTAGGTTTCATAAATCTGACTTTTGCTATATCTTTTATTTTTTATACAAATTCCTGTGGTTATATTTAGCAAATTGTATTTGACTTTCTTTGTTACTTTTGTAGTGTATTTACTGAAAAACTGTAAATACTCTGTTAAAGGCTTGTTAAACAAGCCTTTAACAATATTTCCAGTTTGTTTTTCAATAAATACAACTTTAGTTTGTTTTTTTTTTGTTTGTTTTTTTTGTTTTTTTATTCTGCATAATGTCTTTTAGTAAAAGTACAAAATTTCTCAGCCAAAGTAAACTACTTGTGTTGAGATTAATAGTGCATGAAACCATGGCGAGCACTGATATTGAACTATATAACATGGCTTTCACCCATTTTTTTAATTTTTTTTTATTATTATTATTTTTGTAACCATACATTAACAGAGCAAAAAAAAACAAACTTATCATCAGTGACAAGTGATTTCCATTTCCACCCACTACTTATAATAGGCACTCACTTGGACGCACTAAACATAAAGAGTTGATAGTAACCCTATCATTGACATGGTTATAGATTAAATTAGGTGTTTCTGCCAGGTTTACAAAAAAGTAAAGTGCCTTTGACTAAGCTATTAAATTCTAATTATAAATTATTTAAACATGAAGCATCCATATTGCAATTTTATTTGGGTATAAATTCCTTCCTATAAGACATATTCAAACAGCTACCTATATAAGCAATAAGGCTGTGCTCAGTTATGTTAGATTTCTAAAGGTAAGTTTTTTAAAAGGGATTTGTATTTATATTATTTTATACCAATGAGGAGTTCATGATTTTGCTGTTTGTTTTTTTCTGATGAATTTAAAATTCTTAAGTTAATGATTGAATCAGCCCCTTACAAATTCCGCAACTAGAAAATATCCATGTGAGTTCCTCTATTTCATGTTTAAATATTTGAGCTTAATGACTTTAAGAAAATATCACGATAACAATTATAAATATGAATGATAATCAGTATTTAAAGAAGAGGATACAAATGAAGATTCAAAATTGACAAAGTTTTCCGTTAAATTGAAATAAATGTTACATATAAGTTTTATCACCTCCTCTATCTTAATTGTTCCCCCATTTTGTTTTCATTTTCTCTAAAACTATAGTATTCTCAGCTTCTTTCTTTTTTCTAAAACCATAACAGCCCCTTTAATGTTTTCTCAGGTCTATCCTCAGTCAAACAAGAATGGCCCATTGTTTGTCTGAGATAATGGCAGGGTGCATGCAACATATGTGCTAACGAACTAAGTAACAAGTAGAATTATAATGATTATATATTTATCTTATAAATTATGTAGAAAGGAATTAAGGGTATTTTGGTATTTTTACTACAAACAGATAGAAAGGCTTTTAGGATTAGATTATTGAATGAACAAATTAGGTTAAGCTCAAATTGTAAAGCTCAACGCAAATTTTCTTTCAACAATTACAAAATGTTTCTTGTTATAAGTCAGATATTTTGAATCCTATTAAATAGTCAGTTAAGTGCCATCCGTGAAACACACTTGGGCGATTATGTCTCAAAAGAGACATGATTGACTGGGCAGAAGATTATCCTGCAGTAGTTTGCCTTTGCTTTCTGCAGTAGATGGGTTGCCAACCAAGGCTATAGAACCCAATCTGTCCTGTTATTTAACCCATAACTGGAGGGAAGAGACAGATTAATACCTTTCCCAAGGGTATTTGTGCATAAGTGAATGCAAAGAATTCAACTGGAATTCAAACTCGGCTTCCCGATTTGTCGTTCTGAGCTGATAACCACTGCACCACAACGCACATCCCCTATTTAAAAAAATTTACTTTATTCTTTTTTAAGTTAAATAATGAATAGATGTGCAACTTTTTGTAAAGTTGTTGTTTAAGCTTAGTATGGCACAAGACCAAAAGTATGAGGCACTCAGTAAGGATCAAATTAGTAAAGATGAACCAGTCTAGTTGTATATGCATTGTTTTCTTGTGCTTGCAATAGAAGATTACCAATTCAGAGTTTGAAAGGATTTTCTTAAATAGGTTTTTATGGACTTCAGAATGGCACTTCCAGCATCTTGGCTACCGGATTTATTCTTGGGGCTGTATTTGCTAAGTGCATTAAGAGATGGATTTGTTGAATGTGTAAGGGGCATCAATATCTAACCTAATGAAAAAATATTTTATACAAAATATTTATTTTTCAACATTATCTCTTTTTGCTTGTCAGCTGATTTCGATAGTGAATAAATATTAAGTTATATGCAATGAAAATTTCAGATAAAATTTTTTAGCCGTATCAGATTTTTAGACCCACATTGACTTGTGATTTCATTTAAATTCAACATTGCAACTGAAGGCCGTTAAAACATAAATACTCATTTTTATCAGTTCTTTGCCAATTAAGTCTAGCAGCTTTTTCATTGATGACAGAACTGATATTATTTTTAATTTCAGGAACTATAAAAGAAAAACTGACTTTGATCGGCATTGTAAATGTAAATTGCACTGGTTCTTGAGACCAAAAATGTTTGGAAATCCTAAATTTCTTGGAAAAGCTTCTATTTAATTAAATTTAATTTTTTGACAACGTAAAAGCTTTTTTCTCAGATTCTCTGAGGAAAATATGAAATTTTTAGGTTAATTCTTGGTTTTAAGTAAATAAATGAAGAAAGAAAACTATATATTTTTACCACTCATATTGATTGTAATGTAAATGTATTTGTAATAAAGTTGTTGTTTGTTTGTTTTTTATTTATTTATTTACTTTTTATAAATTTTATCCTTGAACGTTGGAAGTTATTGTTAACATAACCTTGTTAGTGGGTCATTCTTGAAATTCAGACCTAAATTTTATTGAGTTTCTTTCCCTCACAACAGGAAGTTAACTTTTTCTTGAGTGTAGTAGACAGGACATTTTCTTTTCTTTTTAGAATTATGGTATACTTTGCAAACTTAAGACAAGACTAAGAGATTTGGGGCTATGAAAAAAAATAAATAAACAAATAATAAATCTCTTTATTAAAATTAAATGATGATGGGGAGGCTCACAAAATATAGTCAAAAATATTTACAAGAAAAATGTTTCAACGACAGTGACCTTAACACATGAGATACAGAGTTCTTGCAAAAGCAGCTGACTTTACATCCCAATACAGCGCATAAAATTCCTCCTACTACAAGTAAGGTTACTGATAGGTACTTAAAGATAGAACAACGACAATTACTATTACTACTGTTACAAGTGAACAATTTCGTTACTACGACTACTACTAGTGCTCAGGAAAGTAAGGGACTGCTGCTGCTACTGCTGTTGTTGTCTCTTTCACGGCTGATGAGTTGTTTCTGAAATTCGACAGCCGTGTCCATTACGTTTTTTTGTTTGTTTTGTTTTTTTTGTTTGTTATTGTTTTTTTTTTTTTAGCTTCCTATAAAGTGATTGCATCTGTCTCTTGTGTTCAACCATGATGGCAGAAACCATTGGAATATCTGATTACTCTACCCACTTCGACATCACCGAAAACGGTTATTATATAGTTTTTTTCCCCTTGGCCTTCTTGTAGCTTTTTCTTTTCCCTCGTTTAAAAAACCACTTCACTTATTTAAATTTTTTCCAACTTAGGTTTTAATGTAATCTTTGTTTTAATGTATAGGTATGTTTATTGAATTTATTTTTGTTGTTGTAATTTATACCTTTTTATTCCTGCTTTTTTTTAAATTGATATAAAAAAAAGGTTGTTTTTGTTGGCATTTTTTTAAAACTTGTCTCTAGCCTGTCTGTACGTATGTACTGAGTACTCTGTCCATCAGTAAAAAACGATTGATGTTTTGTACTTTTTTGTTGTTACCATTTTTTTAAAATTTTATTTTTATTTTAACCAATAATTTTAAAACACTTTTTTCCCCCCCTCGCAGTGAAAACTGTTTTATTAGAAATTTTAGTTATGATTAAAATTAACCTGTCGTCCTTTTTTAATCTCTCCTCTTATGTTAGCCTTTGTCTTTTAGCGCTCACAAACAGCTGGTTTTGTAAGTTTTAATGCCGCTGCTGCCTGAAAGAAAATAAATGTCCTGCCTTTTATTTCCTTAATAATGAGGGAGATAACTGCAAAAGAAATTTGATTTCAATGTTTTGGTTTTGAAAACATTTGCAACATTTTTACCGTGCTATTTTTCTTAATTAATCTACTTGATATATTTTTGTTACACTGTATAATATCGCAAAAAATCTTCGTGAAGAATTTTTAATTATGTTAAACCTTTGTGATGTTAAAAATATAGAAGAAATGACCGATTTTGCTTAGCGGATTCTTGCGATTATTAAAATTTTAAAAAAAGTAATTAAACAATAAAATTGGGTAAAAAAAAGTTCAGAACCAGATTATTTCAATTATTAAAATGCTTTTACTTTTCTTTTTTCTTTCTTTTACACTCTTTAAATATGTATTGTACAATGAATTTTTTTAAGTGGATTTAAAAAAGAAATACACAAATAGTCAAACCCACTTAAAATACCTCTTTTTTTTTGTCTTCTAGAATTAATTTAACTTCGAGTTTTACTACCGGTGTTTTACAGTTTATTTTTCTAGTGATTACTGACACGTATGTTTTCTCCGTACTTCCTTGCTACTGCGTTACAAGCTACCATCGTTCAAAAAGAATTGGTAACGACTGAACTTGAAAAAAAAAAAGTCTGTAACCCACATTGTACTTTCGAATTGAAATTGTAATGTAGTCTAAGTGTGGACAACAATAGACTCTTAGACTCTACTCTAGAGACAAATGTTTTATGTTGAACAAGGATTTTTTTTAAAATATATATTTTCGTAATTAATGTCATATTGTGTTTACATTGGTTTTACTTTCATTTTTATGATTTTTATTGGATTGACGCGAACATCCTGGAGTAATATTCTCTAATTTTTTTTTCTACCATTCTTGCAAACGTTCAAGAGTTTACACTTAAAACTTTTTCCAAGGTTATATAGTGACTCAGTGTTAAGGGGATTATTCGTATGCAAATCAGTCACTTAAGTCACGTGTCAAGGCCCCAAAAAGTGATACACGCTTGGGCGATCATGTCTTGAAAGAAACATGACTGACTGGGCAGAAGATTTTCGCAGTAGTTTTTTGTTTTCCTGTCCGTGATCTAATATTTGAAAATTAATTAACTAAGTACACTGTATGTTTGTGCATAAGTCACTTAGAGTGATATGCACAAACACGTATGAGGTATTTTTATTTCTGAAGTAATACTTAATAGATAGAAAAAGTAAATTTTTGGCCTTCAAAAATCTTTGGAGCTTAGAAATTAAAATCTAACGGGAACGTTTGTCTTTGTATGTTTGACAATTTCAGACAAATATTGTCAAATTTAGGGTAATTATGTTGCCGCCTATACAACATTCAATACACTAGCAATGATAGTTTCCTTTCTGCAGTATACAAAAAAAAAAAATAAAATAAACTGTTACCATGATACAATTATATCCAGTATTATTATTATTATTAACCTAAAAGTAATTTTAAAAAATTTTAAAAGGCTGTTGCTATGGTGTAAATTTCATACACAGATACTTTAAGGTTCAGTTTTGTTTTGAGACAATATTTCCTCATTCAGGTATTTCTGTACATAATTCTCAATTTAAATTGTTAGAGATATGGAAAGTGATAGAAAATTAAAAGGTAATTTGTTTTTATTTTACATTAATGTCCAGTCATATTGAAATATTATCAAAGGAATATAAAAGATCTGTGTGTGTGTGTATATAGTGTATCGAGGCAGCAAATAATTTTCTAAACATATACTGTTAAATATAAGAGATAAGCTTAGAACCAAATTAATAAACAATTATCCAAATGTTGGAGAATTTTTGTCTTTATTTTCAACTGAAATTAAAGCCAAAATATGACGTTTAGAATGGCTCATGATTAAACATAATATACATTCATTGTCTCTTATATTTAACAGTATATGTTTAGAAAATGTGTGTGTGTGTGTGTGTGTGTAAAACACTTTCACTCTAATATAGTCTAAAATAATTTATCTAGTTAATACCATTAAAAACTTTTTTATTTTATTTTGTACTGCATACATAGAAAGTTTATGTATAAGAAATATTAAATTAAATTTAAGAAAAGAGAACATTTAAATCTTAAATGTTTTTATAAGTTATAATAATAATTCATGTCTAAGAACTAATCAGTTCATTTCTTCAGACCACACTAAGTCACTATATTCATTTCATTCAGTAAATATTTGTACAGAATGAAACAAATAAAATGTGGTCTAAAGAAATGAACTAATTAGTTTATAGAAATGAATTATAATTTATAACCACTTGAAATGATGTGTTGAATTTTCCTTTATATATATATATATATATATATATTTTCTAAACATATGCTGTTAAATATAAGAGACAATGAATGTCTATTATGTTTAATCATGAGCCGTTCTAAACGTTGTATTTTTGCTTTAATTTCAGTTGAAAATGAAGATAAAAATTCTCCAACATCAAAAATCCAAAAATCGTCGGTGATGGTGGATATTATAATATTTCAGTTTAAACAACCTCTCTGAAGATGGCTCATGTGAGCCGAAAGCTTAGAAGAAAATCAATAAATAATTATCCAAATGTTGGAGAATTTTTGTCTTTATTTTCAACTGAAATTAAAGCCAAAATACGTTTAGAACGGCTTATAATTAAACATAATAGACATTCATTGTCTCTTATATTTAACAGCATATGTTTAGAAAATTATTTGCTGCCTCGATACACTAAATATATATATATATATATATATCTCAAGAAGTACATTAAGCATTTATATTTTTCTTTTTAAAAAAGCATGGATATATAATTTTGGCATAAAGAAAAGACAATGCTTAAAAACATTCATTCACTTAAAGTTGTCTTCCAATGAAGATCTGATTATCAATTTAAAATTTAAACTTAATATAATTTATAACCACTTGAAATGATGTGTTGAGTTTTCCTTTAGAGATATCATATTGCTCTGGATAACATCCACTGAGTTCTCTATATAGATCTAGATTTTAATATTTCATATTAAGTAGATCTTTTTGGGTTATCCTCATGATTCATAGATTTGGCATTACCTTTTTACATATATGTATGGTGTCAAAAAAAGTCATTAGGAAAAACGTAGGTGGCAGCTAAATTTTGTTGCATATTAATGTTAAAGTGCTTTTAATTATATTAATTAGTTCTGTTAATGTTATGCTATTTATGTTTAATACTGTAATTAAATTATTGAATATCACTTAAATGTCCATAGTGCAACGTATATGGCTCATAGAAATTTATTTATTATTTGTATATTAACTTCACATTAGTTAAACATTTCAACAATATCTAATTTGTTATAATTTTAATTTTTTTCTATTTATCTAATGACTTTGTGGACACTCTGTGTATTTGTTTTTATATATAAAATTTTAAAGTTTCTTATTTGCAACTAAAAATGGTATTTTACATTTTTATATATTTTGATTTCTTTTATTTGTTTTTTCGATGTTTCAATTAAACATGGTTATATCCAAAAGGATAAAAAGCTGATCTTATTTTTTACCATGTAGCAGACTAAGCTTAGTAAATATCTATGCAGACATACACATATACACACACACACACACACATAAATGAAATCTCAAAGTATTAAGTGTCCTCTCAGTCACCTAATTTGAAGTGGTTTTATTTGAAAACAAACTTTATGTCCCCACCCCCTTCAAAGAAGCCTATACAATTTGAATGCTCAGCAGTTTTCACATAGAAGAAATAATTTTGGTTGTCTGGGCAAATTGTTTTTTGTTTATTTGTAAATAGTTGTAAAAGAAAAAATGGGTCAGTTTTTCAAATGCTGTTAAAAATATATTTTGCTATGTTTTTGTAAGAATACATATCAGTACGACTGATTTATTTTAAAATATAATTTCAAGCATAAATGTAAAGAATTTTGTGTATTAAATTTATTTGTGTAAAGTAAAATGCAGTTTCATTAATTTTTGTATTTTTTTTTTTAGTATTGGTTGGTTATTTGGTGTGGTCAGCTGAATTTGTTGTGTTCACTTATGCGCAAATACCCTTGGGAAAGGTATTAATCTGTCTCTTCCCCTTCAGTTATGGGTTAAATAACAGGACAGATTGGTTGCCGACCAAGGCTACAAAACCCAATCTACCGCAGAAAGTAATAGCAACCTACTGCAGGATAATGTTCTGCCCAGTCAGTCATATCTCTTTTGAGACATGATTGCCCAAGCGTGTATCACATATAGCAATTAACTGGCTGACTGAGTTACTGATAATTGCATGTATATTTTTTTTATATGTACATAGACATATCAATAAATGAGCATCAGTTTGAAGAATAGTCAGACTATTATTTAATTATTAAACTCCTTATATATGCGTTCTGGTACAATGTGTATTGGCTTGGAATGAGAAATTGGAGAGCCAAATTCAAATTCCAGTCACATTCACTTGCATGCAAATACCTATGAGAAAGGTATGAATCCATCTCTTCCCCCTCGAGCTATTGGTTGAATAGCAGGACAGATTGGGTTCTTAACTTTGGTTGGCAACCGGTCTACTGCAGAAAAAAAAAATGGCAATCTACTGCAGAAAAATCTTCTGTCTAGTCAGTCATGAATTGAGACATGATGACACAAATGTGTATAACTAACTAACTGACTGATATTAGTTAATGTTTTTATTAAGTAAAAGAATTTCGGAAACGAATTTCATTCTCTCTCTCTCAATATGCCATGCTCCCTCAGAACATAGATGATCTTGGATCAAAATATTTCCCATCTTTTTTTTATTTCTTATTTTTTAAGTAATTTTTGCTTCTTCATGACCTTCATTGTTTTTATGGTACTTGTTCTGTCAACCATTTACTTGAAATTCTTAAGTAGTTTACTCACTGTTTTCTGTTCTTCACAAGTTTATATTCAAATTTTATGACCTTTCTTTAACTGACGACCATGAGAGGTGAGGTAATCAATAATTGAGGATTGAAAACTGCACTTTAGCAGGAAATATGCCCTTGATAAATCAAAGCCTGTGATCCTGTTGCGTAATGAACATAAGTACATCTTTTTAAAGTTTTCAAATGGTACTCTTGTTTATTTTTGACTTGGCACAATTGATTGTAGCAATATGTACAGTGAACAAGAAAATAAACAAGAAATGAATGACGGTATTAGCAATATATATATAAATTTTTTCATTTTCCATTTGTAAATGAGTTATTACACAACACAGGTTTCTACCATGAGTGGTCTCTTCAGGCGGTTTTCTTTCAATAACTGGTTTTATTGTTTTCTTTTTTTTTTCGTTAAGAATGCTTACATAACGTGGTTTTTGAATGCTCATGTGGCAGGGAATTTTTGAACGCGCAATTTTTAAAATTACAAGAAATCACTTTTTCATGGTTGTATGGACCTAATAGGTATTTTTAAGCATGGTTACACTTAGTCATAATTTCTGTTCTTTCATTCAATAGTTCAATTTCGTTTGAGAATAGCATAATCTCTAACTTTTCTTTCTGGCACAGTTTACATATTTTGCCACCATTATAAGTTTGGGCTGTTTTTATTATACTCCACGTTATGTCTGGGTCTTTTCCATATTTTGATTTCAATTTCCACACGTTACTAGCCAATTTTGTATAGTTAAGTTTTCTATTTTGAATGTAGACTTGTGATTGAACCACCTGGTCTTAAAGGTGCCTTTGGTTGATCCCAAATATATTTTATTTTGGCCATTTAAGTCATGCACTTTTTGCCTCGTAAATGACTTCTTTTGTATTGCAAAGTCCTTGAAGTAGACCTTTTATTTTTGTCTCTTGCAGTTGCATTCTTTATTAGTGGTCTTGTTTTGTATAATGCTATCTAAATTCCTGGCGTTTTTTTTTTTTTTTTATGAAACTATCTAAATTACTAGTACATCTATAACTTAGCTTGTGTTTCTATTGACAATTTTGTTTGGTTCTGAGTATTTTGGAAAGTGTCTATCTATCAGTTTAAAAAATATTAATTTGTGTATTTGGGCAACAATTTTTCATTTATGCATATTTGCTTATTGGTGTTTTATATTTCTGGTTCACATTTGTAAATATATTTTACTTGGTCAAAGCTCTTTTGGTTAACACTAGCTATTTTCAAAAGATTTTTGTTTATCAGTTTAATTTTTCTTTTTCAAATATGTTTCATTTGCTGGCTTTTTGTTTTTACTCTCTTCATATAAGATGTTTTTGTATTGTTTGACAGGAACCATACTGATTTTTAAAAGAGAGCAACATGTTTACCAATGTCTATTTGTTTTATTTGTTTAACAGCTTATTGGTCATTTAATGCTGAAATTAAATTTTCTTGGGTGCATTTGGAATAATAAAAATGTCCTTCTGCTTTCACAAGCAAATACATTGTAGATGATACTCGGCTGTTGCGAATATACATTACTAGAGGTGGTGATGCATGTTTTATGTTGTTGTTGTTAAAGCTATATTTTGGAATAAAGAAATGATTAAAGAAATTGTAGGATATTAGATGGACTAATGGCATGAAAAAGCTCTGTCATGATTTTGTTTAACAGCATATCAACCACTATGAATTATTTAATGCCAAAATCTAAATATTGTGAACACAATGATATGCCTTCAACTTCAGATGAAAGATATTATTGATAATTTTACTACAAGTTTTTTGTAGGAAAATGTATTGCTGGTATTTTTAGTATAAAAATGTATTCTTATATTTTCATGGTATTTGTCATGTTTGTGGAGTTCACTATTTTCCATAACTGTGACCCTAACCAGTGCCACCACTCAAGGTCATGGTGGATCTGGGAACAACAACAATTAAAAGGTGGTTCCAAGCTCCTCAAACCCAACCCTCAAGGACTTGCTGCTGGATGTAGTACATTTTCATATTAAAAAAAAAGCTCTTTTGAAACTTGGAGACATTATTTTCAGTTACGCATAGCCAATTATTTATTTTTTAATGTGAATGACTTTTTTATTTTTTTTTTTTAATTCAATTTCTCATATATATATATATATATATATATATATATATATATATATATATATAAGAATACTTTACAAACTTTCGGGACAAGTTTTCAAAACAGACAAAAACCCTTACAAACATGTTCATAAATCTTTTGTTTTGATTAAGTTTAAAGTTTATGGCAGGCACTGTTAAATGTACAATCCAAAATACTTTTACAAGCTTTGTGGGGCAGGTTCATGACACCAAAGCAAGTAAAATGTCCATATAAACAGATAGTCAAAAGGCTATTGTTGTACTTCATAACAAATACAAAGGATTGAAGTTGAAGGAACATGTAGGCCATGGAATCAGTCATTCCTTACCTACCTACCTATCTATCTTTCCTGGTAGATGTCAGCCAGTGCATGTCAAACAATATGACTAAAAATGTGCTGGAGCCCCCATCATGCATGAACCAAAGGCATCTATATATTAGCAGGAGTACATCTTCTAACAGATCTGGAAATGTGTTAGAAATAAAGTCCTTGTAGATGTCTTCTGTAAGATGTGCTGGGAGAACATATGGACCTACTAAACATTCGCTTACAATTCCAGCTCATACATTAATCCATAAACAAAACTGAAGAGACAAACAATGGATCGGCAGTTTGTGCAATAAACCTGTGGTGAATGATCAGAGGGCAAAAGGCCCTGCACATGTTGCAAATGATGTGGATGCAGGAGCTGCTCTTGAAATACCCTTGATGTGGTATTATATGTACAACATGCTAGGGCCATGGATCATCTTTGACAGTCTGTAGAATATGTTCTTCATGGTCAGGCATACGAGCGAATCTTTGCCTTCCTTTATCCATAATTTGTGGTGTCGTGGATCTTGTCTCAGCAATGCAATGATAAACAGCAGCGAAGGTTAAATAACTTGACTGCCTTCCGTCTGGCAATACAATCTCATACAACTGTGCAGCCTCACATCCATTACTATTTGGACAGTTGTATGTAAAAATCATATCTGCCTGAAGTTCCTGACATTGTTAAACATTACACTTCTCCATTAACTCACTACTGCACATGATAAATGTTGAAAACAGACTAGCCACAAATGTAACCTAGTCTATATGGTAATACAGCGCCATCTACTGTAAACTTGATAACTCAAAAACAAAGGATTTGGAGACTTATGTTTATGTGGACTTTCGTCCTTGTTCTGGTGTGAGGAACCCACTCCCAAAGTTGGTAAAAGTATTTTTTAATATATCCAATGTGTGATTATATATGAGGTAAAGATTATTCTGTATTTCTGTCTGATGAGCATATATTAAATATTTAGTGTTCAGTCAGGGCATAAACACAAGATTACCCACATTGGCTAAGCAAATGACACCTGGTTCGGGTCTCTTCATGTCACAAGCTAACTAGCTACCTGGATTGCTAGGGTGAATGGCACACTTGTGATGTCATAGTTGGCAGATGAGTGTCCTTAATAGTTCCTGAAAAGTATGTTGGTGGCTAAAATGTCTGATTAGGAGTAGTGAATACAGGACTTCATGGTTCATTGAAGTCTTTTTTGTGACTTAGAGGGATTATCCTGAAAATACCAGCAACAGTTTTAACAGCCGGTCAGAGGTTGAAGACTGGATACAGTTCAGTTATTGCACTGGTTGAACCCTTCAGAAAAAGGATATGGAAAGCCAGTTTCAGTCATCATACTGCGTTATAACCCCCCCTCCCCCACCTGTTAACTTTTCATTGCATTGATTGTTCCTTGAGCTTTATTTCCCTGTACATCTGATCATTTTTCTAAACTGTATGCTGTTTTTTGTAATTTTTTTGTTTTATTTTGTTCTAAATGCGCGCACACACACACACACACACACACACACACACACACACACACACACACAGGGTGTGGTTTAGAAATATTGGTGGCTTTATGACCAGTGCTTATCTTGTGGTTAGATACCAGGGTGTCTTTTCCATTTCAGCCTTAATGTCTCAGGACTGATTTCTGGTTGATACCAAGAAATCAGTTTGAATTGCCTGAGTACTCTGTACCAGCAGATTCAGTTTCTATCTGTAATTTGATAAAGACCCAACAAAGCCTGGTGGTATCATGAGGTATTGCTGGGGAACCCTGGGTTAGTGGTAATGATGCTATTCACCTTCAAACTATGCTTGAACCCTAAACTCTCACTGATGGAGGTACTGCTGTTATTACAGCAGTCATTGTATCAATTTACATGTATGTATATGTGTTTATATAATATATCACATTTCTCTTTGCTATAATAAAACAAATATGCATGTAAATCCTACCTTGATTCTAACATCTGACCAGAAAGTAACCGAGCAAGTGGCCAGCATTCTTAACTTGCAAAGGGCTAGGGAGCAACACTTTGATCCAAGTCAATATGCACAGGCAGTACACTGATCCTAAATAGTTGAGGTGATCGATACATGAATAATCTCATGTTTGAGTTTTTTGTATATATGAAAACCTTATGTTAAGAACTTAATAAAACATGCTATCCTTTTTAAGGTGTGTGTGTGTGTATTTATATACTGTAATGGTTGTTACAATGTTTTTATAAATTCATAGTATCACTACACAAAAATTTTCATGTTTCGAAGCCAGCCCTTTATGTTGCTGGCTTCATCCTCAGGTGATCTTTTAGAAATGAGAATTATCTAGTTGAAAAGCCAGTTTATTTGTGTTGGATTTGTTTTTTTTTTTTTGGTGTTAGAGGGGTTGGTCTGTATTTTGAGTTCTGTTGACCTTTTTAATATATATATATATATATATATATATATATATTATGGAAATCAACGAATTTTAACGAAACTTGGTTATAAACAACCGACAATTTGAAATGAATTGTTTGAACATTATTTTTTATTCATGTAAAATCTTTTGTACAATAAAGACGGAAGCTGATGATGGCTCTCCTGAAATAGGCCTATACTTCCGATTTACCATGAAATAACATGTCTGCCTTAATTTTTCTTATATTTGCTCTATATGTATTTATATACATATATTTAGAGCTCTCTCATGTACAGGATACTCCTTTGGATTCTTCTATATCTACACCACATACTGATAGATTTTATATATATATATATATATATATATATATATATATATAACCTCAAACTATAGACTGTACTTTTGTTTAGAGTAGCTCAACAGTATATGTTATTCCCTAATGTATTATTTTATATATCAAATGACATATTCAACCCATGTTAGCATTTGCTTCTTATTCCATCTGGAATAAAAACATTTTTTTTTTTTTTTTTTTTTTTTTTTTTTATCTAATTGAGCTTTACTTGTCGTGGACATATGGCAAGCATAAAGCTGTGAATGTAACATTTTTACCAGATACTTTGTATCCAAAAGGATTGCACTTGAAATAATCCTTTAAGATTAGAATCAATGATATTAAGTAACATAATCTTATGTAATGTTACTGGCAGGTGAATGGGGAATTTAAGCTACTGTTGACTATTCATGTTATAGAAAAAATAATTACTGCATTAACTTAATTACAGAAGAAACTAGATTTTAATACTTAAGTACATTCACTATATGAGGGACAATTCAGCCAGTTAAGTGCCATACATGATATAAGCTTGGACGATTATGTCTTGAAAGAGACCTGACTGATTGGGTAGAAGATTTTCCCTCAGTAGGTTGCCATTATTTCTGCAGTAGATTGGTTGCCAACCAAGGCTATAGAACCCAATCTGTTCTGCTATTTAGTCCATAGCTGAAGAGAGAGAATGGATTATATACCTTCCCCAAGGGTATTTGTGTGTAAGTGAATGCAACAAATTTAACTGGAATCTGAAATTGGCTTTCCAATTTCTTGTTCCAAGCTGATTTCCACTGCGCCACAAAACATATGTCAACTTTCCTGAATGTAATTGTAACTTTAATGAACAAAATGTTGTTGTTTGCATTTGAGCCATCAACTAAATTTCACATCTACAGTTAAATGGATTAATAATTTATATTGTATAAAGCATTAATGTTTACTCATTTTGTTAAGTCTTGTTTTGATTTGTGGATGTGTGCGTGGTGTAATGGAGAAGCAGCTCAGAATGAGAAATTTGAGAGCACTGTTTGAATTTCAGTACAGTTTGTTACGTTCACTTACATGCAAATCATTCATAAACACCAAAATATCTGTGTGCCAATATAGAACTTTGTATCGGGAAAAAACATTATCAAAAATTAATGTAATATGTAGTTGCAAAAAAAAAGAAAATTCTTACTATCTAAAATGTTTCAACTTTAAATAATCCAATAAGCTGTAAAATATATAACAATTCAATCGTCTTTTAATTTATTTTTTTTTATAATAAATTTTAAATAGATTAGTCATGAAGTTTCTGTAAATGTATATGAATTTAAATTGAATTTCCTCTTAAATTTCATTTTCTTTGTAGAAAATAATTTCTTTTTCTGCCTTGCTCTCAAGATAATTTTTTATTCTCTAATTAAAATAGATTTCTAATAGATTTCTTGCAAAAATCAGCAGTAATTTGTTCTCATTCGTTTTTCAATAACTCCCATGGGTGATCCTAGTTTTTCGGGTTTCTTTTCTGAGCCCTTTCTTTAATTATCTTCCAAGCATTTTCTATTGGATTCAGGTTGGGGCTCTGGACTGGCCACTTCATTAGGGCGATTCCTTCTTCTTCAAATAAAGCCATAACCTTTTGAACCTTGTGGCAAGGTGCATTGTCCTGCAAGAAAATAGGAGATTCATAAAGATCATGGTGTAATCTTGGTACCACATGCTGCTGAAGAAGCCTTTTGTAAATCTCAGCATTGATATTGCCATGTACGCAGATGATAGGGCCAACTCCTGCAGATGAAATCATTCCCCACACCATCACACTGCCACCACCAAATTTAACGGTTTTCTTGACACACTGAGAAGACAGTTTTTCACCTGTTCTATGGCATACGTAAGTTTTGCCCTCAGAACCAAATATAGTAATCTTGGACTGAAATGAACTGTATCTCATTGTGCATCAGTCCAAGCATGTTCTCTCGCATATTCCAGGCATGCCCTTTGGTTTTGCTTTGAAATGAGAGACTTCAAAGCTGGAATAAGGGCATGCAACCTTGCATTTTTTAACTTGCAAGCAACCGTTTTCCTTGAGATCTTATTATCTATGTCTTCATTAAATTTACGAGCAATTGATGTAGCAGTTTCAAAACGATTTTTTGTAGATATTCTTCGATCTTCTCTTTGCAATCTTTTTGGAGGTCTGCTGGTTTTGGGATTTGCATTTAACGTTTTATCGGTTTTATACCTGCTAATTACACAATGAATGACACTTTTAGACCCATGAACAATATCAGAAATTTCTGAAATTGGCTTTTCTTGATAGTTAGCAATAATGAGTTTTTTTTTTGTTTTTTCTTCAAAAGAGTTTTGCGTGTAGAATTTGCCATATTGCTTAAAAATAGTCTTAATGATGAATGAACTTTTTACTTATTGTTGAAAAGCTCCATCGAGTTTTTTAACAATGTAAATTAAAAGTTTATGCAAATTATTAACATCGTTCCTTAACTTTTGTTCAGTAGCTTATTTCCTTTGTTCCATTTAATCTTTATTTTAAAAAAAACAAACTATTATGCAAATTTTTGTAACTTTGTATAATATTTATGCATTACACCCTAATCTTTATTCGATAAAAATTTCATTGCTAATCATGCATTACTTTTTAAGTAATACACATATTTGTCTTTGTTTCCGTTCCTTATATTATGGTCGCTACTGTACGTATACTTTTGGTAGATCTTTCATCCCATTGTAATCAGTGTTTTTATTGATTTCTATATAATTCAGTATGTCAGCTGCTGTCAGTTGTTTTTTTTTTGTGTGTGTGTATATATATATATATATATATATATATATATATATATATATATGCTTTTAAAATTTACCCTCCTGTAGGGTTGCTTATCAGTTTTAGAGGTTGTTTGTTTAATATTTTTTATTTCTTGCATTCCTCCTGAGTCTATTTTTCTTTTTCTGATAAAGAATGTGTCATTAGTCACTTTGACAAAAATGTGTTCTTTAAATATCTTTGTATGTTAATGGGAGATCATTTTAAAGCTCAAGGAGGGAGGAGGGCAGCTAAATATTCCATCTAAAATGAGCAAAGAAAAACAAAAGGCTGCTAATTAAAGCAGTCAGGTTAATAATATGTTGGAACCCACCTGTTGTGATTTGGTGACACTTTTGACCTTAATGACCTTTAATCACATCAATCTCTTAACATACAGTGGATATTAGTTAAAACTGGTCCAATCTCTTAAAAATAAAAATCTAATAAAAAACTTGTAATTGTATTCTCTCTCATTGTCGGGTTTATAATTTAGTGTGTAAAGATACATAGTGTTACAAAAGTTATTGTTTTAAGACAATATTGATGTATTGTAAACATTGTAAATTATATATATTTTTTGAATTTTATTTATTTATTTTTAAGATTCACTGAGCAAAAGTGAACAGTCAGCTAATTATATCCATGATGCTATATGAAAATGAATTCTAGAAGTGACTTCTGTTAAAATTGCCAACTCATTGACTAGTAATCCAATTGATTTAGTAAAGCTGTAGTTGATTTTCAAATTACAGTTTTTCTCTTATTGTATGTGTAATATTAAATGAATAATCACATGACCATTTACCAGGTTTCAGCCAGAATTTATTTTCTTATTTAATCGTTCTTATTCCATTTATGTAAGATGTTTTGTATAATGGAATATGACTCTTTAATTTTCCTTTTGAACTAGATAAATCAAAGAGTCTCAACTGAATGACTTGATTGTTAACATAGGCATTATAAACTTATGTATGAAAAATTTTCCTTTTTTGAGAAAGTATGTTTCCATTAAGAAAGAAATATCTAATGAACTAGCTATGTTATTTCAAATAAGTTTCCATAAATTGTCTTGAATGTTTCTTTATTCTTTATACTTCTGCTAGATATTCTTTTATAAATCATATTTCTGATGATTCGCCTCTACAAAAAAAAAAAATCAAACTATTCTTTAGATTCTTTTGATCTTTGTGTTTATGTTCAATAAAATAGAAACTAAAGATTTTTACTTGAGGAAGCAGTTAACGCTTTTGATAAAAATAACCTGGCTTTTATTTTAGCTCTTTTTTGTACTCAACTGATGTTTTAAAACATTTCTGTGACTAAAAGAAAAACAAGTATAAATAATGAGCAACTAGCATTTAGTTTTTTTTTTTTTGTAGTTTCAGTTAAAATACTTTCCAAGATCATAAGTAAACTTTCTTAGTTTTGTAGATTTTTGGTATAGCAGTTAACATGGAAATGAGAAATTGACAAAAATTAGAGAAAGAGTTTTTGAAATTGTCTTAACTGCATTCAGTGGTGTACAGAGGTTTAGTAATACCTAGTGCCAATTCTTCGATTCTATGCCCCTGAGATTCAAGTCTATCATGGGTGGGTGGGGGTCTATAGGGCCTAACAATGAGAAATATAAGAAAAGCAGGCATTTTAAATATGTAAAAAACAGATGAAAGCTGAAATAAACACTTGATTTCAAAAACTAAATTTTTATTTCACCCTTTGATTGGATATCTGGGGCTGGGGCTAATCACACCCTCTGCCCATCCCCTGTCTGCTGCATGTTACTAACTTCATTACATAGCCCTGATTTTTTTTTTTTTTTAATATTGTTTGTCACTGGTTTACCAAATTAACTACTTTTGAAATCCCTATACTACTAAATTTTGAATGTCACTATTTTACTTTTTAAGCCACTTAGAACAAGATAGTCTAATGTGGGCTACTCATGAGAAAAAAGTCAATTAAAAATTTAGTTGCAATGATTTTTCAAAAGTAGACCATTCTGGGAGTTCTTCTTTAAAATGCATTGTCTGTAAGAGTTCTGTTAAAAGCTTTATAGTTCTATTTGAATTTGATAAATTGATAGTCTCCAACAAGTTCAAAGCAATTGCTTTTCAGCTTAACATTTCATAATTGTAGTATTGTATGCAAATTAATAGGCAAGTATAACTAGAGAATAACTGAAGAGGTAAGGAACAGAAAGATCTTGTCATCACAAAGAACATAGAGCTGTGCTACAAGTACCACTACGCACAAAGAAATGCAAAACATAACAATGGTGTTGCTGATAGGATCCTTAAATTCGCTGGGTGACCCAGAACACACAGAAACATGGATAAGAACTTTTGCTGCATTTACTAGAATAAAAAATTAAGATGCACAAAGACTGACAAAGGAAACAAGATAACTGATTTCTTGCTACAGTTGGGTGCGAAGCTGAAGAAAAAATTTTGACAATGTGTTACCCGGGAAAATTAGAAGAAATGACATTTTGAAGAAATTGTAAAAATTATAAAAGAACATAAGACCAAAAAAACGATTGGTAATTGCTGAAAGAACCAAGTTTGTAGAAACAAGACAAGCACTAAATGTGTCCATTATACAATACTTATATAGATTGAAGGAATGAGCACAGAAAATGACTATAGAAGATAAAATGATTCTTCTTAGGTTAACTGAAGGCTTGCAGGACCAAAACCGTGAGCGTAAAATACTAGAATGTCTACAGAGTAGCAAAATGAGTTTGGAAGCTAGCGTCAAGTTTTTGCAACAGTTAAAGTTGATTAGAGAATTTAACCAACCAAATAAAAAGAATTTGAGACATACAGGACAAGCAAGACCAAATCCATAATTAAATTTAGATATTGTGAAAAAAAAATCACGAGAGAGAGAAGTACAAATGTCCAGTTCCGGGGGTGGAGGGGGAATGCTCAAATTACAAAAAAAAAAATCATTTTCAGAACATATGCAAATATGAAAAGCAAATAGAAAAAGTAAAATCTGTTCAAACCCCCCTCCAAAGAAGCTGAAATATTTAAAATGAATACATAAAAAAGAGGTAGAGAAAAAAATAAAGATAAATGGCCAAGTATTTAACATGCAAGTTGATACAGGCAGTGAAGTTGATACCAAAAAATTTCTGAATAAAATTAGGACAACCTAAATTAACAAAAAAAAAAAGTAAAAAAAGAATAAATAAAAGCAGCATGCAATTAAAGCAGTTTCATGGACCAATCATAAAAACAATGGGTACATTTCAAGGCAATTTTGAAACTGACAAACGTTTTGAACTAATTTCTATTACAGTTGTAGCATGCAAAAAAGAACATGGCTTATTAGGGATTGATGTATTAAAAGTAGATACAGCAAGACTAATCAGTTCCATGGGAACAGAAGAAAATGAAATAGGATTATTGAAAGGCTATAAAGCAAGCATTTGATTAAAGGAAAACTATCACTGAAAGTATATAGTCAAGAAAAGTGTCAATTCATATCCTACTTTTAGGAGTAGCCAAATTAGACAAAATGATACAACAAAGTATACTAGAAAGAGTAAGTGAAGGTGGTAGTAATTGCAAGTCTCTGATTGTAGTGATAAAGAAACTTTACGGGATTTAAAGATGTGATGATTACAAGATAAGGGAAATCACCAGATGTGTTCTGACTTGTTTCCTTTTTTCCAAATATCAAAACTGTGAGCCACAAGTTAGCAAAAATGGAGTACTTTGCAAAAGTTGATCTTGAGTCAGCATACAATTAAATAGAATTTAGCAGTGACTTACCTTGGCAACCCAAAAGGGCCAGAGTTGCATGTATTGACAAGTAATTCAAGAAAATAACCATGATAAACACCTCTGTATGCTTATTAAGGACTCGTTTATTTTTTAGGATAAAAACTTCCAGCCATATTTTTCAAAAAGCAATTGAAAGAGTCTTATTAGGAAAAATAAAAATATCATAATATACTAGGACAATATAGGTGTAGAGGTGAGAACTAAAGAATTATAAAAAAGCAAATTTTAGTGAGATTAGAAAAGGCGGCTTGACCATAAGCAAAGATAAATGTTATTTTGACTGCAAAAAGATATATTTAGGATATTATAAGAAGGCTTATCACCCGAAGATAGACTAACAAAGAAAATAATAGCTGCTTCAACAAATAAAAAAGAATCTTTTTGGGGACTGATTAAACTTTTATAGTAAATACATGTGAAGATACAGCAACATTTGCAAAATTAGGCCAAAGAAAAATGATCAATGAATTTGAATGTACCCAAAAGCAAACTCACTTTTGAAACACGAAAGAATATTCTGAGGAACAAACCATTAAGTTTTTGATCCACAAAAAGAAAAAATGTTAACCACTGATGCAAGCGAAAAGGCGATATATAAATTATTTTAAACTACAAACTAACAACATAAATGAAGTTGAGCCTTGTCATTTGATAAATAGGGAACAAATAAAATCTGACTTAAATGTATGGCTTCAGCTTTATCATTTAAATAATTTTTTTTTTAATATACTAATAACAGAATCTTTCATCAACGTTCTATTCTGGAAATTTTGATTGTCTTTGACTGGCATCTTAATCATATCAGTGGAGTAGGTCTCTTGCAAAATAAAACCTTAGTTGGACATGCTTAGGACTGTAAATTGAAATTTCTGAACTGATGAAGCACGTAAGTGTTATGGTGAAACACCTATTTCTCAGATAATGGACTCTCCTTTCTATATTAATAAGAGTTAACAGGAAGTTAACGGAAGTAGTACTTGGGAAGTTCATGGGAGTTCTTTAGAGTTCGATTGGAGTTTAGTAGAACTATTAGGCAGTTGATATTAGTTGGCAGTTAGCCAAATACTAAGGAGTCAGCTTTCAGTGGAAGATTACCAAGTTCCTAACATTTTGGGTACGTTAAGTCAATTAGCAACCGGCATAGCATGATTATAACCTTCAGTGCGAAAACTACTCCACAACAATAAGAAATACCGAGATTAACTTTTCTCACTTAAACAAGTTTTATCTCGGTCTTTGAAAAAGAGATGAATATTTGAAAGCTAGCCTGCTTACAATAATAATAATAATAATGTTTCCTGCTGCACACTTATCTTTATTTGTCACCTCCCCCTCTCTCTGTGCCATGTCTCTTCAAGGTGTGAGCAGTAATGGGTCTCTACAACTTCCTGTCTTTTGTTGATCACAGCAATACTTGCTTGTTTTGGTCTCTCTTTGTCTTTGATATTTGTTGTCATTCATTTGGTTGCTTTGTTTGTCTATGCTTTTACTTTCAATGTAGTTTGTGACAATCTAAATGAGCTCTTCGGAGCATTCAAAGAACAGAACCCAACAGTATCCTTGGGGTTTTCAAAGTTTTGTAGTCTAAGGCTGAAATAGTGTGTCCGTGCTGATACACACGCTGTATGCATAGGCACTATCTACAAAAACACAAAATTATTACTGGAATTACTGAATGTATCATATCAAGACCTCTTGAAATATACTGTCAGTAATACCAGTAGCAGAGAGTGTATGATTCATAGGTGCCCAAATTGTCCTAAATCGTCAGGGTAGCTTGGAAAACGTGACACCACCAAAGGATATATTGATAATGCTGAATCAATAGAGTTCTTCCAATAGACCACAACTGACCGATCATCTTTAACACAATAAGGAATCTTGTCAAGCTTACATTGATTTAGTTGTTTGAAACTGAATAAATTAGGACCTCATTCTTAATTGGCTAAATCACAATCCAGGTACTTAAAGCAAAGAAAGGAGGAGATAAGTGATAATAAAATTTTGTTCCTGGGAGATTTTGCCAAGAACTACAAATTAGTAGTTCAAGACGAGATCCAAAATTTCCATTGTAGTACCTCACAGTGTACTTTACATCCAGTGGTACTCTACTTTAAGCTTGAAAATGCAATGCAAAAATCAATGTTTCTTATGTTGCATGACAATTCACGATATAGCATTTGTTTATATGGTACATAAAAAAATTGAGGTAATCAAAGCTACCTTGCCAAATCTAAAAAATATTGAGTATTTTACTGATGGTTGCACAGCACAATACAAGAATTCTAGGAACTTTACCAATTCATGCAACTATCAGAAAGATTTTGGACTTGATGCAAAATGAAATTTCTTTGCAAAAAGTCATCATAAAATTTTTGTGATGGCATAGGTGGGGCAGTGAAAAGCATAGTGTCAAAAGAAAGTCTCCAAAGACCAACTACCAAACAAATCCTTTCCAAAGACTGTTTGAATATTGCAAATCTGCAACAGAAGATATCAAATTCATTCTGGTTGAAAAGGTGGAAGTTAGAAGCAAGGAGGAGCCTCACCATGAGATTCGAAAATGCATCCAGCCCCAGAAACAAGGAATTTTCATCAATTTATTCCTCTCATCAGAGATAAAATAGCCATGAAATAATGTAGCAAAGATTAAAACTGACTTAATATGACTTCTCTGTTGGAGCTGAAGAAAAACCAGTGAAATTTGTTTGAGGATATGTTTGTTGCAGGTGCAACAATAAAATTTGAATTGGCATGGTCCTGAAAATTGATACAGAGAATAAGGACTTGCTGATTAAGTTCATGTACCCAGCTCTTCCATCACATTCATTTTACTGGAAAGAGGATTTTAAGGATACGTTTTGTGTCATTAATGAATATTCTGTTCCCAACAACACCAAATGGTAGAGTCCATCATTTGTCTAAGATGGATAAATTATCTGTACAAAAAATTATTTCCAAGACAATTTACTCTATATACATAATAAAATTTAGTGCACAGTGTAGTCTAGAATGTAATGTTTCAAAGACTCTTTGTATATCCATTTTTATTATCACTTTCTTAATGTAAAAAAAAAAATCATATGTTTTTGTTTCATGAAAATAACTTTGAAAAATAGTAAAAAATATAAAAAAAGAATTTTAAAGTGATGAAAGCATTTCCTTCAACTTTATAAATGTTTAGTGTCAACTAAGAATATTCTGTTTTAAAGATTCATATTCATTTTTATTTTAACTTTAAGAATGAAAATAATTTATCAAAATAAAATTTAAAAAAACACAACCAGAATTTCTTTCAACTTCATATGTTTAGTGCAATTTACAAATATTCTATGCATTGTTGATTATCATGCATGGGGCAATGTTTACCACTTGTTAAAGACAATCTGTACAAAAAGCAATATCTGCAAAATATATTTAAATTATTTCTTTTTAAAATTAATAAAAACAATCTTATTGAATAGTTTAAGAAGTCACTTAGCAGAATATCAACATTTGAGAGGTCATAGAGCACCAGAATGATTGTCTTTAATTATAATCTTTCACTGAAATCCTGCACATACATAGGAAAAAAAACTCTAAATGTGGTAAAGTCATATCTTCTAAAGTAGACTTGAACATCTCATAAATTCTTTGGTGAACTTGAGCAGCCATAGTAGATATTAGGGAAAAAAAAATGAAAATTGAAGAGGGCATATTTTCTACAGACTGACCGTAAGCCACATAGGTGAAAAGTTGTTGATTTTGAAGTCATGCATTTGGGTGAGTAAAATTTTCTATCAGGTATAGGGTTAAAAATAGTTGAATATTTAAATTCTACAGTCCTTATTTGCCCTACATACTAAATTTCAGAAATATTGAATGCATGGAAGTGTTTTTTAAATTTTTTTTTTATTATTTATTTATTTTTTTTAAATACTGAGATTCTGTGACACTGCATGGCTTTAATTTAGAGACAAAATAGGAAAATTATAGCCACCCTCCCCCACCAAAAAACAAACAAACAGAACGGTAAGGTCTATCACAAAATAATTTGGCACCCTTTTCTACTTCAGGAAGGGTAACAAATTCAAGTGCCAAATTTCAAGTAATTTGGTGTTGGTGGGTATAAGGCTCTGGTGAATTGACATGGAATGACCCGATGGTAAAATTCTCCAAGTTATCTTTCCTTATTTCAGTGGTCTCTCTCTGATTTGCTAGCAACAGTTTTGTAGCTCCTATTCTGAAAATACCTTAATTTGTCACATTCTGTCTATAATATTCTAAATATTCATTGGTAGAACCACATCTTAGTCATTATTGATGAAATTGTCCCATATTCACTGCATAAAGAAGGGTAGATCTCACATAGAAAGTCAAGTACTCTTTTCTTTGTTTTTAATCTTATTCAGTTTCTGAAAAAGCATCCTTTGCTAGAAAATGTGTCCTCCTCAATTTTCATATATGGTTTAAAAATTTTTTTATTTTCTATTTTTTTTATTAAACTATGGAGTTGAATTTCTGTCTGCATAATAGATATCTTGGACTGTCCCTTTTCGATCACCAACATACATCCTTCATGCCGGTTTAGGATTATCATCTCTCTGTCTTTGGGCAGAGTGTGACTTGGTTGTGGCTTTTTCAGCAAACAGAGATGCAGCTGGGGTAAATAAAATATTGTGATGTGTCTAGTCTGGAGGAACAACTGCAGAAGGCTGCAACTCTTATTGCACTAGAGAGCGGGGGATCAGTAGTCATACAAATGCCAGTACAACCAACAATTTTTTTTTTTTTTGTCCTTGGCATTAATGTATGCACTCAGGTTCTCCACATTAAACCTGACCATGTGTTACATTCTGTATCAGTGGCGAGACATGAGTAAATCCTGCCAACATAAACCTTCATTTTGAAATTAATCTTTAATCTTTTCCTCTTGCTTTCATTGACTATATTGGCTATTTTTCCTTTCTCCCATCAACAGTATCATCTGCATAGCATAGTGTGTTAAGGTTTATATCTGATCAGGATAAATCTTGGTTAGTCTTTTAATTCTCTCTCAGGATTGCTTTACAAGTTAAATTAAGTCCAGTGAGAAAACCAGCTTCATTTTTCTCTTTTGGGTATACTCACAGTCATTTGTCATATATAACAGCAAAAACATTGTGTATATCACTGCAAAAAGAACTAAATCATTGATGTTTTCATTTTTATGCAATATGAAACAAGAAGAAAGTAACTATGAATTGAGAGACTCTTACCAGAGTGTGGATAATTTAAAAACTTGTTTTATTCTCCTTTTAATTTTTTTTAACATTGATTGTTAAAAATCCCTTTTATTTTGTTCATTTCTTGCTACATGTCTGTCAATTATGAAACAAGTTTTCTTTTCTTCATTATACTGATATCTAATGGTATATAAACAATTTCTATACTGCATATTCTTATGATACCAAAGTTAATATGCTTTTGTGTTTGTTTGGCCATTATGTATAAATAGACAATCTTTAGGGTTCAGTTTTTTTGCATAGGTAATCACAAGAACTCAAATAATTGAAGTTACCAGGGATTATCAAAAAGCTTTTTGAAAATTCATTTTTCTTTTTTTTTTTTTTTTTTTTTTTTCTCTCTCTCTCTCTCTCTCTCTCCCAAAGAGCACAGCCTGCCATTTCAAGTCAAAAATAGCTTGAGATAGTGAATTTGCTATCAGGTTAAAATAATATATTATACTTTTCAAATTGTCAAATAGTTAAGGCCAAATTCACTGGAGGTTCTACCTTTTTAATATTAAAACTAAATTGTAAAAATAGAAGACATTAAGTTAGGTGGTGTTGAATTCGGGTCATGAGAGGTCAATAAAACTTGAGAGGAATATTTTTTTCTCTTTTGCTCTTAAAATGTTTTCAGGCAAAAACCTAAAATTTTCAAGTTTAAACTTGATTATTTTTCTCTCTCTCTCAGCTCTTGTAAAAAAAATCCTCTGACTACTGAAATTACTAATGGCTTTTTAGTGAGATATTCATTCTCCATAGAATGATACAATGGAAAAAAAAACCAAAAAAAAAACAAAAAACCTCAATATGTTGCAATCAATTCCTGGTTCGATTCAACTATACATGTCAGCTGACATAGTTCAGGACCCATTTCAGTTCAAGTTTCTTCAGCTGCTTAGTATTATTCTCCACATACCTGAATCAAATGTGGTGTCTATCATATTTCTAAAAATTGTACAATGAACCCCTCCATGCTTTTAAACATCTTTTCAATATATCATTAAGCCAACTATTCCTATAATTCAAAGTTTTTCCTCCTCTATCAGCCTAACTTTTTTTTTTTTACTATCTCTGTTAGTTGTTCTATGGTTAGGCCCCTAATTATATTCTTCATACTGGTATAAATTGGAAAAATCTCTAATGTTGTAAACCCAGAAATATTGTCAACCTAAGAGGCTACATCATCAGTCTTGGTTTGGGACCAAAATATTTTTGTAACACTTTCGCTTGGGGCAACCCTTGGGTCAAATCCTGGTCAAGACGGCACCAATTGTGACACCTTAAGCCTGGGGCCACTCATCTAATGTGATGCTCGTTCTCATTGATGGTCATGACGATCCCAGTTGTGACACTGCCACCTGGCTGGCCAGTTGGTTCGGTTGCTGTTGCTGGTCATGACGATCTCGTCTGATGACATCGTCACAAAAGCTGGTTTACAAGATGTCTCTTGCAACAACGTGCCACTGTCCCACGTTGTGAGTTGATCCCAGAGGTCGTGTCATGCAATTTTAGTAGTCGACTTGTAGATCTAGTCCAGACACTGGTGCACACTTGTGGTTGAAAAGAATAAATACAGTACCAAAAAAAAAAATTAATAAAATAAATGAATAAAGTCGAGCACTCTTGGAGAGTTATGAAGAATGTCTTTATATAAAAGAAAACAATGTTTTTCTTTTCAGGAGCAGTTAATATAGTTGTCTGAATGCCAGTTTACAATGGAGAGAGAAAGTTTGTTTAAAAATATCAGAGCTTTCAATCCTTAAAAAAAATGTCTTTCTAAGTTTCGTTAAAGTAAACAGAGCTCTTCAAATTTTCACTAAAGTCTTTTCATGTATCCATTAAATTTTTGTTAAAGTCTTTTCACATATTCTCTATAATCAGGGCTGTCAATTCTCTATGCAACTTCTAAAATAACAATGTCCTTTTGGGTCCTTATCAGAGTTTAACGGAGTTTACCGAAGTAGATCGAACAAGGAATCAGAATTTTTGAATCTCCCGTGATAAAAAAAGAAACAATAACATTCTTTCGGGATTCATATCAAAGGCGCATTATTCCAAATTAACTCTTTAAGTTAATTGGCGGCAGGCTTCATTCGAAATTAACTCTTTAGCCATAAGTTCTATGGTAGGCGACTAGCCGGGTGTCATGGCTCCCTAGTTGGGAACCTTTTTCCACAGTTGTTACATTTTGACTGATAGCTACTCAGCCAACTTAAAATAAAACTGATTTTTCTTGCCGAGACCGGATTTTTATAACCCTTTTCAATCCTCTCTGGGTATCTAGCCAGCTCAAAGGCTTCGGCCAATGAAATCATTTTCCGTCCACTCGATCTGCAGAAGGGGTTAGCTCGACGAATGAGATATCATCAGCTCACATCATTTCCAATTTCCCACAGACTTCTGTTCTCAGGAAATATCTGTTGAGGGACTTTAACACTGCCTGACCCCATCAAATAATCCTGACATTTTATTATGACTGCGACTATTTCGTCAAACTTCCACCTGGTCCAAAATAATGCATATCGTATATGAAAAAGAAAGAAAATCATATTTCTTTCCTTCCCTCAAATTGTCAGCTAACTTATCTATTCCTCATATTTTACAAGTACATGGTACTATTAAAATAGCTAATTTTTCTATTCCCCGGACTTTTACAAGTATATGATAGTATTAAAATAGTTTTTTACATAAGCTCACATCGCGAATTGCAATAAAGCACAACCAATAATACTATTAATATTAATTCCTCTCTCTCCACTGTATTAAACCAACAAAAGAAAGTATCCCCGTGGGAGATAGTGTCAAATTTTAAGTAAGAACTAACTTTATTTTTTTATTTTATTTTATTTTATTTTATTTTTTTTTAGAATTATGTTATGTCAAAAAAAATCTCATCTGAAAGGGCATATTTTTCCTTGTGTTATATTTTAATTTTTTTTTCCTTGACTAAGTTGGCAACGTAGCTCATGAATAAATATTACTTTTGTGTGCATATGTTTTAGAATAAATATTTGTTAATATTCAGCCATTTTATGTACATGTAGTTTTCTTTTCTCACTTTTGAATAAGTTAATGGCTTTTTCTATTTTTTTTTTTTTCTATTCATTATTCTGTTTGAAGTTTTGAATACCTCTGGTTTTTCTACAACTTGACTGTCAGGTACAGATAACTTTCTGGTTAAAAAAAAATATCATTTAACCACTTTAGAAACGAGTATGAAATTCTGTATGTTAATGTGTCTGTTATTTGAGGAGTGAGCAACTCACCACTAATTGTGTTATTCATATAATTTCCCTATTCCTAATAACCATAGTACTTAGACATTTTTTTTTCTCTCTTGAACTAAACTTCTATCAAAAGTTCTTTAATTTTTGATATCATGCCTAAGATGTTGTTGAAGAAATATAACTTACAAAGTGGGTTGAACCTGTTTTCCTGAAAAATAAGTATTCAAATTTTTTTTTTTTTTCACTTTTGCTTAGGCACTAATCTACAGTTCCAGTAGGGAAAAAAGGATTTATTTCAGTTACTTAATTTTGTAATTTAATTTAATTTTTGTTTTTTTTAATAAGTCATTCTCTGAATTATTTCCTTATACAAATACCTTTTGATTATACTTTAAATATTTTTTTGTTGTTATTGAGGTAACAGAAAACATATGATATATATTTAGAGTTTTATCCGTACTGTGTATAATGATAATAACACTAAAATATATTGAAGAAATGGGAAATAGTGTGAGGATAATATAAAATGTTTTAATATATGCAACTGTTTATTTTATTTTTTTTGTAAGTCATTTAAACATTCTTGAATTTACACTTTTAAAATTGTGTGTGTTTGTGCTGAAACAAATTAGCAACAATGCTAATTTGATTTTAGAATCTGTTTAATATGGTTTTTGGCAATCGTGATTATAAGCTTCTAAGTTGTTTCTTATTTGCATGTGTGCTAATCTTATTTTACTGTCATGTATATACCAACATGCCAAGCATCATGAATTAAGGGCCCTGATCCTAGTATTGTCAGACCTATTCATATCTGGTGAAGTGCAGCAACTGAAATACTCAATTGGGCCTATATCAAGCAATCATGGTAGCCACATGATTTGTTGAAAGTCACAAGAATGCATCTCAAATCAATTTTGGCTTACTGGGGACTGATGAGACAGTTCATTCGCCTGCTAGATTTAGTACTTTGGTGTCGGCGTATCTATTTGGGTGTAAATGGTCATGAAGCATGTAACGTAATGGCCATCAGTTAATGCTGTGTTTAAGTGGACCAGCTGATCCAACTCCACACCATCATGGAACCACCACCACTAGCCAGCATCATGCTTGCTTGACAAGTGGAATCTATAGCCTCATGGTTTTCATGCCACACCAAAACCATATCATCAATCTAAAACAACATGAACCATGATTCATTGGAGCATGTACCATATTGGCAGTCCACCAGGATCATGTTTGCAATATCATGAGCCTAGGCAAGACACTGTCTAGTGTTGTGGTGTTGGAGACTTCCTGGTGGGTGTTCTGCTCAAATGTCTCATATGAACTAAAGCATACTTAACTGACCAACTGGATATGCATTTGGTATCTCCTGCATTTGAATTTGAGCTAGTAACAATTCTAGCCAGATGTTCTAGCTATAATCATTATGAGCCTCTAGTCAGTCACTGTACTGTTCAATGGGCAGTAATACTTTTCCTCAAGTATTCCTAGGGTCCTGGGCATGATGGTAAACTGCATCTGGCATCAAGGCCTCTGATTGGGAGGTTGTGAGGAGCATGGAACCACCTCTTAATTTCTGTTGTTCCCAGGTCCACTCTGACTCGAAGTGGTAGCACTCGTTAGGGTCCCAGCTATGAGCAAAAAGTTAACTCCCAAAGTGGGGTCCAAACACTATGCAAGTATAAAAATACGTTATAGAAATATACATAAAAATAGACTTTTATAGACAAAATATACGTTTTTGAAGAAAAAATTATTACCATAACACATTTTTGAAAGAAAAAAGATATTCTCAGTAAAACATTTTTTAATACAAAATTAGAAGACATTTTCAGTTTTCTAAAACAAAAAAGAAAACAAAAAAAATTTCCATTAGAATCTGACTAAATCAACCTTTTCATGATAACTGAACATTAAAAAAAATCCTTTAAAACCCCACCTTTTAGGCATTAAATAACCCACAGATGTTGATATGCCATTAAACAAAATTCAAACATTCTTGATACACATATGATATTGATAATTGTCAAATGTCCCAATAATTTTTACCATCTATAAAACACCCACTATCATGCCCTGTTTGAATTTTGATATTTATGTAACCTTGTGATGAGCATCCTAGCCAGTGTTTATACTGAGATGTATGTGCACAACTGATATAGGTCTAAACATTTCTATGACTGTTAAGGTACAGTGACACCACCTATCATTCCATTTACATATTGTTCCTCTACTTCACATGTCAGTGTAAAATACAAATGATCTTAATGATGTTTCAGCACTTAAATTCTTTACAACGTGACCAGACTAAAAATGTGAAATGGTTTTTCTCTCAAAACCCACAAAAATATGCAGTATGAATGTATTTATTTGTCACCTTATTTTATTTACTTTTTTATAAGATGATAGAAATACTTGCAATTATGAAAGTTTTGATATCTGTTAAGTTACTCCAGAGGAGACTAGGGGAAATAACTCTAGATTTTTATATTTCCTTCACACATGTAACAATAATACATTTTGTAAAGCCACTATTAAATTTCTGTTTATATTGAGTCATTTCTGTATTGAGAAATTTTGAACCAGCAGTATTTGGCTGGTTGATTGTTATCCTTAATGTAATATATAAATGATGAATGTTTACAAACCAAGAAGATATTTTTAATAAAATTTTGTCGATTTGTATTGGGCTCTTCAAAAATGATTTCTAAAATATATTTTCTGGAATTGTTACTGGAAAGCATCATCTTAAAAAATGCAGAGCGGTTGATGATTTTTCAGGGCTGGAAAATGATTACTTCATAATGTAGTAAATTGGTTACTTTTCAGTGGGAATTGGTCTTCATATCTAAACTTAAGAATGTAGTTATCCCCACATACACCTTTTTATGTGCATGCAACATTCTAAAGAAACGGATATACAATTAATGCCCAAAACACAATGAAAATGAAACTTCATTGACTTTTTTTTTCATAATGAAGAGCATAGATTAAAGTATTTGTTGATGTAAAATATATTTTTTAATTCTTTTTGGAACCCTGAAAACTTTAGTTACAAAATCTTAGTTTTTGGCATCTAACCATGAAATTTGAATGACCTTTTGCTGTGAAAAACATTGATTTGAAAATTTTTACAAAAATAAGATAATTGTTGGATTTGAATTAAACTTTCAGGGTTCATTCAAAAATGAATTAAAATACTTTGAAAAATTTCTTTTTTAGAAAATCTTAAGAAAAAAAAATTTTTTTTTTACCCATGACTTGTTTATCTTTTATGAAATTTCTCAAAATACTTTTTGATGTCACATATTTATATTTGTTATATAGACAAGCCCTCAAAGAATTTAAATCTTTAAAATCTTTTGTCAAAGAGGACCCTCAGTTGTAAATTATAAAAGAATTATAAAAAAAATGCAATAAAAATATTTTTTTTATTAGATAAGCTTTTTTTATGAATAAAATATATTATGGCCATTTGTCTTTGAGAAAAATCTTTTTTGATGAATTATTAATTTTTACAAGTTATTTTCATTTTTAACAGAAATTAGAATAATTATAAACTTGAATGTTTAAAAATTTAAAATTTATTGGTAATTTTTTAACATTTTTCTCAACAAGGATCTTTGTAAATTAAGCCAAGTACCTAAAATTCAATAAAATATTGGATTGCTTAGAATATTTTCTGAAATTTTTAAGATTACAGGTTAAAGTGGATGTGTCTAGCCACACTGATGAGCTTTGATACAGTGAAACAGGCTTGTATGTAGATAACTAATAAATATGTGTGTGTGTTACATTGTGTTCAAGTAATCTTTCAGTCAGTTTTCTTCCTCTTACTTAAACTCCTAAAACAAAAAGCTGTGAATAGATCACTCAAAACAACCTCTGTCAACATGTCGGGTGGGGAGGGGTTGTTATATTTAAGCATATTTGAAGTAATATTTATTTCAATTCAGATCAACTAAATTTAAAATCGGCTAATTTTTCACATATAAAATTT
Source organism: Ascarosepion bandense (assembly GCA_037127315.1). Taxonomy (NCBI): domain Eukaryota; kingdom Metazoa; phylum Mollusca; class Cephalopoda; order Sepiida; family Sepiidae; genus Ascarosepion; species Ascarosepion bandense. The sequence continues at coordinate 761,979 of JBBBDQ010001593.1, forward strand.
TTAGAAAAGTATTTTATTTTAAAGTCTTTTTTTAAGACTTATTTTGTGTTGACAGATCTAACAATATGGCTTAATTTGTATATTGTGCAGATAAAGATTGAAAAAAAAAACACCCAATCATTTTAATTTCAGTTTGAAATATATAACCTAAGTATTTTGTTTATTGGAAATATAATCTATTAGCTTGAAATTAAAACTAAAATTGAAGATTCAAGAAATATGTTCCGCCTTTTTTTTAAAATGTAATTTAAACTTGAATTTTTTTTTTTTTTTTTCTGAATATTACAATTTTGATGTTTGTGTAATCATTTTGGTGTTTTGCAAATTTTTCTCTTCAAAAATAATTTTTATTTAGTGATGTTTTTTCATTATAGTTTATACACAAGCTCAAGAAAATAGATAAGTGTCTTGGAAGTGGAATGAATGAATGTGTGTGTGTGTGTGTAGATGGATGGATGGAGTTATCAGGCTAATATATTTGTATTTCAACTTTTCAAATGATTTTATGGCAGACCTATTAACGTTAACTCAGAGTTACCTCCCATTAGTCTATCCTCATTTTTATTTATTTATTCCAAGGTCGAAACTTATCGCCTTAATTTATATAAATTTGTGTCATGGTAATTTATTTTTGCTTTTTATCGAAATGATCAGATCATTTTTGATTCTTTCCTGTTAAAATAAAGTAGCTTTCAGTGAGATAACCTATTAGTGTTGGTACCTCCCAAACATTTGTTACTGAAAAGGGATACATGATGGGGGTGGGGGGTGCACAAACATAACAAAAGGAACATTTTATCAACATATTTTGTGCTATTATTAAGAGGAAAGACTAAAGGATTTTTTTTTTTTTTTGAGCCGTGCAAATTTTGATTAAATTTTATATTTTTTCAATATTGGAATTTAAATTCTAGTCCTTTTGCTGTGAAAAACACCTTCATTTGAAAATTCTTGCAAAAATCATATAACTGATGTTTTAATGAAACTTTCGGGAATTAAATTATTTTGAAACTTTTTTTTTTAACAAGAATAATTTATAAACTTTAAGTTTTAAAATTCTTTATTAATTTGCAGTGACCAAGTGACAGTCATTTAATTAAAACTGTATTTACTAATCATAAATAGAAAAGCACCCAATTCAGTAACTCAGTATTTTAAAAAGAATTCTGAATTCTTTTTGTGTGTGTGTATGTTAAAAAAAACATCCATACATGACAGTATCAGAAAATAAAAAGGGTATCTGTAATAAATCTTTCTAGAAGCATCTGTATATATAAGGTTATAAAGCCAAAGTACTTAAATTTTAATAAAATAGTATTAGATTGCTTAGAATATTTTAACTTAGGCTTACTGGGTTAAAAAAATTGTGATATTGTTTGTTTTCAGTTATGTCTCTCTCCCCTTATTTTAGTTTCCCAAACAGGCTATCCAGATCACTAGACATATCAGTAAAACTGTGTATGTTTTAAGCCTTTCTGCAATATTTTAAATTAAAAGTAATATTTGTCTTAATTCAGATTTATTAAACTTTAGATTGGCTAACTGTCCTGACATTAACTCCAGAAAAGTATATTTTATATTTTAAAGACTTCTGTCAAAAAAGAAAATTATGTTGACAAATCTATAGATGAATTTATAGATTTTACTGATGAGAAAAAGATTTCAATCCATTTAAATTCAGTGTGAAATACACCAAAGTACTTTGCTTATTTGAAATCTTAAATTTGATATATTAGCTTGTAATTAAAGCTAAAATTAAAGCTTCAAGAAAGGATTTAAAAAAAAAAAAAAATTTATGATGTACTTTAAATTTAGGTATTGCTTTTTTTCCCTCCCTAAAGTACCTATGCTAGTGACTATTTATTTACTCTTTAATGCATAAATAAGCCTTCTTTTTATGAGTTGATTTTTTTTTTTCTAGAGTTTGTCTTGCTTGAACAAGTGTGATTTAATTTAATTTTTTTTGTTACATAATGCAGGATGTATTTCTACATAATTTTTTTTTTAATTATTTTCATATAAAGTGAGATTGGATGTTGAACATAGTAAGTGACCAGAAGCATACAGATTGACCCTGAATTGACATATTCCAACCCAACTGCATCTTGTTCATTCATAGTTTAGCAAATTCAAAACAACTGACCTTCAACTCAACACTTTGTATATCCATTACTTACTATTGTATAATTGGGTTTAGTCACTGTAAAAAAAAAACAAAAAAAAAAACAAAACTTAAATCTTTTGCCTCAATGACAAGGAAGTTGCCTGGACTAAAATGTTTAACTTAGATTGTTCACTCACTGTGAAGTTATGGACAAATATGAGATGAATGGCTTTATCTCATGTTCAACCAAAGTGCCTGAGAAATTGACCAAATCACTAACTTGTTTTCAAGATGTGTAAGTGAGTACAGACAAAAACTAATCCTCTTCCCATCTGAATTAAAATACATCAACTGTGCCACTCTTTCATTAAAATTTTCACTCTTTTTTTTTGTTTTGTTGTTGTCTCTTTTTTTTTTTTGTGTGTCTTAGATTTTGTTTGCTCTTTCTTTTACCTCTCACTATCTTTGCCTCCATCTCAGTATTTCATAAACATGTCTATACATTTGTTGAATTCTTTGAATAAACTTTGTTCTTGTTTTGCACTCTCAAAAAGAGAACATGTTTACATCTGTAGGTAAGAAAGCTAATCTACCTGGTTAGTCATATGACCTATTTTTTTTTTTTAATTCTCAATAGAATGTCTGTTCAGCTTTTTTTGTTTGTCATAAAGGGTAGGCATTCTTTATTGACCTCACATTCATGTTAAGTTCTGTTCCTCAGGAATTGTGAAATTAATTTATTGATATTTTTGATTGGTTTTTCTATTGTAGTGAACATTTTAATTTTTTTTTTTTTTTTTTTTTTTTTTAAATGAATTTATTTAAGATAATTTGTATGAAGTTTGTTTAGTTATAATACACACATATTTTTATTTAATGAACCAGAATCTGTGTATCTGGTTTAATTTCATGTGTAGCTTCAGAGCATATCTGCCAGGGGCAAAGACAGAATGAAAAAAAAAAAAAAATCATGATCTTTATCAAATGAGCCACATGGAAAATTTAAAATACTGTTAACTCAAAAAAGCTTGACTAAAGAAAAATAATGTATGGTGTGATGTAAAAATACAATGTCTTTTTTTTCCTGTAATTGCCTGTTAATTTTAAATTGAATACAATTTCAACTTCTTGTGTATCATTAGAATTAACTATAAAGGTGATCTCTTCTTTATCAAAACACAAAGAAATTGAATAGAATCAATAGATTGTTTGAAACTACAAGAACTATTTACTTCTGATTAACTTAGGTTTCAAAACTTCAACAACACAATGAGTCATAGAAATTAAAAATTTTCTTAAATCATAAATTTCAATGAGCAGGTAAAAAAAAAATGTTAAATATTATTAGACAATTGTGAGACTGGGACCTCAGATGGTTAATCCAAAATAAAACAAAAGGGAAGAGACTACTAGCTGGATGATGATTGTTGAAATCTGCAGGAAAGTAAATTGAAAAGTTGAAAATTAAAAACAAGATGTGTTGACAAATCATGTTTCAAAATGAAATCCTAAACAGTTCCAAGAAGAATCAAACCTAAATTTAACTAAATTAAATTCAGTAAGATTGAGCAAAACCAAGATTCCTTATCGTTTCCTAAGAAAAGAAGACAGTCAATGTATCCTGAAAGATGTTGGGCTTAAAAAATAAAATAAAAAATGTTGTTAATAAAGAAACCAGAGTGGTCATTGAAATAACACTTAGGATTGTTCTAGACAAACAGCCAGGAAAAACATCTGGTTTGAATCAGCCACCCAGAAGAAAAATATCTCAACAAAAATATAGATTATCACCTAAGATTAGGAGCATGTTTGTTCATTGACTATGAAAAATTTATAGTCAACATTATCTAGGATTTCTTTAGATACAAGTGATAAAGAAAAATTAATTACTAACTCTGGAGTGACCTTAGGTGGCTGGCTGGGTGGCCTGGCCGATTAAGAAATGACCTAAAAACAACCAGCACAAGACAGCTGATAAAGATTGACTGGAAATCCCCTTTTTGCCTACACATTTTGAAAGTTCAGATTTGTCACAGGGGCAGTGTGCCAGCCCTTGGCTAAGGGTGGATGCTAAGAAAGTAGAAGAATGACGAGAGATTAGCACTGCCTATATGGAGTGATGGTGCAAGATGAAACATAGAATTGGAGTTAAAGGATGGCTTAATTCCTGTGAACAACCCTTAAATTTGGAAAATTACCTGAGTAAACATTTTGAAAATATGAAATTTTAGAAAAAGGTTAATACTAAGGGTGGAAGACAACTGAACCCAAGACCCTTATCAACCCCCACCCCTGCCAGATGCTGGACTCCATAATAGCTGGAGGTTTGGACAACTTAGAGAATCGCCACATTAATGCTGCTGGAATCTATATTATTTACCAAGATCTCTTGACCAAAACCTTGTGCCATCCCTGAAGACCACAACTTAAATTTAGTTTAAATTATTACTAACACAGGTTGTAAACTCCAGAAGGGGAGCCAGTGTTATATGATTATAAAAGTAATTGGGAAGGGTTAAAACTGTTGCACACAACAAATCATAAATAAATCAAATCATTGTTACATTTTTAACCAAAATTAATTCTTTATTTCAAAAGATTCTTTTTTTGTGTGTGGCACTTCACTAATGACCTTTTATTTGCCCCAGTTTACTTCATCCGAGATCTTCTCACACTCTGAGATCAAGAACACAATGTGGCAGAGGAATGATGGGCCATGATGCAAACTCCAGCTAGATCAAGTGGAACTGTGCTCTTCAAGACTATACTAATGACACACCAGCAATGAGTGAAGAGTCCACTATATGGTAAACATGGTGGCCAGTGGCGATTGTCAAACTCTGAAAGTGGTGGGGCAACTTAGGGGCTGAGATTTTTCTTAGGAGGAGGGTGGAGACAAACTCAGTGTTTGCATACTTCTGAGACATAGAAATTTGGCATCTGGGAATTCAGTGCTAATTGTCTTCAGTAGATTGAAGAAAATTACTGACCAATTCTTTCACTCGGCCAGAAATCGCTGACTGCCTATGTATCTATCTACATATCAAGTTGGGGACATTATGTCTAATTAAGGTTTTTTTTTTTCAGAAATGAAAATAAAACTATTAAGTCACTTTCCCTCCCTAGCAACATGTCTGTTTCTATCTATCTGGTTGTTTTTTGTTTATTTTTCTTTCAAACTGGTCTCTGTATGTGTCCATAAAAAGCTAAATGAAAAAGAAAACGCAGAGGGAAAAGTGCTGAAGATCAAATCTTGTCAAAATAAGAGACTGATCAGTTCCATAAATTTTTGAAGCTTATAGTGGGTGCAACCGAGGGGCCAGCCAAAATGGGGGGGGGGGGATAGAATTGCCACTGATGGTGGTTTAAAGGAATCTGATGACCAAAGTTGAAGAGATGGGTGTTACACAATAACTGATATCAAATATGAGACGTAATACCAAAAAGATAATTTGAATGTGAATAATTGAAAAGAAACCAAAAAAATTAGGGGGTTTTATGGAACTGTAACATTTTGATGCAATGGATATCAGTAGAGCCAAGTTTAAATTTCAGTCAAATTCATTACATTCAATTACACTCAAATACCCTTGGAAAAGGTATGAATTCACCCTTTTTTCTCCTCACCACCTATGGGTTGAATAGCAGTACAAACAGGATCCTATAGCCTTGATTGTCTACCACAGAAAGAAATGGCAACTTACTGTAGATATATCTTCTGCTAAGTCATAAATAAAAAAAAAATAAAAAAAATAAAAAAAACTTGATCACCCAAACATGTATCATGTATGGCACTTACTGCACACAAATACAAGGTCAAATTTTTAGACTGAGTTAACTGACAGCATATTATTTTTTAAAAAATTTCTAATCTAACTTTAGTTTATACAGGCATTAGTTCGTGACTTTTAAAATATGATAATGTTATTCAGGATGAAGGCTAGCATGATTATCAAATATATAAACAGGAAGAAATTTTATTTACTCTCATCTGTCCAACAGATTACATCCCTCAGGTTTTTTCATTGATTATTTAGAGCACCTGCTTAATGATGAGAGCTTGCTGTTCTTGCAACTGTTGCATAATAAGTTTGTTCTTTAGTGGATGTTCTATAACTGTATTAGATTTGGCCTTCATACAACAAATATGCATTGCTCATTTTATCATTATTCTAAAATGGCTAAACAATTTTTTTACGTGTGTGTGTGTGTGTGTGTGTGATGCTGTATAAGACTGGTGAAAACTTTGGATATCTATTCATCTCGGCTATTTTTGAACAGCAAAAACTTTTGTTGATAGTACAGGTTTTTCAAAATGCTAGCTTTCACAAAATAATACCTGATAATAATCACTCCCTTGTAAGAAGAATAATACTGAAAATACAATGACCTATTCTTTATCTATTGGTTGCATGTTTATGTATATATGTAAGGTGATAAGTTGTTAACTTTTTGGTAAAAATTCCTGAATACCAAACATTATTAAAGTTAACACTTCTTGGTCAACCTAACTCTATAGTAAGTCTTTCAGTGTATGACTTCTGTAATAATCCTTGTTAATTACCTCAAAAGCTTTTATTCTTTAATGTAACAAGAAGTTGAGTAAAGTATTAAGAGACAGGAAAATTTCGCTAGAAACAAAGAAGAGAGCACTGGATTGCTATGTGATGTTAGTTCTTCAATATGGCAGTGAATGCTGGACAATATCATCAAAGATGAAGGAAAAACTTGAAGCAACTGAAATGTGGTTCTACAGAAGGATGCTGCAAATATCATGGATCGAGCATGTGAGCAATGATGAGGTATTAGAAATGATGGAACAAAAAGGAAATTAATACTGAGCATCAGGAAGAGACAGCTGAAGTTTCTGGGACATGCAATGAGGAAGGAGGGCTTGGAGAACCTGATACTAACAGGCCAGATAGAGGAAAAAAGGGACAGGGCATATAGAAGAACAAGAACTAATTTTCAAAGAGAAAAACATCCATTATTCTTTTAAAAATATGTACTCAATTGTTATAAATATTCTAAAACACTGTTAAAACTGAAATCGTGTATTGAAGTTGTTTCACATTAGAATTACTGACCTTGGATATATCATTTGTAGAAAATTAGTACAGATTTTTGCAACTGAAATGGACACCTCAGAATTTGTTAAATAATGATGTCTTATTGACTTTTATATAAAATTCAACAACCTCACTGAATAGTTGAAAGCATTTTTTGCCTCTACCTAAACCAGTTGGTAGCACTCTGTTCTGCCAATCAAGTTAATTCATTATGTTCATGTAAGTAATTTTTCTTCCCTCTGGATGCCTTGTTCATTAGGTATTGACCCTGACCCCTACCCTCTGTCAGGTGGAGTGATCCCTTGGGACAGAGCATAAAAAATGCAGTTTTATCACTTTTGCCTACCAGCATATCTCATTGCCTAACTTAGCAGTTCTTATTGATGAAAACTAATTTGCCTATCTTTATAAATCACTTTATTCATTTTCAGTTTGATCTTTTGTGATCTTTATAGATAAGTGATTGATTTTTTTGAGTTGATATCCACTGTATCACAACAAATTATTGTTAATGGTTATTGTAATTACACATGGTTGGCTTTTGTATACAGTGTTTGTATAAATTGGTTGAAATTTAGTGGCATTATTTATTATTAAACTTCTCAGTTATTAGAATAAAACAATTGTCTGTCTTGAAAATGATAACCACCTTAACATTTAGATCACAGCTTAGAACTAAAGGGAAGTAAGTGGTTTTGGCATAAAAATAAGTTATTATGGTAATAAAATATTTTGAAAATCTAATGAATATGAAACTGATATCAAATAAAAGTGGGTTTATCAGTTATAGCGATGATATAACATACTATGTATGAAATAAGACTACCAAAATGTTTAAATCTATTGAACTGCTTTAATTTTGAAAATTTAACAAATAACATTTTATAATAAATGCAAATCTCAAAGAAATAACTGTGTCATGCATCAGAGTAGAGGAAAAGGATTTGTCATTCCAGTTTGATATCATTGTTAGTATCTTATAAAGTGGAAAATTCTTTTAGTCTTGAGTAATTTTAATGCTTAGTTTCAAATTGGATTTGTGATTAAACATGCTTTATTTTTGGAAGGTGTTATAGAAATTTTAAAACTTGAATTTATTGAGCAGAGAAAAATTTACTTTTGGAATTAAAGATGGTCTCAAAGATGTTTTACTTTGCCATATTTTGTCTCCCACAGAAACAAAACAATGAAAATCAAATTAGTGTGCCATTGTGGACAAGATGAGCTCTCTGTTACCTTATGATCAGTTGGTCAGTTAAAGGCCATACGTGATACACGCTTGGGTGATCATGTTTCAAAAGAGACATGACTGACTGAGCAGAAGATTTTCCCGCAGTAGTTTGCCATTACTTTCTGCAGTAGACTGATTGTCAACTAAGGCTATAGAACCCAATCTGTCTTGTAACTCATAGCTGGAGGAAAGAGACAGATGAATACCTTTCTCAAGGGTATTTGCACGAAAGTGAATGCAATGAATTCAACTGGAATTTGAACTCGGCTCTTCAGATTTCTTGTTCTGAGTTGATATCCACTGTACCACAACAAATTAGTGTTAATGATTATTGTAATTAACATGGTTGGCTTTTGTATACAGTGTTTGTATAAATTGGTTGAAATTAAGTGGCATCAACATGGTTTCTTCATTTCACTTGCATACATAATAAAATTCTTGATCTAAAAAAATTAAATACACTGTAAATTTTCATTCAAATAATATCTTAGTGATTGCTTAAATACAAATGATATTGGACATAAGATCTTCTATTGAGATAATACTATATAGCATTGGATGTGCATTGTGGTGCAGTGGATATTAGGGAGCTGACTTTGAATTCCTTGCATTCATTTACGTGCAAATACCTTTGGGAAAGGTATTAATCTGTCACTTCCCTCCAGTTATAGGTTAAATAACAGGACATATTGGGTTCTATAACCAGTCTACCACAGAAAGTAATGGTAACCTACTGTGGGATAATCTTCTACCCAGTCAGTCATGTCTCTTTCGACACATGATCGCCCAAGCATGTATCACGTGTGGCACTTAACTGACTGATATAGCATTACTTTAAAAATATCTTCAATTGTGATAGGATAAGAGAAATAAAAACTAAAATGTGAAAAGCATTTGCAACTAATGTAACTGAAAACTTGAACTATTTTTTTTTTTCTTCATTTGATATGTAAATAGTGTGATTGGTAAATTAACATCTTATGTTTTAATTTTGCGCCTGTGCATTTTATTTTTGATTTTGTCGACTGTACAGTATAATAGGATTATTTGGGCACTGTCTGTAAGAGAAAGAGCATCGTAACAATTCCCTTTACCAGAAATTTGAAAACGGCATTATGTACTGCTTGGTATTTGCACCAGAAGCTCCGCTACAAACATTTCCAGAGTGTTTGGGTGTCAATCTTAGGACAGTGCAAAGGATGGATTCAGAAAGAGTTGGATGGGTCTAATGGTGATTACGAAAGTGTCTGCAGTGATCACTAATGATGGCAACGCTATGCCTACATTCATCTTCCCACAGGACCTCAAACTCAACACAGAGGCCTACATCAAGTGCCTTGAGTAGGTAGTGCTGCCCTAGGTGAAGAAGGTGGCTGCTGGAAGACCCTATGTCTGGCAACAAAACTCTGCATCATGTCTGACAAGCAGGAGAATCCAGTCATGGCTGTTAGACAATTTCTGCAATCCCATCACCGTTTAGATCTGGCCACCTAACTCCTCAGACTGCAACAACCTTAATTACTATGTGTGGGACACAGTTGAGCAAAAGGCTAACAAAACTTCTTGTAATACCAAAGACGAACTGAAGACAAGCATTATGGCAGCATTCACCAACTTAGACAAGAAGAACGTTCAGAAGAGATACACGAGATTCTGAAGTTGTCTGGAAGCTGGGATTGAAACCAATTATGATTTTTTTATTACTAAATTTACTCTTTAGCATTTAAAGAGATTTGGTAAATTTTGGTAAATATATCTGTTAAAATAAGATGTCAGTGTTATTTTCACTTTTGTGTAATTTAGACTACAATTTATCCATTGCACCCTATGGACTTGTATTTCTGGTTTGCTGATGTCATTACCTTCTAGATTGTTGGCTAAAAAAAATGTCCCACCCACTATTAACTTTGTATGCGGTGATCTTAATATTATTCTCAATCACACAAGAAAGAATATTAGTGTATATTCCCCCTCCACACACACATACGTCCTTTTTTTTTTTTTTTTTTTTTTTTTTTTTTTTTTTTGTTAATTGATGTGCACCTACACTACAACACAATTAAATTCTTGTAACTTGGTTTGGTTTTTGTTTCATGGCATATCAACCTCAATGTGTTTAATGCAGACAAAATTTTTAAAATGGATGTGTATGAATAGAATGTATTCCTTGTTACAAAAAAAAGTTTGTAGATCAGCTTTCAATGACATATTTTTGTAAAGAGAGTTAGATGCATTGTTGGTATTTTTTTTTTTTTTTTTTTCCTTCAAATAGGTATTACTGGAATTTTTACTATAAAAGTTTATTTTTATACTTTCATAGTGCATTTTCGCCAGTTTGGGGGTTAACTATTTGCCCATAAATGGGATTCTAATAAGTGCTAACACCTGAGTTCGGGTGGACTTAGAAACAATAGCAATTAAAGTGGTTCCATACACCTCAAAACCTCCCAATCAGAGGCCTTGATACTGGATGCAGTTTATCGTCATACCCAGGACACCTTGTAATCTGTATTTATTAAATATTTAGCTAATAGGTTTTGGGGAAATTGTATAACAAAGTGGAAAAGGTTTACTTGTGATGTGTTTTGTCCTTTAGGACTTCATCAGACTAAATTTATGTTGGTATGACTGCACACCAATTTAGGGGTGCTGTGAAATTTTAGAATTTTCTTTTTTACTTTTTTTTTTTATTTCTCTTTATATCTAAGCAAATTTATTTAGTCTTTTCTTTTTTCTTTTCATCACTGTTGGTATTCCACACTGCAATATTAGAAAAACTGCTAGGAATGGTGATAAAAGTCAGGGCGCAAATTTACTGTGGAAGAAGTGATTAAGGCTCTCTCTTGATATTTACATTGTAATTAATTTTTTCCCCTTTAGTCAGAGTAACTGTTTCATGTCAAAATTGGGGGCAGTCCTATTATGGTGGGCAACAAATGCATTTGATGTATTTGTGAATTTGTTTCTATTATTTAGATTCCTTAAAGTTTCTCCTGTGTATTCTTTATGACAATTATTACAGGTGATGGAGTTAACTCCTCCTTCAGGTTTTAGCTTACTTTGTTTAGTACAAAGTTTCTTATTGTTTTGGATGTAGTAGTAGCAATTTGTTGAATTTAGATTCTTTTCGAGTGTAGATGTGATAGTTGGTAATTTTTTTTATTTTTTTAATATTTTGTTTCTCATTGAATATAAAATATTTAGGATGTCAGATGTTTGAAGGGGTTCTCAATGTATTTCTCCTCTTTGTGTAAATAAACCGAGCTGCATATTCTTAGTGCTCTTAGGTAGAATCTGATGATTATACCGGATTTTTGTTGTTATGATGGGAATAGAAATTTATTAGGTCATTTTTGTTGGATTTCTGGTGGACATAGTTTTAAACTGTTGTTAATGCAGTGTAGTTCTTCAATTTCAAATGTAAATTCAATTATGTTTGATCTTATTTAGTTGATTTACAGAAATCAACAAATTGAACTTTTAATGACCTGTATCATTTTTTTCCTCTCCAAAAATGAGTTTGTTTGGAGCCAACTGGTGACCAAATCCACCTACTAATTTCAAGTTTTTTAGTTGGTCAATCAGAGTGAAAGAAGCACTCAACCAACAGAAATTTTCACCTGACCTGACCTCGGATTGGGCACAACCACCCTGCTACCTGTATTCACACCCTCTCACTTTCTGCTGCTTTCTTTATTTCTCCTTCCTCTTCACCTACTCAAACCATACACAAAATGAAAGAGAGGAACTAGACATTACTATTACTTTGTTGATGCTCACAATGAAAACATGGAAGACAAACGAACTCTTTATTCTTCAAACTCTTTTACTACGATTTCCCTTATAACATTTTTTCATAGCTTAATAATTTCATACATACAAAATGGCTGTCATTCTGCTCCATAAATAAACCTTCATTTATTTATACAAATGAAGCAGTTTTATCTTTCCAAACCTTTTGATCTGGAGTAAATTGTGGGGACTTTGTGTTTGGCACAAGGCTAATTTAATAAACATAATCGACATCTCCATAAATTTCACAGATCTTGGTTAAAATTTGAAAATAGAAAACTAATGATTATGAATCTTAAGTAAATTTTATTGCCAATATCATACTTTGTAAAGTTTTTTTTTTTTTTTTTTTTTTAAGGAACACCATTTAAAAACAAAAAAAGATAAAAATGAAGAAACATCCTATTCAGTTGTGTTTACCCAAACTTTTTTGAGCTTGAAACTCAGTTCATATACTTTGTCTGGTGGAGGCAAAATTGTTAGCTCGCAAAGAAAGTAGATGTTAAATTATCATTGTTGTTGCCATCTGGCTGTTATGGAATTTTTCTGATTGATATTTTAATTATCTAACTCCTAAACGATTTTCTAGGTAATAACACTTGAATTGCTTTGTTTTATGAAGACAGTGTAATTAGAGAAATGAGAATTAAGTTTTAAAGAGTGAAATGAATACTTTTTTAGAAATTGTCGTTTTAAATTTATAAACTTAGGGGAAAATTAAAATTTGCAAAATAAGGCATCATTTTCATTAATTGTTACAAATAATAAAATGTCCATTATTGGATTTTTTTTCCATAACTTTGTGGGAAATGACATGGACTTTATTTTTTTAAAATGCACTTCTTGAAGCACATACGTTTTTTAAATTAATTTAAAATGTTTTTTACTCAGCAAAGAGATTTCAAAACAAATTTTAAAATTTTGTTTGCTCATTGGGTTTTTTGATTTTTTTGGGAAGTGGGTCTGACATTTTTTCAGCACGCTCATCGTGTGTGTGTATAGTTTTCTGGTTTCACGTAGATGTTTGTTTATTTTATTTTTACTTTTTACTTTTTTTATTCTTGGCGAAGAAGCACTGCTGTTAAAAAAAATGAAATGCTTAGTATTGATAAGGTTGTGAAGGGTCTGGCTAATGACTCGCTTAAAGAAAGTATCGAATACTGTAAAGTGTTAGGAGACTTAAGTTTTATATTTAAGGTGCATTCACTATGAGGTACAGTTTGAAAAAAAAAAAAAAAAAGACATCAAAGCACACACGCACTCTCTCTCTCTCTCACACACACACACACACACGCTTTTTTAACATAATACAAAAGAGCAAGTCTTAATTGTCACTAGTCCAGCTTGTTTTATTTCACCAGGAGCAGCCGTGTTCTTTTCTATCTCCTAAGAAAAGTATTCATTGCTATCTCTCTCTATCGTTAAAAACAAAAAGTATTATTTAAGTAAGATATTTCATTTCGAAAAGTTTTTTTCCCCCTATCATCTCGTTTCAATTTCCCGCCCCTCACCAAATGCACTTCCAAACCACTCGTAACCGCTTTTTCCAGGACACTGCAAACGACCAGGAGGAGTACCTGCATTTATTCGGTATGTTATGACTAATAATATCCTAGCCTTTTTCTTTTCTTCACAAACAACCGGCAGAGTACATTGAAAGCTTGTTTATCTTCTGTACACTTCCCATCTGGTTTAAAAGAGAATAAACTCGACTAACTACACAGGGCACAAACTAATGATGGCAATGATGGACTAGTCTAGAGTAGTTCGCTCTAGTTTTTCATACTCGCAAAAAAGTCTATCTATTTTTTTTGTGTGTGTGTGTGTGACATCAGTTCATCATAGCCAGTCAAAGTAAAATAAAAATGTCTTTGTTTTGTTTTTAACTTGTTTACGAATTGGTCAGTATGAGTTTGTGCCTAGATGACAGTTGGCAATCTGGTACTTTCTTTGTCTGTTTTAAATTATTTTTTTAATTCAAATTGATACTGATTATTAGTGATTGGCATAACCACGCTACCCCTTGCTTTGCTTGAATGAAATGTTTCATTGACACTGGGAAGTCATGATTCATTCTGCAAGCGATTTTTCCCGACGTTGTAAGAAAATACGAGATTGCAAGTCACTCGAACTTTTTTGTCAATTAACCTAACCAAAACACTGCCCATTTCTTCTAGGCCAGTCAACAAACGAATCCTGTGTTTGTGGGAATAACTTTTTCTTTCTTTCACCCCCCCCCCCCTATTTACTGGAATTCCTCTGTGTGACGCCCAATATTTCGACGAAGGCTTTTTCTGCAGTAACTTACTACCAGAACTAAAAGCTGAACTTCATCTCAAACAAAATTAAACGTTTTGTTTGCTAGAAAAACCATAAAAATGAATGAAAAAGAATTACAAATCTCTCTTAATTCCAGTCCACTCCCTTGGTTTGCTTGAATGATAAAAAAAGTACGTCGTGCGCTTTCTTTCATGTATTCATTTTCTTTACAGTTTGAGATACAAGAACCACCTACACACTTCAAACTATTAAAAAAGCCAAAGGTGTTTTTTCACTGTTTTTTTTATATACTTTTCTTGTTGTGTACATCAAGAAACTATTCAATTGTTTTTATTTCCAGTTTTTACTCGATCTTCACGTTATTTTTTCCTTTACTATTTTTAGTTCAGGTCAAAGTTGTCAAAAAGGTCGCTTTACCTTTGAAAATACACAATTTCAGTCGGTAAATTCATGAGAAACGCAATTGTAATAAAGCTGAAATTAATTATCACTAATTTTTTGTTGATTAAGGTTCTATTTTTAACAAGCAATTATAAACAGAAAAATTAGAATATTTTCAGTTGATGAGGCCCAAATAAGATTGGTGTCATTATCCTTATTTTCAAAAGCATTTTTTACCACATTAGAATCTTATTTATTAAAAATGTGAAGAAGTGTGAATTTGTTTTAACACTTTCTCTTTTAGATTTTTTTTTTTTAGCTTAGATTTATTCAAAATATTAGATTTTTTTATCCCTTAGGTACTTCCACAAAATCGCTGAAAAACAGCATAAAAAAAGGCCCCAAATTTAATAAAAACGAACTTTTCCCATCAAAATGTTTAAGAGGAAAGATCAAAGTATTTTTAAAAATTTTGAATCCCTTCTAGCACGTTCGAAATTTTGGTAAAAAAAAAATCTTGTTTTGATTTTAGTTAGCGGGTAGCCAAATCGTTACGAGAGTTTACAATGGAAAATGTATAATTCAATTTTTTTTTCCGTTGACAAACACATTAATTTGGAATTTTTTGCAATAATAAAATAATTGTTGAATTTTAATGAAACTTTCAGGACTTATCCACAAATGAATGAAATTATTATTTTTGAATTATTTTGAATTATTTTTGAGATTTAAAAAGGACCCCATTCACTTAAATTCATGAAATTTTAAGAAATTAATTTTTGTTGTGACAATTGGTTTTATTTAGTTAAATGATAAATGCAGGACTCGTTGTTGAGGAATGTAAATCATCAATTATTTTTTTTTTTTTTGGAAAAATTTTGCCTTTATTTCCAAAAATCTGCTTCCAATAAAATAAAAAATGCAATAAAACTGACATTATTTATTTGATAAGCTTTTAATTGCTAGAATTTTTTATTTTTATTTTTTTTCAATTAATAATGAAATTTTAAAATATTTTTTCTTTCTTTCTTTGTTTTTAATTATAATAATTTATACAATTTCAAAAATAAAAATACTTCAAAGATTTGTTGGGGTTAGCTTAAACACTCATGAAGTGAAGATTGTTTACTAATGGAAAGTTTAATACAAATTGTCATGCCTAGTTTTTAAAATAATTAAAAAAATTTTTTTTGTGTATTTGAATTTTTTTTTTCGTATTTTAATTTCTATATGTAAATTAAAAGGTCTTGTGTTATGTGTTTCAGAGTTTCTTCTCCTTACAGGAAAAACATTTGTACAAATATGTCACTTGTGATCGCTATACACTTATCTTGCATCTGTCAAAACTGTCGACACATGGAAAGGTCAGAAAGTTGACTCCTGTGTTTAAGAAATAGTTTTATTCTAAATTTCATGCAATAAATAGGTAATACTTGTGTAAATCAGATTAATTTAACATTAAATTTGCTAATTTTCAAACAGTTATGTATCACAGATGTATATTTTACTTTTGCAAGATTTTTAAAACAAAATTAGCTTTTGTTTACAAATGTGTCGATCGCTTAAAAATGGTCAAAAAATCTCAAAATTTAAAAAAATCTCAAAATTTTAGATTATAAATCAATATAATTTCTGTTTGAAATACACCAAAGTATTTTGTTTACTGGAAATAGTAAATTTAATCATTTAGCTTTTAATTAAAACTAAGTTAAAAGTTTCAGGAAAATTTTATTTTTAAAAATTCAGTTAAAATTTAGATATAAAACATGAGTGGAGGTACTGACTTAAAATATGGTTAGAAATGCTTATCACTTGATTGTTACAATAAAAATTGGCTCCATAAATATTTTTAAGGTTTAAATTGTTTTGTATTTTAGTTTCCTTCCATTTGTACGTTTTCAGACCAGTTATTACAATTACTTTAAACTAATAGTATTAAGTTGTTTTGTTTTCATAAATTACAATCTATTATTTACACATACGGATTACATTTCCTAAATGCTCAACTGGATTTGAATGGCAAAGGTTAATATTTTTGTTTTGCACAAAATACACAATGCAATCATTTAATTTTATAACATGAATAAACTTTTTAAACATTATTTTTAGAGCAAAAAATTAGAAAATGTATTTATGTGACCAGTTAAAAAATGTTTTTAGGTACCTCCACTTTTTTCAGTAAAGAAACAATATAGCCTAGTGAAAAGTCCCCAAGATTAACAAAAACAAAGTTTTATCATCAAAATGTTTGTTATTATTAAGAAGAGGAAAGACTAAATGTTTTTAATCCTTTCTAGCATATTCAAAATTTTGGTTAAATTTTTTTTTTCTCTTTGACTATAGGAATTTTTAGCACCTTTCTTTCCAGTGAAAAATATTAATTTGGAAATGCTCACAAAAATCAAATTGTTGGATTTTATTGAAACTTATTCACAAATGAATTTATTTATGATATTTTTTAAAATCGTGGTAAAAGAATTTTTTTAAACACACTTTTTTTTTTTTTACTCCTACTCTCACCCACAAACACACCAATTTAATTTCATTAAATTTCTAGAAACTAAATTCTGTCCATAAATTTTGTTTTATTAGACTCCTTGGGGAATGTAAATCATCTATTTTTATTTTTCAAAAACTACTCAGAATAGTAAAATAAAAAATGCAATAAAACGATCTAATTACTGAAGAATCTTAATTGCCTTTATAAATAATTTATATTAAGAACATTTATTGTCTGAAAAAAAAAATTGCAACGAATAATGAATTTTTACCAAAAATTTCATTTTTAAATTATAATTTATAGTTTTAAAAATTCCTCAAAACTTTGTTTGCATTAGGTTATTAAGTGAAAACTACATTTACTAAGCAAAAATTAAAAAGCTTGATACTATCTATCGCCCGGTTCACACTCCACCCACGTCTATTGAACAGGTTAAGAGGCTCATCCCTTGTTCCCTGTTTAGGATGTGGTTTCCGGCTTTATCTTTTTTAATCTTTTCACTATTACGTAGCCCCCTGTACATCAGTGGCATTACCGCCTTACTCGGGGTGATACGATTAAAAAAAAAAAAAAACTAATAATCAGGCTTTAATAATTTTTAAAATGTCTAATTTTCATGTGTATAAGACATATCCATTTTGAAAGTATGGGTTATTATACACAACATTATCAGAAAATAACTTCGATAACTAGTAAGTTTAATGTCCACATTTCTAGAATTAGATTACAGAGAATATTTCCAGCATTTTTAAGATAACTGAGTAATTAAAAATTATATGAAAAAGCATTCACCTGTCATTTTCTTAAATTTTTTTTAACAGATAGTCTCCCTAGGACAGCAATAAACATGTAGACACCTTGTCAGGTGTTGTAAGTTACATAACTCATTGCTACTGTTTTTAAAATCTATTTTTCTAATTTTTTTTTTTTTTTTTAAGCTTAAATATAAATCATTTAATATTTCTCAAAGTTTCAAGTATATTTTATTTTTGAAAGATTTTTTAAAAGTTTTATTGCGATGAAAGATGGCTAAAACAGGTGTTAATCAACTATTTAAGAGAAAAAAAAATCTATACCAATCAGTGTAATTTGCTTGAAAAATACACTGCAGAGTATTTGCTTACTGGAAATAGTAAATTTAATCTTTTTAGCTTTCGTTTTATGCTGGACAAGAGTACAATTTAACATGTAGATCCGAGGGGAAAGGTTACTAAGCCAGGTGTAATAGAATAAAAGGTTTATTCAGCATGAGAATTATTACAGACGAGAATAGTACTACCAGGTTCTAATCCATAAGCAAGATTCACTAGTGAAAATGCTCTTGCTCATTTATTCATGATAGACTTGGTCCACCATAGTGTTTATAGAGGATTCTGGGATATTCCAATTCCATTAAAGCTAAAATGAAATCTTTAAGAAAGCTTTTTCATTTATAAAAATTCACTGTAAAATTTAGGTATCACAAAAAGTAGCGGTACCTGCTAAATATGCCATGATCCCACAGCAGGACTCTCCACTCCCACCCACCCCAAAAAAGCAGTCACCTAATTCCAACTATATTTGTGTTTAGTTGATCTAGTTACCTGATATTCAGTGACTGAGATGGCATTTAGATTGCTTGTAATTTGACCATATTGATAATGTTAACGGCTTAAGTATCAGTGTTTGTTTTTATTGAGCATCTGTATAAAGAATAAGTATGATTGCACTGTCGCTGAATTAGCTACATATTTCACACTGGTGTTTAAGCCTAGTTTAAAAAAAACAAAAATTCAGTATCCCCCTACTTGAAGTCTTCCTATTCCTGTTTCATCATATTGGGTCTTTTGCTAAACTGAGTAAATAATAAAGAACAGGTAACGTCATATTGGCTGGCAGTTCAGATCTCCTAATCAGAACCACCTCCTCTTATATTCATACCATGAACCTCATTTAGTAAACTTTTACTTTGAGTGGCTCTTGAGTCTTGCATTGGGTGAACTTTAGGAAAAATAGATGTATTTTTAGTTTATTCTCTAGGCAAACCAAATGTCATTATTGAAGTCTTATTGAAACTTTTTTTTATTCCCCTACCTTTCTAGCCCATTCTATTTGACTACTTTTAATTTAAAGGAGTGGTATTAACCGCCTAGACCTGGAAAGAATATAAATATTAAGGTCATATATTCTAGGATAGTAACTATAGCAAGTTGAATTCAGTACTTCTACCTCATTCACACTTTGAAATTTGCTAATCTTCTCTTTACTAAAATTGCTTTTTGGCTTTCCTTTGTAGGAGTGTTTATCACACACACAGGCTGATGATCTCAAATTATTGTTACAGTAGGAAGAGTGAGAGTCAGCCAGAGAATTCAGTAATCATGTTAGTAAAGGGCAAGTAGAAAAGTGACTAGAAGAAATGAAGGATATGGAATGTTCTGAACAAGCTTATTAATGAAACAAAAAAGGCAAAATTGACTCTTTGGTACTCTATCAGAATTTGATGTGGGTAGGACCTTACAGAATTTGGCTAAAATAGCCAGCTTTTAACTGGGTAATGACATCATGGGATGTGCATTGTGGTACAATGGATATCAGTTTGGAATGAGAAATTAGAACTGATTTGAATTCCAGCAAAATTCATTGCATTCACTTATGCACAAATACCCTTGGGAAAGGTATTAATCCATCTCTTCTCCCTCCAGCCATGGGTTGAATAGCAGGACAGATTGGGTACTATATACCTGATTGGCGACTGGTCTGCCACAGAAAGTAATGGTAACTTTTTGCAGGAAAATCTGCCTAGTCAGTCATGTCTGTTGCAAATCACAATTGCCCAAGCATGTATCACATATGGCAATTAACTGACTGAATAAAGCCATGAACATAATTCCTCTCTTGATTTCTATGTAGTCAATGTTACTTGGTTGAATTTTTGTTTAAATAATGTGAACCTTTGATAGAATGATTTTGTTTTGTGAGATAAATATTTAATCTAGTTGTTAATTAATCTTTAGTCTTTCACATATGTGTGTGTGTGTGTGTGTGTGTGTGTGTGAGAGAGAGAGATATTGCTGTCATGCTGAGATGAAATATGGCACAAGATATTATTTGAAAAAAAAAAAGTTTTAAAATTTAAAATACATGTTCTAACTTGCAAGTTATAAAAATATTCAGAATATGTATGAAACAATGAAGAGCTAAACACAATAAAGGGATTAATATTGGGACACTAGTGTTTCTGAATATTTCTTTGGAGTTAATGGATTTTTATTTATAATCCAACATTATTTTATACTTTTATTATTATATATTTTTTAAAAATGTTATATTTAGTGGATATATGTTTGAGTAGACAAACTGTTGCTTGTTTTAACAATAATCTTATGTCTACCGGCCTATTCATTCAAGAGTTTTGATAAGGAAAATGTGCCTTCCAGTAAGGTTGAACAAGTAAACCATTTCTTGAAAGTAATTGAACCTTGATGAGATGTTAAATTTTCTATAACTGAATGGTCTAAAGTTCTTTGAGCTAGACAGGTTTCTCCTGTAACACATCACTCAATAAGTCCCAGCCCTGACATATATATGGCACCATTAATAAAAAATCCATATTATTTTTATGAAGTACTAACCTTCAAATGGCACGTGACAAAATTTGGATCCAATCAGATTTATTGGTTTACAAATTACAGTTATTTAAGTGAAGATACTGCTGCAAATTTTCAAAACAGAAAAATCTGAATTTTGTGTGTTAATAAAGGATTGCTTTCTGATGTGGGGAAAAATACTGGTTAAGCAAAGCAATGGCTTGATAAGTGTTATTTGGACTCTGCTCTGTCAGACACAATGGTTAAGAGGTGGTATGCTGACTTTAAAGTTGGTCATACAGACACAAATGATGCTGAATGCTCAGGTCACCCAAAATCAGCAGTTGTCCCAGAAAACGCCAAAAATATCCACAAACTAGTTTTGGTCGATTGTAAATAGAAGTTGCATGATATAGCAGAGGAGTTAAACATATCAGAAGGCAGTGTATTCACCATTTTGCTTTTTGTCAACGAGAAAGCCATGTTCAAAGTTTGTGCCATGTTTGCTCACAGTTGATCAAAAACAACAATGTGTTGACGATTCAGTGATGTTTGCAACTGCTTTAACACAACAAGGAGGTTTTGCATAAATATGTGACAATGGGTGAAACATGGATCCACCACTTCACTTTGGAGCCAAATTGGCAGTCAGCTGAGTGGACAGCAGCAGGTGAAAGCCGACCAAAATGACCAAAGACGCAAACATCAGCAGGCAAGGTTATAACAAGGTATTTTGTTCGTTGATTACCTTGAGAAAGAATGAACCATCAATAGTGAATATTATATAGCATTATTGGTGCTTTTGAAGGAAGAATCGCCAAAAAAGGGGCCATAAATGAAGAAGAAAAAGTGATCTTTCACTAAGACAAGTCGATTGCAACAATGGCAAAACTACATGAATTGCACTTCAAATTGTTTCCACATCCACTCTATTCTCCAAATCTGGCCCCCCAGTGACTACTGGCTGTTTGCAGACCTCAAAAGAATGTTTGAGGGGAAAGAAATTTGGCTCCAATGAAGAAGTGATATTGGAAACTGAGGCATATTTTGAGACCAAAGACAAATCGGTCTACATAAAAGGCATCAAATTGTTAGAGAAACGTTGGAATCAGTCTCCTTCTGGGTGATACACCATGTTGATGATTAAAATTGAATTTTGCCTAAAAGTTGTTGTTTTATTAGTTAGGCCTGGGATTTATTGAGTGATGGGTGGTGCTGATTTGATTCCTATCATAAGACATATTCTGTTTATTAAGACTTGTACACATAGGTAAGTAGATGTAAATTTGTGTTTTTTTAATATATATATATATATATGATTAATAATTATTATATTAATAAACAAGTATGTTTAAGCAATTCCATATTTTCTTTAAATAAATGTTTGCTATAACTTTGAAATTAACCCCCCCCCCCCCACACACACACACACACAAAAAAGGGCCTGTTTTTATCGTCACAGTAACCTTTATTACTCTGTAACTTCATTTGCTGTACAGAAAATTTATCCTGGTACTGAAGGTGACTCTGATATTTGAGTTTATTTGAATTTCATAGTTGTTGTCATATCCTGCTATGGCAACAGACCACTTTGAGTGAAATTAACAATAAGGCCTTGAAAAAGAATGCAGTGAAAAAAGAAGAAACATTAATAACATAGTGCTAAAGCTTAGTGGTTTGTGTCTCAGCTTTTAATGTAAATGTGAAGTTATTTTTTTATTTTTTTAAGTTTCATTTTACCTGAAATAGATTTCAGGATGGATGGGTGGGTTATCTATCTTTATTCTCATTCCATGCAGGTGAGAATAATTAACCTGAGTACCAGAGATTAGTCTCAGACAACACATATACACAATGCAAAAGGGTTAAACATGTATTATAGTTTTTAAAATTTCCACATTAATAAAAAACAAAAAATGAAAATTAGTTTCATGCTCTACATTATTTTCATATTTTATGCTTGTTACAGTCCAATTATGTGGATGATCATGTTTTGCGTTTTTTCCTAGGTTAGGTTGGTCTCTGTATATTTAAATAAACAAATGCCTGTTTATCTGAACAAATGGCAAGGCTTACATGAAGACAAATGGATAATATTGGATTATGGTGTTTGGTTTCCACTTCTTGAATCTCTTATTAGTAAATATTTGTATAAGAGACAATCAATGTGAAGCTGCTAAAATCTGGTGTTTTGATTTGTTGACTACAATGTGTGTGAGTTTGTATCTCTGCTACAATCTCTGTATGATAGGACAGAAGAGAAATATTATTAAGAATTTTTTATATCCTGGCATCATTAACAGTTATTGTAGCCTCCAATCAAACACTAGTAGCAGTGTAGAACCACAGGTGACATGGTCTTTATTTTTCTTTTAGAACTTTACCCACTCCTCCTATTTCCCCAAGAAAAACCAATTTTTGGCACTTCTGTTCCAACTTGCTACTCCAATATCTGGGTCTTGCTAGCCCAACTTTAACTTGAGTGATATGCATTTCTCTTCAGCAAAATGTTTTCCTCCTCTTCTTTATATCATTATCTTTCGTGCATAACCCATTTTTCTCATTGTTTTAAGATTTTCATTGAATTAAAACTCTAACATTTGACATTTCCATTTTTAAGTTTCCTATCTTGTTTATCTGGGTTGATTTAGAATGTTATTTGTCTGGCCCTTCCCCAACCCAAAGGATCTTTATCTCTCGCCTTTCACTCTTCTTTTCTTTAGGGAATATTCCTGTAAGTCTTTATCCCCATCTCTCTTTTTGGAAGAAAGAAAGAAAAACTGTATTTGGATTAGTAAGGTATGTCTACATGTTAGTGTTTAGTTCAGTTGAACTCCATGACATTCATGTTAATGGAAGAAGTGGATGCAGGCAGTACCTCCAACTCATTATTAATTACTAAGTTAGTCTAACAGGAGTGACTAATAATACCAATAAAAACCACCCCCTTCCCATGACCATATCACACTTTAATCCTTGATTCTTAAGTTAAGTGTATAGGTGATCCTTTTAGATATCAACCAGTTTTGATTACCAAGAACAAATTAAATATAATCACATAGGAATTATTAGTAGTTAGGCAAAATAACACTAACTCTTGGATGTCCCCCCTCCCCTTCAATTTTTTTTTATGACAATGTATAAAAGCTTATATTCAAATAATTTTCTTTTTTAATTATCAGCAAGTCATGCAAGTAAATAACAGGCAGTTTTATTTCTAAAAAAGCAATAATTTTATGTTTCTTTATCAGCCATTGTGAATACACTACTTGACAAAAGCCTTTCCCCAAATTCTCCTATGACAACTAAAGTGTTAATCAGACAGCAGAGCTCTAATTCCAGTTGGGTTTTTTTTATATTCACTTCCATGCAAACACCCTTGGGAAAGGTATGAATCTGCCTTTTAGTTCTCCACCAGCTATGGTTTAATTAGTAAAACTCATATCACTATCTCCTTAAAAAAAAATTGTTACAATCTAAAAATATTCCCTGACTTTAAACAACCTGCAAAGGGTTCATATGCTGTAGAAAACAAATCCATCAATTCTATGATGACTGAATATGCTATTAGCAGAGTCTTTTATTTTATCTCTCTATCAAGTCTGTTTGGTCTGTTTCTACTGTATTTGCAACCCATTGGGCACCAATCAACTAATCTTTTGCACCATCTGATATCCAATGCTTTTGCCTCAACTTCATCTCTTCTATAATCTCTCATCACTTGATTTGGACACTGATAACATGTTGACCTCATTCTATCTTTATTTAGAGTTATTCCAAGCATTACTGTTTCCTTATTAATCTTCTTGTGCTACTGAAGTTTTCTTGCCAACATTTCTTTAAATACTTGTCAAACACATTCAGCTAGAAAGTACTGCTCATCTGTCAAACTTTGGAAATATTCTATAATTATAGGAAATACCTTAATAGGAAGAGTAGAGAATAGGTAAAGATAGTACTTGCATATTTCTTTCTTTTTCATATACACACATGCACATAGTAAACATTTTGGAAAGTTGTTTTAACACACACACACACACAGTACTGTGCAAAAGTATTAGGACAAGAACTATTTTATCTTTTATGAGACATCAAAATAGTTTAAAATCACCCCTGTCCTAACACTTTTGCACACTACCGGTAATGTGCAAAAGTATTAGGACAGGGTTGATTTTCCTAAAAACCTCTCTGAAATTCAAATACATGGTGAAAAGCCAAGTAAATTGCTAATAAATATTGATTATTTAAAACTAGGTATAAAAGAAATGTATTAAAAAGAAGTTATATTTAATTTTTCCTATTTTCTATTAAACAAGTTATTTTGAAACTACTCATCGTCAATATATCTAATGGTATCTCCTGCCAAGCAGCTTGTATTTGTTCTTAAAGTGTGTCTTGCAAAGTAACATTAGATTTATCAAATTTTTTTATTCAAAATATCCCATAGATGTTCAACAGAGTAGTTTTAAGTGAAGGCAAGAAATAAACACTCTTTGGAAAGGTATTAATTTGTCTTGCCATCTACAATCTTCAAAGAAGCAAGAAATCAAGTTCTACCGGCAAGAAGTGTGAGAAAAGAAATTAATAGAACATATCGTTGCAAATGGCTAGTTCGACAGTAAATTGCCAAGCACCTGCTTAAATTCATGCAATGTACTAAGTAGGAAGGTTCATCAGAGCATCTGTTATGAAAAGCCCCCCCCCCCCCCCCTTTACGTTGGTGAGAAACTGACTGAAGTTGAGATGCTAGGTCAGGACCAATTACATTACCAACCTTTCTTTGAATTTTGTCAAAAATCTTGATGTCTATATATATATATATATATATAACCAGAGCACCAGATCAAATATGGCAGCAATATTTAATGCATGGATGAATGGTAGTGTGCTAAAAGGATTCTGACAAGAATTCTGTTATGACACTGAACTATTTTTCTTGGCAGCAGACCTAACAATTGATTCAATATAATCACTCTATGTATGTAGAAAACATGAGCCCAATAAGGCACAATCAGCTGTTCTCCTGGAGGTTAGTATCAACTTTGCTAATGGAAGGCAGAAAATGTCCTCTATAGTATTTAAATAAAAGTGGTTTTCTTTCCGAGGCATGACAATTTACAAACAATTCCTTGCCCAGTTAACCACTGACTTTTATTACACAAATTGCTTTATTTTACTGATAACTTGAAATGTGGCCCGTTTCCTTTTTATTTATTTTTTTTTATATGAAATGACTAAATTATTAAATTATTCTTTCATTTAATATCAGTGTCAATGCAGTTGTTGGTAAATGCTGTGACTTGCAACTTTATTTATTCATTGTTATTATTGAAGTGGTTGGTATTTAGGAAAAGGTTACATTTGATTGCAAATAATTTCTCTTGAGATACTATTACCATTTACATACATTTTTGCATTTTTTTAAATATATATTTACAGATATATATACACATGTATCTGTAGATTTATATAGTGTGTGAGTGTATGTTTGATTAAAAGAAACAATAAAAATTTCTTAATTTAAGAAAATATCTTTCTAATTATTTAATAATATATGTACAAATATAAACTGTAAATCAATGAAAATTATTAGACATTAAAAAATCAACAAGGAAATTTTATGAGTTTTTTGTTGTTGTTTTTTTTTTTATTATTAAAGGCTAATTTAATAGGCATAACGAGCTAATTTAATAGGCATAATGGGCTAATTTAATAGCATTTTCATAAACTTTCAAAGTTATGGTCATGAAACATTTAACTTCAGGTGAAGTAACCATCAATCACTTCATCACATGCCATATATTTTTATTCTTTTAAAAGATATTACACAACTTGACGATATACTATAACTTGAGACTATAGTGAGTGGGTTGATTTTGGAATCATTTAGAAACAGTTTTAGGTAGGACTGAAATTTAAAAAGCAATTAGATAATACTTACAAAGAATTTAAATCAGTTTATATTGTGGGCTGGTACAAACTCTACTTGTTTTGCAAAGTAGAAGTTAGTAGATTAAGCTATATTTGGTATATACCCATATTAATGGAGCACTTGGTAAATAATGATTTTAGTAGCAGACTTGTAAAACTAGTACAGCAATCATCAGGTATGGTTTTATAAATAATGTCTTTTAAGGCATAAATAAGATATAAATAATCAGAAAAACTTTCCCACAATTTCTTTCCTGTCCTGTTTTTTTTTCTGATAGGTGGAATGAGAATGTAGTCATGACCCAAACTGGATTTCTCTATCAAAAGTTTTTGATAGCCGCTTATATCCAGAATATTCTGATAAAACAGCAGCAGTTGAGTTGCACTGTTTTATGGATTCAACTTTCTTTTTAACTGCTAGATTATAAAAGTTTTGACAGTTATTTCTGAAGGATGAATTGTTTAGATGCAATCTCTTTATTCATTTATCATAAATATTTTTTAATCATATCACCCCGAGTAAGGCGGTAATACCACTGATGTGCAGGGGGCTACGTAAGAGTGAAAAGATTGGAAAAGAGAAAGCCGGAAACCACATCCTAAACAGGGAACAAGGGATAACCCATTAGTGATTTTTGTGCTTTTTTTTAATTATGTTCTACAAATTGTAAGCATGTCCTCAACCAGACAGTGTTGTAGGGCCACTTATGGTAACTAACTTGACAGACTTTTAAGAAAAGGTGAAGTGACATGGGAAAGGCAAGAATAACAAAAGCAAGATGTCAAGTGACAAAGTTGCCAAAGCCTCACAACTTTTATTGTGTTTAGTTACAATTTAAATGATCTCTTGGGTTGCTGAGGAATTGTTGATTGAGTGGTGTCCACTACTCACAGGCTTGAGTCATTGGTATGTGTAGCTAGTAGTTTGTAGGTCAGGGAATGAGGTCTCTGGTGTTAGTTGTTGCTGCACCAGGCTGATTATATTGGTTCATAGATTGTTGCTGCAGTTGGGTGGCATAGACTTCACTAATTGTTGAAGTACGGGTTGATCCAGAGACGGTCGTATAGACTACGTTAGTAGTTGATCAGTCTAGAGTTGAAGTAGGGTTGCTACGCAGGAGGATGCTGGGTTGTTGCATCAAGCTGATACACATTGCAGTAAGATAGTCTTTCTTTGCCTGAAAAGGGCAGTTGTAATAATTCAAAGAAAGACCTGTTTGTCGTCCTAAAATAAACAGTTATGGAAAGGTAGACTTTTTTACTCTGAAAATGGTAGTTGTAGTAGAGCAAGAAATGATTTGTTTATTGTTCTGAAAAGGACAGTTTTAGTAGTGATCAGAGGCATCAGCCAGGAATTTGGTTACCATCAGTCAGATCACTAGGATAGCATCAAATTCCTTAACCTCCTTCACCTGTCTTTAGGCTGCTGCTTTTATACGCTCCCATGTAAGTCACAGTCATTATGTGCATTTTCATTTTAGGGCTTTTCACGGTCGAACTATGTTTTTTTCTTTTTTTGCATGAAGTTGGTCATTATACTATTATGAGAAATTTGGGTATACATTCTGCTATTGGTAGTAACTATTTCTGAGACAGTTTGTGGAATTAATAATCTCTGAAAAATTTTTTTGGTATATGATAAAATGTTTTGCTGATTCATGGTCACATGATATACACACCAGAACTTTGAGGTGAGTAGCCTGGGGCTATAACAAACATTATTCACTAATAGAATGAGACACTGTACAGCGTCTCGAGTTTGATTCTCGAGATTCCTAGTGGCTCTGTAAGAGTGTACTGAACAAATGTAAATCCTCAAGCCCTCTGCTCTTCAATCAGTTTGAAATATTGTCAGCTATGGCTTATAAAGCAGAATGATTTTCTTCCAAATTCTCTTCCAACTCCACTCTTGACTTTTCAGGTGATTCTTTGCATGATTTTCTCCTTAGAATGTAATATACACTAAGGGATATGTACATAACTGTCCATGGTTAATGCTATCATCTCCAAACTAGGTCCTCACAAGAATTGTTGATTTGATGGTATCTCTACAATTCTCTTAAACTGGTTCCTGTTCTCTTCAAACTCTACAATAAATGCCTTGCTGCTTTTTGCTTTCCAGCTTGTTGAAAATCCCCTCTTGTGGTTTCTGTTTTTAAGAATTTTGGTGAACCTTCTGATCCCTTGAATTATCACTCTATTAATCTTTTATTTTTTAAGTAGTAGAAGCTCTAATCAATGCTAAATTGGTTAACCATCTCACTTTACACAGCCTTCTCAAATAGCCAATATGGCTTTTGTTTATCTAGGTCGATGGTTATTACTGAATTTGTAAGGCTTGGGCTGTGACTTTGAATATCTCAAAGGTGTTTGATAGGGTTTGGTATACTGACCTTCTTCACAAGCTCAAGAGCTATGGTATCTCTGGATTAATATTTAGCTTAATTTAATCCTTTTTTTTTTTTTTTTTTTTTTTAAATCTTATCTTGAAGGTTATGTTGAGTGGGCATTATTCTAGATTATTTCACATTAATGCAGGGGTGCCCTAGTGAATTATCTTAGGTTTATATTTATCAATGACTTTCTCGATGTCATCAGTTCCCAACTAGGTATTTTTTACTGATGACACAACTATTTATCCCTGTAAAGTCTGATAAAGTAAAAACTGTCAAATACTCTCAAAAAGGACTTCCAATCAGTGCTTAATTGGGACAAGAAATGGCTTATTAACATTTCCAAAAGAAAACTATCATTTAATCACCATAGAGAACATTTTGTACATGGCTGATGCTAGAGAAATTTGAAATTTTTTTTTGCATGACTGATGTTAATTTCCAGGAGAGCAACTCCTTGCACCTGCTTGGGCTCACATTTTCAACGTATATGAAGTAGTCTATTGCTAGGAAAGTTGGTTCCCTGTTTTGTAACGGACAATTTTTCTCTTCAGAATCTATTTTGCACATTTATAAATTTACCATTTGTCCATACGTTATATATTGCTACCATATCAGGTTTGGTGTTATATCTCAAGATTCTTGAAAAATCCAAAGGACCTGTAATGTATTCAGTCCTGACCTGACCTCTTGACTTGCATTCCCATCACTGTCACACTGCTTCCCCCTGTCTTTTCTTTAAAAATTTCACGTTAGTTGTTCTGATGAGCTTTCCTTCTTGATACTTCAACTGCATGAATTTAAACATACTCCTAAATTGGCAACTAGGTTTCAACATTTTACTGCTGAACTAGCTATATACAGTTATGTTCTATTCTAATAGTTTTTCTCGCACTTATTGCCTGTAGAAGGTTTTTGATTTCTTGCATCCCTGCTATCTACAATCCCCTAAATTAAAATGCAACATCAATCACCATCTATCTATGCAAAACCTGTTCTTTTCTTGTCTTTGCCCTTCACTAAAGTCATCTAATTCTCTGTCACTCCCAGTAACACCTTCTGTCTTAGTGGCATTATCACCTTGCTTGGGGTGCAATGAATAGCAAATAAAAACAAGAAATCAATGAAAGTGGATATTTACTAAAAAGGGACACAGGTTGGTCTCACAAATGTGTTGGTACAATAAAGAATTCTATTTTTGTAATCAAAACTTAGATTTTGATGTTATTTTGCTGTAGTTTATTAAATGCAAATAAGTGAACTATGTGGTATAAAGTAATGAAATTCACACATGATTGGTGTGAGATATTTTAAAAGGATATACCTGTGTCAGGTGAGGATCATCATCATCTCTAAGTTGCATCTCTGTCCTTGGACAGACATGCAATTGAGAAAAATTATACTGAGAGGTACAGGGAACAGTGTCTCAAAGTAGCGCACATGTTCGGGCTCCCCACATAAAACATCAACTTTGTGTCACATCCATGTCGGGGGGGGGGGGGGGTAAACATTAATACAATTTTATGTCAATTCTTTTTTTCTTTTTTTTTTTGTACACGCACTCTGTCATATATACACACTTCATACGAATAAACAAACTATGCATTTTAAAGATAAAAGGCTTGTTGAAGATTAATGTTTCTGTGAAACTTGTTAATTGATGATACTGACACCCACTTATTCATTTTATATATTCCTTTATCCTGAATTCTGATTTTTGATTTATTGAAAAAATATAATTGTTATCAGCCCAGAAAGCCTCACTGTACTCTTCTTTTCTGAATCTGGATATAAATGGATGTGTGTATGGTTAATGGCCTAGAAATTAGAATCAAGTCAGCCAAATTCATTTTGTGATCTTGATTTATTTTTTTTAAATGATTGTAGCGTTGATTGTTAGTTGACTTACTTTAATAAAGGTATTTTCTGCCCTGAAACAATTAGATCTCAAATTGAAGGTAAAGGGAAGTAAGCAATGTTGACATTTTTTTTTAATAGTATAGGATGTGCTTTGTGGTGCAGTGAACATCAGCTCAGAATGAGAAATCAAAGAGCCGAGTTCAAATTCCAGCTAAATTCATTGCATTCACTTATGCATAAATATTCTTGGGGAAGGTATTAATCCATCTCTTTTCCTTCCAGCTATGGGTTAAATAGCAGAACAGATTAGGTTCTATAGCCTTGCTTGACAACTGGTTTACCACAGAAAGTAATGGCAACCTACTGCAGGAATGTCATGTTCAGTTAGTCATGTCTCTTTTGAGAGACACGACTGACTGGACATGTATGCCACTTAACTGATCGCTATTTTGAAAGTCTTCATCATAAATTGTAACATTATTTCCTGTTGCATATGAGATTATGACCATAATATTTAAACCAAGGTGACCTGCTTTAATTACATTAATTTCACTTTTATCATTTGATATAAGTACCTCCATATATTTTTTTAAAAATAGCATACCATGTTAAATGTTCCAAATTTGATAAAAACAAAGTTCTATCGTTAAAAAAAAATCTTAAGGAAAATCTTGTCTTTAAGAATTTTTTTTTTCTTTACAATGAATAATGAATTTTTCCAAGGATTGTTTTCAGTTTTTTACAATTAAAAAAAAATTTAAGTTTTAAAATTTTTAAAATTTTGTAATTTCAGCCTCTTAGATATTATCAAGTGAAAACTAAATTTACGAATCAAAAATGAAAAAGCTTAATACAAATCATCAACCACCAATATTTTTAAAAGAATCTTTAATTATTTTTATATGTGTATAAATGTGCCAATTTTTGTAAGTACAGCAGTTGATACATGATATTAAAAAGTCATGTTACTCATACAGTATTAGATTATGATTATATATATATATAAATAAAAAGCAAGATGTTTATGTGTGTCTCTGTCTGTCCGTCAGTATCTCCTTTATACAATTCCACAATTTTTATTTGATTCTCACCAAACTTCACAAAAATCTTTAGGTTTCCGGTCAGGTCATGGATGGGCTACTTATTTTTTCCGACCCCCCCCTCCCAATATCGGAAATCGATACCCCGATATCAAATCAGGTCTGATCAAGATCAGGATTTCAGCCCTTTTTTTTTTATCATGGTTCTTGCTGCAGAATTTCCTCTAACTTGGTAAAATTATAGTTTTTAGTCTCAAACATTAGTAGATCTTCTCAGACGACTCATTTTCCCTGATATAGGAAATTGATACCCCTGATATTCTATCGAATCTGATGAAAAACTGATATTCATTCTTTTTGGCGTGGTTATTAACTTTTTTTTTTTTTTTTGTAAGTAGCCTTTCCAGTTTGTTTCAAGGTAAATCTTGTTAATAGACTTTTAAAATAAATTTCTGCTCTTTAGAATCAAAAGAGTATTTATACATTTTTCTGTGTTGTCTATCACTAGGAATAAGGTATTTAAAAAATCTTTTCATATTGAAGTTCTCTCAAATTTTAGTATCATTGGTTAGAAAGTAACAATACATCAAACAAACATTCTCTATTCAATTATTGTCAGTTTGTAATTCATCAACTCTAAAAATAAATGTCAATTTGATTTGATTGACTTAGATAAAAAATTGGAATTTGTAGTTTTTTTTTTTTTTTTTTTTTTTTTTTTTCCACCCTTATCTGAAAAATGAATGCTGACCTCTTCTTGGGACATCAATAATAAAATTCTGATTGAATAACAACAGTAACACTAATCTTCTCACTTTGTTTTTTTTTTTTTTCAATTGGAGTAGATAGATCTATCGCCCGGTTCACACTCCACCCACGTCTATTGAACAGGTAAGAGGCTCATCCCTTGTTCCCTGTTTAGGATGTGGTTTCCAGCTTTCTCTTTTCCAATCTTTTCACTATTACGTAGCCCACTGCACATCAGTGGCGTTACCGCCTTGCTCGGGGTGATATGATTAAAAAAAAAAATGTTTTCATGGACTTATTTAGGTTAGTTTATCCTTGGAGGACTTATTTGACTCCGATATTGGAAATCAATACCCTGATATCCTATTGGGTCTGATCAAAATCAGGTTTTCAGCCCCTTTTATTTTGGTTTTTGCTTCAGGTTTTGCTCTAAGTAGATATAATTATAGTTCTTACTCTCAGCCATGATAACATTTACACAAAATTCAGTTTGTGAGAGAAAACTTATTTGACATCAATACTGGAAATCAAAATTTGACTTGTATCCATTCATTTTAGTAAGTTCTACAGCTTCAATATCAATCTTTCAACAACCTACGTTTTACGTGCTAATGTCCAGAGTCTAAGCTCCAGGACCATGGATTAGTTTTAAAACTTTCATTATACCCAAGCAACATTGGGCTATACTGCTAGTAAAATAAGTGTTAATGCTTATGTAATAATGGTTAATGATAATTAATAACGATTAATAATAAAACTTAAAGCGCTATAAGAATTTAATATAATAATTTTAAAATTTCATAACCATTATAACGTTAAAAAATGTAAATTAGTAAATAAAATATAACATTTCATAAATAAGTGGTGTCTATAATAATTATTGGTATCTGTTATGGTATTTTATTTAATAATTTTTATATTATCTCTGTTATTAAATTTAAAAATTATTTTAAGAAATTTTTATAGTATTTTAAATTATTTTTATTTGGTTTTTCAGAAAGTATTTTCAAACACAAGGTTAAAGTTAAAGTACCTAAAATTCAATAAAATGTTAAAAAATTGCTGAAAATATTTTAATTTGTAAAAATTAATGGTTTGTAAAAAAAAAAAATTTAAAACTGAGAACTAACTTGTTTACATATTTCATGAAAATCACCTTTACTGGAAAAAAAAAAATTAAACCAAAATTTATATGCTAGAAAGGATTAAAAATTTAATAAAAAATACTTAGGTCTTTCTTCTTAATAACAAATATTTAACAATAAAAGTTTAGTTTTGGGCTTTTTTTCATCATGTTATGCCCTTTATTTTTTTTTTCCAGCAAATTAGTGGAGGTCCTTAATTTTATCATGTACAAATCTCTCAAAGAAACAGATGCATAGTGCAGCAATTATTGTGTGTGCATGT
The DNA here is from genome assembly GCA_037127315.1 of Ascarosepion bandense. Taxonomy (NCBI): domain Eukaryota; kingdom Metazoa; phylum Mollusca; class Cephalopoda; order Sepiida; family Sepiidae; genus Ascarosepion; species Ascarosepion bandense. Next base: position 796,283 of record JBBBDQ010001593.1, read on the forward strand.
ATTTACTTTTATTAAATTTAATAAATGTTTACATAGCAAAAATAATTCTGTCTCTTCAACAATTACAATTGCTTTATCAAACCTTTTATTGTCTGAATATTCAAAAATCTAATTCTTATATACCCAAATCATTCTGTTCATATCTATTGTAAGGCATTTTTAGTTTTTAGACAATGCAATTAAAATTGAAACTTTTCTCCTTCATTCACCCTAAACTTTATGTATAATGCCTTAACTATTGCTTATTGAGTGGCAGTGATAAGTGAAATATCTCTTGATTGGCTGCATATAAAGCTGGTTAATCATAATATATTTATGGTTACAGGGAGATAATTGCATCAAGTTATATATATTGTGTGTGTGTGTACGTATATATATATATATATATATATATATATATGTGTGTGTGTACGTATATATATATATATATATATATATATATATATATACACACACACACAAATTTACTTGGTAAAAGAATTTTTAATCGAATACATTTTTTAAATTTGATAGTTTTAGTGTATTGTACATACTAAAAGGTACATTTTAAATTTCAAAGATGTGATTAAATTAAAAAGCTTTAATTTTTTAAATATTTTTTTATCTTAAATGTTACTATTTAAATAAAGTGCATTTACTTGATTAGAAACTAGTAAAGCCAGCTCTTCAAGGATCATTTATCTATTCTCCACATCTTCTCTTTCTACAATCTCCTCTTACCTTCTTAGCACATGCAGTTTTTGATAAATCTACCCTTGGTGTCTTGGGTCTTGTATTGGGTGAATTTTATATATATATATATATATATATATATATATATATGAAATGATTTATTTGAACATTATTTGTGATTGATACTCATATTTAAGTAGATATTCTGTTTATAATCAAATAGAAGTATATATTTATTTTTACTGGCCTGATTATTTACGATAAATTTTTGTTACGAAACTGTGTCATTCGGCAGGATTCGAACCTGTGACCCCTATCCACATAGGGGAAGCCACCAATTGATCTGGCTCGTCTTAAACCTCTCAATTACGAATGCCCATCAGTCTAAATGAAGTTAAATCAAGCCTATATAAACTGATGGTCGGCCATCTTTGTTAATCTCCAAAACTCAGTTTTTTTCAATCTGCAAAAAAATTAAATCCCTTTGAAAAAGAGGTAAAGGAAAAAAATTAAAAAAAAAAAGAAAGTAAGCTTCTATCTGTATTAGGAGTCCTTATACTGAAAAATTCACCTTATTTATTGAATGACCCTTGTGTGTGTGTGTGTATGTATATATATATATATATATATATATATACACACACACACACACACACACTTTGTAAAATAAAACAAATCAATTGTAGTTTGTATTTCTATTCCTTTTTGTCATTGATAACCTTCATTTTCTATCTTAGGTGGAAACTACACGTACAGTGTGTGTGTGTAGCAGTATAGTTAGAACATTTGCTTTCTGACCATAAAACCAGGTTTGAATCTCACCATGCAGGAAAGTGATTTCTTGATGTTACCAGCATGGTCCAGCAATTCCCAACATGCAACCCTGTTTGAAAGGGCTTTAATCTATGTGTTCATTCTGTTCTTGTGAGGGAAATTGGGTAGGTAGAACTGTTTGGAAGCCATCAATAGTTGTCCTAGCACAGTCCAGCCATTGTGACTGAGAATTTGAGCATATTGCCAGTTGTTCAAACTGCTGATCATGCCATGTTATGCACTCTCACAGAAACTGTGACTAAAAGTCCACTTACTATAGTTGCAGTATAAACCACAGGTGGGCATCTGCACTGGAGATTGGTTAGCCTCTCTAGCAAGTGGGTGAGCTCAGAAAATGAGTAGCTAATATATATATATATATATATATATATATATATATATGATGTTGACTTATGACATCACAGGCTACTGTGTGTAAATATATTCATTGTTTTAAGTGAAAAGTAAACATTACATTTATGAAATTCAATTTAAATCCTTAAATTTATTGACTTAGAAACATGTCTCTAGGACAAACATTGGATTCTTAAAAGGATTTTAAATTCATTTACATTTTTTGTCTATAATGGTGGTTCAATGAGTGATGCATGAATGTCCATGATTTGAAATGCCTGATAATTTGATTCACATGCAGAAATTGATTTCTTCTTTTAATATATTTGTTTAAAATGAAAACAAAATTCAACTTCAAGGACATAAATTATTTAAAATGCGTTTTTCTTTTTCTTTCTTTTTTTTTTTTTCCCAGGAAGCCTGTGCATTCACTAAACACTGAATTATTAAAATTTAATAATTCATTATCTAGCGTTTTAATAATTAAAACAATATTATAAACATTTATCTTTAAACTTCGTGAATCCAGGATAAACGGATTTCATGTTAGTGAATTTTCTTAAACATAATCAACAGGTGGACTTTTTTTTTTTTTTTAAACTAATAAAAATTTAAGTGACAGTTGTGAATTTTTATAACCTGAATGTTTTATTTTCAGATTTTCTCTCTCTGTTTGTTGTTTACCTCTCTTAGGTGAATCACTCCCCTAACAACTTTTTTTGAATTGTATGTAAAACGAAATTGGAACTTGTCTTTCCTTAGCATTTCCTATCCTATCATTTCCATGTGTCATCGCGTAATCTCCTCACCTTGGATTGGCGCTGGGGGGAGGTAACACTCAAAAGGTGAGTGTTGGCACTGGGGCTGCAACGTGGCATTTTCAGAGGTGAAATGAATTAGATCAGTCTCTCATTTTTTTTTTATCAGCTCCCCACTACCACGGCTACTGCTACTACTTTTCAAAATGTTAACTGGTATGTCGACCTCGACGTAAACTTCAGTTAGTAGTAGTAGTTGTTGTTATATTAACCGTAGTAAATGTTTGTTTTAGTGACTAAAAGCAGTTATAGTTATAGTGACTACAAAAACTACATTTCGTTCGCACAAATTTTTAAAGTTCTATTTTTCTACATTTCTTTTAGTTTGGAATCATTGAGTAAACTAGAAAAAGTTTCAGATTTTTATATTTTCGATTTAAATAAAAAATAAGGAAAATAACTGAGTACATGTCTTATGCGGAAAGCACATTGCTATACCTGAGCATTGTTCTTTCTATTCAATTCTGATTGTTGTACAAAAACAAGTTACCAATCCTGTCTGTAAAAGTTACGTTCGATTTTTACTTGAACACTTTATGATCTTAGACATTTCATTTATTTCCTCCCTCTGTTCACATGTCTCATTATTATTCTTTTTTTTTTTAGTTTTACTTTTAAAACCATTAGAAATGAATAGCCATACGGATTATTATTTCCATTGTCTCATTTTATGAATAACTTAAGACTTAGCTGCTTCACGAATTTTCTTTTTTACTTGTTTGTTTTTACACAAATAAATAACAAATCCATCTTCATTTTAACAGCAATACTCCTAGCTTAAGCTATTCGTCTTTGCTCTGTTATATACTTTTACCCAAAAACCATTGATTATCCAATTGCTAATTAAAGTATAAACAGTTTTTTTAACGTTCTCTAGTTAAGGTTAAAAAGCATGTCTCTCTCTTGGTCAATATACCGTTACAGCAATTAGTCAGCCGGGGTTGGGGTTGTCTTTTTCGCTGGGCTTAAAAGATCTCTTTGGCCACAAGGAGAGAAGAGGGTGTTATTCCCACCCCATCACTTCCATTAGCGCTGCTGGTGTATGCATTATCATTGAAGAAAAAAACGTTCATCTTTTCACTCGTCTACTTGTTTCCTTTTTCATTTTTTATCCTCAACATTGCCTTGGTTGGATATTTTTTTCTGTTTTTTTTCGATGCCACTAAAAAAAAAACATTTATTCATTGTACTAAAAAACCCGTCCCTCAGTAATTCTCTAATTAACAGATTGATCCCCCTCTTCATTATTCAAGGATCAACAGATAAAAAAAAGTCACTCTTATTAAAAACACATATTTTTTTTCTCTATAATCATTAAAAAACTAAATTTCCTCATCTAAGAACAGACAACCTTCTTGCTACTTTTTTTCAGCGTAATCAATTAATTAGCTTCACTGCGATCCAATGTTCTTCGCTCCTTATAATTTATATTTCCTTTTGAGCATTTTTACATGAGCAACAGTAGTTGCAAGAACACAAATTGTAGAAGCATCAATTGTCATCTTTCCCCGGAAATAGTCTTGCTGATATAACTTGCTTACTACTGCTAAACTGGAAACGAAAAAAAAAAAAAAAACCAACAAAAAAAAAAAAACCTGAATATGTAGTGGTAATTGTAGCACACGCATAAAATCATCGAACGGGCTTCTTCCTTTCCACGGAAATACAAACAACGAAAGAAAATAATAAGCCGATACAGACCATTTTAATCTGGATTTTTTTTGTATTTAAAAAAAAAAAAAGATAGTAGTTACCTGTGTTGAAACTAATTAGCACGTACATTTAATCATCGTGACAACGGAAACATACTATTAAAAAAAAAAAACGTTTTAAAAGTACTGATTGGATCCTATCCATTTTTTTACGTGTGTATATGTAGGAATTATTACCTATTCTCTCTCTCTCTTTGTCTCTCTCTCTCTCTATCTTCATTTCCCACTCACGTCCTTCCCCGTCTCACCTCTTCTGGGTGTCGTTTAATTCGCTGTTCAAAGTGGAGAAGGTTTCATCATCACATGGCAGCGACTAAGCCGACCAGACTCTACCTATCCGGAGATCACCCTGGTAAATACCAGCCGTCGTACCTGAGTAATGGAGATGGGGCCAGTGAGGACATGTACCAGCCAAATGCTGCGGCCTCTGCTACCTACATGAAGTTCCTTCATCTCGTAGACACTCAGTTGTCTGACGATGAACGTAGTGTCTCGCCGCCGCCGCCGCCACCTCCTTCCTCTTCTTCAACTCATCAAACGACATCAACCGACAATAATGCCCAAACATCTGGTAAGAAGATTGTGTCAATCGGTTTCATCATCCCCTCATTACAACCTGGACGTCTTTTAACGCCCACCTCTTTTTTAGTTTAGGTGAGGATCTGTTACAAAACAAAACAAACACTATCCCAAAATTACCCCTGATTAAAAATGAAAGCCAACACGATTGTTTGCACCCCCCGCCTCTTTTTTATTTATTTATTTTTCTTCTCTTTCTCTCATTAAGTCTTCTTGCTGTTTTTTCTACTTCCTGATGTCATAGTTTTTTTTTTCTTTCCATATATAGCTTTTTAATCTTTAATTCTTGGTTGCTTCATAAATCGCTTGTTGATTGCGTTTAAAAAATCTTCTCGAAGCTACAGCACTATAAAACAAAACATTGAAATTGAATCCTCTTATGAATCTTTAACCAAAAGAGTAAAAAAAAAAATCAATTGAACGATATTTAAAGAAAAACTAGTAGTAAATATATTTTCCCTCCAAAGGGGGGCGGCACTTTACTTGTTTCCATGAACTTGACAATGATAATCTGTTGATATTTGCTTTGGCAGCGGGCTATATAATCATTTCAACTAAAATGATAACTCTCTTTAATGTTAGGTTTTCAAAATCCATTTCCGATTTTATAAAAATTAATTTGATTTTTTTTTTCTTTTTTTTTCCCCCCCATATCTGGAAAAAAAACCCCCAAAAACTCCGATTTTTTTCTATTGTTAGTATTATTATTATTATTTTTTACTAGAAGAAAGATTTTTTAGTATTTATTTCACAATTCTTTTTCCTTTGATTTTTTTATATTAAGAAATACTCTACTCTAGTCTTTTTAAATCGTGAATTAGAATCCCACCCCCGATATAGTGAGTGTCTGGCAAACTACATGTAAGAAAAGTAAAACAAATTCAATTTCTTGAACGTTCTACGAATAAATCTTAATTTTCCGTCTTAGAAACCAATATCGATACGAAAAGATCTTTTTCTTTTTCTCTCTTTTTTAAATCGTGCAAACAATTTTTACTTAATTTTGGAGTAAATAAATGAAAGGCGTTAAATGAGGGATTTTTGATGAGGTCCTTAGTGACTAAAAAGGATATTTGTTTTAATTTTCACTCTGGCATGTTTTTAAAATGTACACAATATCTTTTCGGAATAGTCAAGGATTTAGTAAGTAATAAGTAATATTTTGATTTTTGATATTCATGTGGCTTATTCAATTTTAAAAAAAACATTACGTTTTTTAATTTTATAGAACGAATAGGTTTCAGTTCGAGCTTCTGATGATCCAATTCGTAAATCATTCAAGACTTAATTGAAGAAGTGTCTTTGAAATCCACTTTTTTGTCTGTTCAATGACTTTAAGTCTGCTGAACGTAAAGAAAAATGTGATTTTTTTTTTATTTTCGATGAAACATTAAAAATAAAATTGACTAAGGGTTGTCTGTTCGCTGATTGAAATTGTTATAACGGGAAATTTGCTGGGTATGAAATGAAAATGAAGGAACATCATTTAAAATGTTAAATTGTCTATTCATTTTTATTCGCTTAATAATTGCGTCTTCGATCGACCAAACCAAAATGTTTTCCACGTTCGATGATTTATTTTTAATGTCTTTCTTAATGAAAATCAGTTCAGTTTTTTTTTTTCTGTTTAGTCAAAGCTATACTTATTAAAACAAAATATAAATTGAAGAAAAAGCGCTCGTTTCCATTTTGATAGTTTTTTTAAATTGTAATTGTGAATAATCGACATGATTTGGGTTTTTTCTTTTTGTGTTAGCATTTTGACAGCAATTCCTTTAATGAATAAAAATTTTAATAAATTTTATTTTATGCATCGCAACGATAAACATATAGATTAACTTCGATTTTAAAATTCTTTTCATTTCTGAATTTTATTTTGTCTTATTGAATTGACCAAGGAGGATTTTTTTTTTGTTTGAGCTGGGCTTGCAGACTGTAATTTCTTTTAATTAAAAAAATTAAAACGTCAGTCAGTTTTTTTCATTCAATTAAATAATTTTTTTCATATTCTGGATACGCACACACAAAAAAAGTAGTTAAGTCACTAACAATTTTCTTCAGAAATCTTTGGCGAGATAAATTATTTTATTTCTTTAAATCTTTTTCACCATTACTCCCTGAACTCTTAGTCTCTTGTAAATAAATTCAGTGTAAGTGAAGTAATGAACTTGAAATTTTAACACGAAAAACTTGGTTTTCTTCATTTGGAATATTTTACAAATGTCAAAATTTGGATTGTTCTGGTTAAACTGATACTACAGTTTAATCCTCAACATAACTGGGAAAGAATTTCAGATGATTCCATAATGTAGTTTTCAATTTTTTGATTTCATTTTTACAATAAGTAAAAAAAAATCAAATTGTGCTATGAATTTCTTGAAAATTCATTGAGAGTTGCAATAGATAGTCACTTGAAACACTAAAGTGTTAACATAAATGATTGAAATAAGTACATTTAAACTCAATGCGTTTCAGATAAGGTATGAAAAAAGATTAAAATGACTGATAAACAACAGACCTTTCATTTTCTAAACAGCTGTTAACTTTAAGCTGGCTAATTCAATGTCGAATTAATACCACAGCATTGATTATAAAAGGCTTAATTTGTCTGTCTTTCTCTAAAATATCTTAAACTATTGGTTACTTTTCCAGATATTTTTCTAAGTAAATGTATGAACACTTAATTACATAAAACGAAATGTATATTTACATAGTTGGCAAGATTTTCAGATTCTGTTTAAATGAGAAATAGTTTGTTATACTTATTAAAAATATTGTAACAACTTGTTTGTGGGTGTATAGTTTTATTATGTGAACACAGTGCAATATACATTTAAATTCAAAAGATATGAGCCATATTAACATATTTGATTAACACAATATCCCATCTGAATAAATTATTACTTTATTAGCAATATCCTAATACTCCTCAAATAAATTATTTTTTTATTTTACATGTTAATATGGGCTCATTGACATTCTTTAACCTTCATCAATCTTACAACTATTGACTTTAACCTGAGTTGTAATATTTTATAACTCTTCCCAGAACTTTTCTTAAATCACCCTGCCTGCTAAGGCTTCAGAATACACCGACTATTCCTCTGCAGAAGGGTAAAGACCCCTCTCCCAACAAGATACCTGTTTGCTGTGGGTGGCAACCCATGATGCCTGAGGACAGGATCCTAGTAGTTGAGGGTTTTCGTTGTTACTACTTCAGGCTTCAGGTCACACTGCTTTGGTCCTTACTTGGACTAGACAGGCAGTCAGAGGCCCGATCTGATCAATCGGCTAGTCATGTCAAGCCCTAGTACTATATACACACACCAACCAATTTGGAAGTTAATAATAAAACTACAAATTTCCAATCTGGCTTCAGAAAGAACAAAAGCAATCAATCAGCTGGCTTGCCTAGAATCTTTTATCAGAAATTCTTTCATTAAAAAGGAAGATTTGACAAAAGCTTTTTCTTTGACTTAGAAAAAGCTTAATACCTCATTATCTATATCATTAAATATTTAAATGAAAATGAGTCTTAAAGAAAGATTACCAATTCTTATCAATAACTTCCTGACAGAATGAACCTTTAATGTTCGTGTCAGTACCACACTCTCAGATTTATATGAGCAACAAATGGGTGTCCCTCAAGAAAGCACGTTATTGGTAACACTCTTCAATATCAAAATAAATGGCATTATTAATTGTTTACATTCTGGAGTTGTTTGTTCGCTGTATGTAGATGACTTTCTAATATGTTACAGATCAAAAATATCTATACAATTGAATGGCAACAGTGTTTCAAAGTAAATAAATAGGCCATAGAAAATGGATTCGGATTCTCCAGACAAAGATCTCAATGTATACACTTTTGTCAACTTTGAAAGTTACATCGTAATCCGGAATTAAGACTCGATGATACAGAAGTGCCTGTCATAGATTAATACAAATATCTTTGACAAAAACAACTATTCTCCATACCTCATAAAATACCTTTGTGAGAAATACAATAAGGCAATACAACTACTCAGTCCTCTCTCACAAAGACTGGGGAGCTGACAGATGCTACGGAAACTCTATCGGGCATTGGCTAGGTCCAAATTGGATTATGGATGCTTTATTTATGGTGCACAAGAAAATCACATGTGAAAGAAATTAATACTATGCATCATGACTTGTTCTAGAAGCCTACAGTACGTCCCCAATTGAAAGGTTTGAAGCACATGAACCACATTTAGCATTAAGACAGCATAAGTTAGCATTAAAATATTACATCAGACTTTGTTCATGCCGAAGTAATTCACCATACAACTGTTTTCTTCAACCTCAAGATAAAGAATTATATAATTTAAAGGAAAATGCCATTAAACCTCTTGGCATCTACATTGAAACCAATTTCAACAAGCTCAAAATAAACACTTCTCAAATATATGAATCTATTGAAAACTCCTTCCTGATCAATTAAACAACCCACTGTGATATTAAGTTCAGCAAAACACTCTGAAACCCACACAAGTGCATTCTTGGAAGAAGTTCACAATATCTTACAAAAAACAAATTGTGTGTGTGTACACACACACACAAACACACTGCTTTTATCAGTTAAGTGCCATACATGATACACACTTGAGACATGACTGATTGGGCAGAAGATTATCCTGCAATAGGTTGCCATTGCTTTCTGCGGTAGATTGGTTGCCGACCAAGGCTATAGAACTCAATCTGTCCTGTTATTTAACCCATAACTGGAGGGAAGAGATGGATTAATACCTTTTCCAAGGGTATTTGTGTATAAGTGAATGTAAGGAATTCGACACATAAAAGAAATCAATTTATATATATATATATATATATATATATATAATAATTTTGTTTTACAATGGTTTATAAAAGCATTATATCACTACATAAAAAATTTTCATGTTTCAGAACAATACTGTTTTTCAGATAATAGTTTAAAATAAATTGTGAAAATGACTTATTTGGAAAATATAAAACAAATTCATGGTTATTTAGAAACTGACTGACTCCAAAAATATTGATAATTGAATGTTCAGCTATACTGAATGAAAGCACACTTCAAAACACCTGCCTCACAAATTCTTAATATTTACTGTAAAAGCTATGGCAATAGACTTTATACATGGTGAGTCAGTCATTATATTCTCTGACTCCCTATTTGTTTTTACATCATTCAATTATAAAAACTTTTAACCAAAAATCGACATACTTTGTAGTATTCTGCTGGACTTCTAGCCATATAGGCATCCAGGGAAATGGAAAGGCAGCTAAAGAATTACTAAAAATGAATATATCAAAATCAAAAGTTCCTCACACAGATTTCAAGAGTAATTTATACAAATATCTTAAATAAGTGGCAAGAGTTACGGAATACTCACCCAAATAATAAATTGTGCAAATCAGACCTACACTTGGGATGTGGCACCATAACACCAGGCTTTCCCAAAGAGAAGTATTAGTCATAGCAAAGATCAGAAATAGTCAATCCAATATCACATGATTCATTTCTTCTAAAAGATGAGGATTCATCTAAATGCATAGTATGCCAGGAGACTTACACACTAAAACATTTTATGATGGACTGTGCCAAAGTTGCCTCTATCCATAAACACCTTTATCAGGTGAATAGCCTTAAAGAACTTTTTTAAAATGTTAATGAAAAAAAAAAAAACATTCTGATTCACTTGAGGAAAAGCAAATTATACACTAACATTGAATCCAAACGACAACAACTGTAGATGAATTATACAATCAATTTTCAATTATATTTCACAAATTTTAAAGCTTACTAAAACATTACTGAATAAAAATCTGATTTTTAGCATTAAATGACCTAAGAGGATCGATATGCTGGTAAAAGAAACAAATTCTTTTCTTTTCCATTCACATGTACACATTGTGTAATGATAAATCATAAATCACAAGATTTTTTTTTCATTAATATTGAAAATGACTGAGGCCAATTTCATTTGTGTCTTTGAAACAACTGTTGGCAAGATTGCAAAGGAGAATTATTTTGCATTAAGCTAAAAATATCTTGTGAGCTGTACTAATCAAAAAAAAAAAATCCTTTTCTCAAAACTTAGTTCAAACAGTGCTCTACTTTCTACACTGTTGTCTTTTAAGTTGTGTTGGTTGAATATTTCCATAAAGGACTGAAACTAATCCATTGTTTGTAACTTGACATCCATTGCTCAAAATTATAAATTTTGTTTTTGTAATGTTTGCTTAATGGTGGTAATTTGATTGCTTTCATGTCTTTTGTTAATGTTCTTAATGTTCTGCATCTTTTCTCTTTGTTTATAGTCACAACATCAGGTTCTTAAAATAGTTTCTTGCTGGTCAGTGTATATCTCCTGCTTTTAATTTTACACAAATCTTCTTCTGACAATCCAGTCACTTTATTTACCTCTCTCTCTTTAGTCACTACCTCTCTGTAGTCACTCTCTCTCTCTCTCGTCATGCTCTCTCTCTCTCTTTTCTCTCTCTCGTCATGCTCTCTCTCTCTTTTCTCTCTCTCGTCTGCTCTCTCTCTCTCTCTCTCTTTTCTGCTCTCTCTCTCTCTCTCTCTTTCTCTCTCTCGTCATGCTCTCTCTCTCTCTTTTTCTCTCTCTAGTCATGCTCTCTCTCTCCTTTCTTTTTACTCTCTAGTCTCTCTGTTAACAGTAAGCAAGTTTGTTCTGTTTCTTTTTTCCAGTTTAATATTTAAAAAAGAAAAAAAAAGAAACCTCTTCAAAGTATTGATCTATTGGCAGTAATAATTTTAAGTGTTCTTTTTGCCGTCATATGATTTTCTCTGGTGACACCATGCACCCTTTTTTTTTTTTCACTCAGCAGTTTAGATTCTGTTGCACATTTTAATTCATTTTAAGAATTTTTCTTTTCATTTTCTGTACTGATCTGACTTAGATGTCAACCATTTAATATTTTGAATCTTCTTACCAGTAACGAGTATCACCTGCTTTACATTGCAAACTGAATGATACAATTGAATTTAGTGAGATTGGAAATGTCATAAAATAATATATGCTTCTTTTGATCCCAATTTTGGGCAGAGAATGGAAAAAAACAACTTAGCCTCTTGAATTGGATTTTACATTCTATAAGATAGATTATATCTTATAGAATATAAAATCCAATTCAAGAGACTAATCACGCACACACACACACACACACACACACACACACACACACCCTTATGAATTGGAGGTTGACAAATCTGAAGTATAGAATTCTATGGGCCAGATTAAAAAAAAAATTATTTACACAATTCACAGTAAAAGGAGGAAAGTTTTAGCAAGACTTTGTATTCTCATTTAATAATTGAATAAATATAATTTCTGAGAATGTGTTTCTATAAACTATATTTTATATTTAAGAAAAAAATTGTGCTAAAATTGGTATAATTTGACTCTAAAGAAGAAACTGAGTGATACTTACTCCTCATCACATTAACAAAAAAGGAATGAGGGATAATTTGCCACTGAACATAACATGGTGGGTCCTAGCTGGAAAAATCTGAGCATGTATGACTAAAGAATGTAACTTGTTATCACATTTTCCATAGTAATAGTGATAAGGCAGATGCTAGAACATTTTATTGATGAAATAAGAGTTGCCGGGTGGAAAATAATCACCCACACGGCCATGTAATCACTTCTGCATTGTCATGGCTGGGCGACACCACATATGGTAGCAATATTCCTTTCTTGATTTGGTCTGACTCATGTAAAGATAAAGCATGGTAGCAGGAGTTAGGTATTTTCTGGAATGATACAAGGAACTGACCGTTCTTACAAAATCTTTAGTAATGGCATGAATAAATTTTAGGTCTGGAGTGGATTTTAGATTCAATAAGCATTAAAGGCAAGGAGCTCCCAAAAGGATATGGCCAATCATTTGGATTGGAGCAAATCTACTGTGCACTGAATAAAAACACTTTTAAAAATACCTATGATGTATTTGCATGAGATGAATTTATTGGACAATTTTCTACAAATCAAACATCACTCCATAACATTGACTATTAAAGATTTTTATATAAGGATCCAAAATATATAGTATTAATTTTACACAAGATGATTCCTGGCAAAACATAAGTTTAACTGATGAATTCTTTCAATTAATATTATATTCACTCTTTGTCTACATGCAAAATATATTATTTTGCTAGCACTTCTATCAGCAATATCCTGGGTTATGGAAACAGCTTGTATTATAATTTTAAAATCAGAAGAAAGTTTTTTATTCTTTTGAGATTTTTGTGCTTTTGTACTGAAAAGAAAACGATACCAAGAAGTTTTAACTCATTGTTTTTACTTATAAAACTTTGTGATAAAGTTATGTAAGAGAAAATCTTAGCAACATTAACCTAACATCAGACCTTATTTTGTTTAAAGCCACTATAAATTTTACCTGTCTTTTTTTTTTTTTTTTTCCTTCATCATTAAATATTACTAAAACCTTAAAATGTGAATAGGTGTCCAATTTTTGCATCTTTAAATATTAGCAATCTTTATGGAGAAGTTTTTAAATCCCTTTTTCTCAAACTTTGTGTGACTTGCATAGGATGTATCATTAGTTTTTTTCATATAAAATATCTTCAATATCTCTGTTAAAGTATCTTTTTTTTCTGTCTATTAGGTATCAAAAATAAACACATTTGCAGCGACAATTCTGTATGTGCAGAAATGTGAATGTTTTGTTTTTATGAAGACATTGCAGTGTGTATTTCTAGAAAGCAGAACAATCTGAATAGATCATATTGACATGCAGACTATTGTATATTTGAGATTTCTTCAAAAGAGTAACTTATAGATGTTCTAAAAATAGATTTCTATTCATATATACACTCAATTCAATTTTTCTACTTAAAAAAAAATTGATGTGTATGCAGTATACTGTATTTTCTATCTCTATTCTTTCTTTGTGCTTTGAATCGGATTTTCAAGTATTGCCAAGATTTTTTTGCAGTACCATTTTATTGTAAATTGAATATCTTTTATAGAATTTTACAATGTTGCTTTAATTCTGAAAAGACACAATAATGGCTTCCATGATGAATCTTCAAAGCTGTTTATTCTGCTTGAAATTTGTTGATTGAAATATTTAGTTTCCAATCAATTAGATTGCATATGGTTTTAATAAATTATTGTCCAGCCCAAGTTAAACCAAACTAAAAGATTACATGTCAGATAATCTGAATATTCCTTCACTCAATTGATTACCCAATGCCACTGTTCTAGTAAGACTAAATTGGAATATTTGATTTTGGAAGAGCAAACAGCTCGAAAATTTAAAGTTGGATAATCTGAACTAAAGCCAGCTCATTACAAATATATTTATTTTCAATGAAATCATATGTATTATAAACAGATAAAAGAAACTTTATTTCATGAATGTTCACTGAAAAGAAATAAATGCAGATAGAAATTTGGATAAAATTGCATGGTAAATCATGTTGGTTTTCAAAGTTAACATCTGGAGTAATTAAAAACCTTAAGTTCTGACAATATAAAATAGAGCATAAGTGATGTATATGTAATGAAAAGCTGCACAACCTTTTCACATTTAAAAAAAAAATACTTTTGTGAAAATGACTGTTGCCATTAATATATTATACCAGCTATAGATCGGGCAATTTAAGTTTGTTAGATTAGAATGTTATCATTATCAACTTCAACCATTCATCTTGACATATATCTAGGATGTCTTAAAATCTGAAAATACTCAGTTCTTCATAACTCTTTTATTTATATACTCTTATTGTTCTGCCTCTGAAAGTCTATCCATAAGTTTTGACTTTAAGATTAAAAGAAAAAAAATGTTTAATTAAAGGCTGTAGAACTTAACATAAAAATAACATGTTTCACTTAATAATTGCTCAATTATCATAAAGTAATCTGGTATGAAACTTACAGACTTTGACCTAATCTGAGAACAACTGACATTGATAGATAATTAACAGGTTTTATATACCTTTTCCTGAAAAACAATCATGTGACAATGCTGTAACCATTTATCAACTTGACAGGTTTATTTAAAGGTAGTATCTTTTAAAATGCTTAAGTTCTGTATGTTAACCCAAAAAGGAAATGCTTAACAGTAATTCTCTCGATTGGTACTGTTTGCTACAATGGGTATATATATATATATATATATATATATATAAAATTCATATATCTGTTGAAGGACAATATGAATCAAAATAAAAGGGAAACTTAGCTGGTACAGTTCATCTCATGAAGGATTTTATAAAGGCAAATGCATGAATTTTGTTTTTTAAAAAGTATTTATATACAAGCGCAAAAATGTTTTTTAAGTTTAGGAATGCTCATAAATATTCATCAGGTTAGCTGAAAAGTTAGGCAAATTATGAAGGACATGATTAGACAAAATTCCGTGTCTAATAAACAAAAGCAAGTAATGTTCCTGAAAAAAAAAATCTTTTATGCAAATCAGTATTTCAAGAACACCACTTACTTGCTTTCATTTATTAGACATTCAGTTGTGTGAATGTCTAATTATTCTTCCAGGTCCTCACCAAAGTGTTGAGACAAGTTTATGGATAACTAAAAAAAACAAAGGCATCATAATTCATAAGTGACAAACCCAACACTTTTGTTATCCTAAACAAGACCAACTACAATTAAAAAAAAAAAAATTTACTGGGCTGAAGTAATCTTTGTCAGACATATTATTCCAGAAGGAACTTAGCAATATTAAAGAGACTCTAATCAACAATAACTCCCCTGATCATGCATGTTGTTGAACAGATAAAATTATCCTTAATGAAATATAGGGAAAAAAAAAAATTATTTTACTTTTTACATTTTTAGTCTCTTAGCATGCAGAATAAGTAGGGATTAACAAATCTCACCAGCCAAACACTTGAATTACATAGATCTTAGGACTGAAATTTGCTAGTTAAAGGCAAAGTATACACTAGTATCAATTATTAGATAAAAAGCACCATTTTACAATTTGACCACTTATAGTGGTAATAATAGTTGTGGATTGAGAAGCCTATTTCTAAAGTGGGAGAATTGATTATTGGGGCTTTTCACTATTGATCAAATAAGCTCTTGGTACCACCCACCATCTTACAAAGTGATGTTCTTTTTTTTTTCTATTCCTAGCCTTGCCACTGTCTGCACTGTGGTCGATTGCCAGAAAACTCCCAATCAAACAGCCTCTATTTTTTTTTTTTTTTTTTCTTTAATCAGTTTTCATTTTGTAGTTCTTGCTCTCTCTCTATTGGCACATCCGTTTAATTTTGTGAGGATCTTAGATCAGTAGTGAATTGCTTCAATCTTCTCTGGCCTTGAAGCCAAATTCTACTGCACCAAATGATAATCATTTCTGTATAATAGATGAAAAAAAAAAATCCTGGGCTACGTTCTTGATTTTTCTTTATTTATAGAATGAAATAATTTCCAGGTCAGCAAAGTCATACAAAGGTTGAAAAAGGTGAAAATAATTTTCAAGATTACCATTTTCAACTTTGATGCAAATTTAATACAGTATTTGGTTAAACATTTGGTATGAGTTTAAATAAGTCTTTTTCAGTTGATATGTTTTTTTACCTTTTAATAAAAGTTTCATTATTGAAGATAGATGAAATTTTCTAACTCTGATTCTAGGTTCATAATATCAAACCAAAAATGGTGAGAATAAAATATTGATGTAAAAAAAAATCATTAAAAAAAGAAAATCTTTTAGCTGTCTGGCTTTTATTGCTGCTTACCTGCCAATAAAAGCTGGTTATTCTTATATAAAAGGAAAACAAAATCTTGTCATTTTATTATTATTTTATTTTATTTTATTTTATTTTTTTAATTTTTGTATATGTGTGTCAGCAATCTTTGTTTTCAGCTACTTACAAAGTTTGATAAATACAAGTACAGAGGTTTAAATAAGTTATTTTTTTAATACTTCTAGTAAGGCTCTGGTGATTTGAATTTTACTGTTATATACAAATATACCAAAACTTACATTGGTAATTTGTTCCAGGAGAAGCGACTTAAGTTAAATTTACTTGTCTTCAAATTTACTTGTCCCTAGGCTAAACCACAAATGACATTCTCATAATAATAATAATAATATATGATCAATAAGAATCTATTTTAAACTTACAAATAAATTTTAGTTTCTAATATCTAAACTTATGAATACATGTACATATATACTTGTAGATGTTTACAATTTGGCAATCTTTACAGTACACTGTGGACTCTTTATTTGTGAATGTGGTTTACCCTAAGACATAAAATGATTTTGTATGGTTAAATAACAAACACAGCTATTAAAATTATTTTGAGGTAGTAGAAAATAAACTAATTTATGTTAAATTTACCAATATTTCCATTTAATTTGTTTATTTACATTGTGGACGTAGATAGCTGTGGATTATCAGCATCAACAGTACATTAACATGATTTTATGGGCTTTTAACACTTTTCTAGTGATATTGCATTTGTGACGGATAAACGAAAAGTTGAATAAAATCACTTTGTTTTTTGTTTTTCCATGTATGATGACGTTTTTTTTCTCATGATATTTGAAGTGGGCAGATATAAAGTTGAATAAAATGACTTAAACTTGATTTATTTATTTTTATTTTTTTCAAACAATGTAACCTGAGGTAGGCATGTAAATTGTAAATTTTTCTCTAATTACTTTCATTTAATAAAAAAGAATTATTTACATATGTAACATTTAATTTTGCTAATGCTTTGTTATCGGAATGTTTATGCATTGTTTATTTGAATTTAATAGTCATATTGTTTAACAATGTCTTTGACATTCAAATGAAAATATATAAAATATTTTACTTTGATGAAAATAAGTCATACTTATCATGACTCTTCAATAAACTAAAAATGTATTTTTTTATTTAACTTGTCTTTTCAAAAGGGCTTCAACAATATGTTGCTTATTATGTTTGGTTACAGGTACAGAACAATATGTAATTGACTTAACTTTGTTTCTTTTTTCTTTCAACACCTTTTGATTCCACCCTCAACTGTAGTTTTTATTGTCTTTCTCCACCATATTCCTTCTCTTTCCTATAAAATCCTGTTGAAATATATCTGGGGCACACCTGATAGCAATTTGGATATACTCTAATTGTAAGTGCTAATTAACTATTGTTAGTTTAAGCTGGGAGGATTCACCCTTAACCTTATTCTCTCAAAATTATATCCCTTGATGTACAAGTAGAATGAAGCCCTTGAGTTTGTTTGAATCTACCACAACCATCTTTTTTCTCTTTCTCTTCCATTTAGATGTCCGTTCCATTTAATTTTTCTTACTCCACCATGACTGAGGAAAATATTCAACTCTATACATCTAAACAAGTCAAGCATATTTGTTCTTGAGTTCAGCATAAAGGTGGTGAAAAAACCACAGAAGTATAGATATGTCTCTTACAATTTGTATGTTTCAATCCCATTCATATCTTTTTCGTGTGTGACTGAGTACAATGAACTGATAAGAGAAACTGGCTACTTCCTGTTCATTCGTCTCAGTTATTTTCAGTCTACATCAAACTTTCAGATTATGTAAGTCAATGTTTTCATAATAAAATTTTCAGGAACACCTCCAAAACAAAACTGCTCTCTTTTAATTGTCTGAGAGAACCTTATTTACCTTTCATCAGCATGGCTGATGATAACGGTCCAGGAGAGTAATTCATTTCAACCTCTCTGATTAATGTTTTTCTATTGACATGAAGTAAAGAAAAATCATATTGAATTAATTGCTAGATCTGCTGCTAGAAATGTTCATTCTGTGTGTCTTGCTAGGCAGTGTTACTTGCCAGAATATGGCTTACATATTTATGAGTTTAACATTTGTTCATGCTTTGAATACTGCTGCCACATCTGGTCTAGTGTTTCTGCTATATAGTTAGATTCTTGATAAAAATCTAAAGAATCTGCAATGATATTGGTCCTGACCTGGCATCAAGCTTTCAGTCACGTTCTCACTGCCATAATGTAGCTTCCTTGTGCCTTTTCTGTTAATGTTTTTATGGTAATTATTCTGAACTTTTCTCTGTTAGACCTAGATTTTATGAGCACAGTACTAGATTGGTAGTAAGTTCTTATAATTTTGGCATTGAAATTGCTAGATGTAACCATAAGTTCTATGGTAACAGTTTCTTCTATTGCACTTCTTCTTTGTGGAACTCTCTTGACTTCTTGCTTAGATCTTCAAAGATTTAAATGCTATGTCAATTGTTATCTACTATCTTCTTCAATCTTGTTTTCTCTCTCTCTATTCTTTTAACACTCTGAAACTCATTGTACCTTAGTTGATTTATTGCCTTGCTTGTTGGGTGAAAAAATATAAAATTTCAGTTTTTGGTGTGAGATTTTGTAATGCAACTCAATAATACAAGTATATATATATATATATATATATATATATAAAGAAGTTAGAAAATGCTTTTAATTAAATATATAATTTATGATTATATATTATTTAGGTGCTTAGCAAAATATAAAATTGAGCTTAAAATCTTAATGTCATTCCAATATCTATTTTGAAATAATTTTATTCAAGAAAAGTTAATGTATATTTCTTTTTATAAAAGACTTTTTAATTAATCAAATTGAATTTTCATATATCTGATTCAATAATTCTTGTGATTTCAAAAGAAATTCTCAATTTTTTTTAAATTGAAAGAATGAATTGTGTTTTGTACATAGAATAAAGAATTTAATATACCCCAAATTTTTATTGCTCTTTTGATTTCCTAAATACATTTTTTAAACTTTACTTCACCAATATAAATTTTCTTACATTTGTTACAAGGGAGATTATATATAATGAGAGGACACATTTCTGAAATGGCTATTACTCAGCCCCAGTGTCCATCCTCTCTATCTCACTATATAAATATATACACACATACTTGAATTATTTTTATTTTTTTGGTTTATCATGTCCTTAAAAGTTGTGGTCAAGCCAGTCTTAATTCCAAGTTCTTTAAGTTTATCAGCATTTCAATAATTGATTTCAAAGTAAAGATAAATATTTATTAGGAATAATACTGGTAGGTGAATCTTTTTTGGTGTGTATCTTATAACTAAGTACCTCAAATTTCTTCACTAAAAAAAAAAAAAAAATCATAGCATGATGAAAAAGACCTCAAACTTAATAAAAACAAAATTTTATTGTCAGAATGTTTATTATGAAGAGGAAAGAGCAAAGTATCTTTTTTCTTTATCAGTGGTGCACCAAAGATTACTATGAGAAATTTAATGTCTTTTTTGCAGTTAAAAAAAAAAGTATTTTGAAAATTCTTGCAAAAATCAAATTGTTAGGTTTCAATGAGCTTTTCAGGACTTATTCACAAATTAATGAAATTATTTTGGAATCTTTTTTTAAAAATTTAAAAAGATCTTTTTTGTTTTAAATCTTTTAAAAAAGATTTAAAAAATCTATTTTTGAATCTGTTTTTGTTTTGTTCAAGCAGTTACTCATTTACCAAAAATTTAATCCAAACAGAACAAAAAAAACCTGCCAGTTAAACTGGTATTTCTTTAATTAAAAAAAACTTTTGATTTAATAGATGAGATATATTAAGGACAAGATTGTCTTAAGAAAATCAATTTTTTTCAATGGATTTTTACAAGAATTGTTTTCATTTTGTTTTTAATTTTAACTATAATAATTTATAAAGTTTTAAATCTTTTAAAATTCTGTATTAATTTCAGCCTTTTAGATATTAAGTAAAAAAACTATATTTACTAAATAGAAATGAAAAAGCTTAATACAAATCATCAAATGCCAATATTTTTAAAGAATTTTGAATTATTTTTATTAATATATTAAAGTGACAATTTTTGTAAGTAGTCAACCATAAGCAATAACTATATTAAAGTCAAAATTTCTAAAATTCAATAAAATATTAGATTATGTAGAATATTTTCCTAAATTTTTAAGATTACTGAGTAATTAAAAATTATATAATGATGGTGTTCATTTCGAATTATGTTCTACAGATACTCTCTCTATAGAACATTACATCTGTCATCACTATGTCAAACAAGTAAATTCTGCTACTGTCAGTTAAAAAATAAAGCTACTCTTTGGTTAAAAAATAATTTCTGCAATATTTTAAACTTAAATAGCATTTATTTCAAATCCGATTAATTATACTTTAAATCAGTTAATATTCCTCAAATAAAGTTTCAGAAAAATGAGAGCTAACTTGTGTTTACAGATGTTTAAAAAATAAATGACTTTGGCAACAATGTTACTAAAAAGAAAAAGAAAATCAATTTCAATCAATATAATTTCTATTCGAAATACACCAGAGTATTTTGCTTACTGGAAATAGTAAATTTAGCTTTCAATTAAATTTAAAATGAATGCTTCAAGAAGGCTTTTTAATTTAAAAAAATTAAACCTTATGTTTTACAATTTTTGTGGCAGTACTTATATTGCGGATGTGCGTTGTGGTGCAGTAGCTATTGACTCGAACAAGGAATCAGAAGCCGAGTTGGAATTCCAGCTGAATTCCTTGCATTCACTTACATGCAAATACCCTTGGGAAAGGTATTAATCTGTCTCTTCCCTCCAGTTATGGGTTAAATAACAGGACAGATTGGGTTCTATAGCCTTGGCTGGCAACCAGTCTACCACAGAAAGCAATGGCAACCTACTGCGGGATAATTTTCTGCCCAGTTAGTCATGTCTCTTTCGAGACATGATCGCCCAAGTGTGTATCACGTATGGCACTTAACTGACTGACTTACTTAAAACTGAGCATTTTTTTTCTTTTTTTTCTCTCTCTCTCTCTCTCTCTCTCTCTCTCTCTCTCTCTCTGTCTCTGTCTGGTATGAAGTAGGGTGATTTAGTTTTTTTTTTTTTTTTTTTTTTTTTAATAAATTTTCTATGTGGTTATTTTTTGTATGGTGTATTTCTTAATATTTTTTTTTTTTTTCCCCCCCTTTAGGAGATAACTATTATAGACCGCTGAGTCCTCCTGCATATGATGCTGTATCTCCTGAAGGAGGAGATACTTCTGTCTACCAAGATCCTGTTGAACGTGCACGGCAGGAGAAAGAATGGCAAGAAGAGTTGGTCAAGGTAAAATTTTATCAGCACATTAATTACAAGCCTTCTGGTTCCAAAGTCTTTTCTGCTCTGTTATGCTAATTATCTTTAGCCTACATATCTCCATCCTATTGATTATGGCCTGCGATTACAGGTGTACCTCTGTGTTGTAGTGGCATATCCTTCTACCCTTCCGGTACAGCAGAATGGATAAGTCCATTCGTTATATGAAAGTCATGGCTACTGATTAGACAAGGAGTGTATATGGTAGTGTATATTGCAGTAGACTAATCTCTCAGTGACACTCTTGTACAGAATAATCCAGTTTGCTCGATAACGTCTGTATTTGGTAGTTTACCACTTGGGTTTGTTATTGTATCTTTTTAAGGATACAACATTTGTGGCGATGAGGATTTGAAGAACTCGAGCAGGTAGTCGGTAAATGCATTATGAAGTTTCGAAGATTTTCTAACAACTCAATCAGGTACAACAGAGCAACCACGTATTTGAAGTATGAAAAAAAATTTATTTTTCAACCACTAAATACTGCATGTAACGATAAAACTTGAACATGTGTTTGAAACGGAAGGAAAAATTAGTAAAATATTTTCTTCTAGGTGAATGAAACAGTGTTGATGACCACAGGTAGAAAGGTGTCAGTGCAACATTTTTTTCGAACAGAGATTCAAATATTGTAGATTAAACACAAATGAGTGTTTGTTAATTATAACAATCATAGTTGGAAGGAAAATTTTTTTATTTTTCTATTTTGTTTGAACAGTTACTTTTTTTTTTGGAAGTCATGCATAAATATATTTTCTGTTAAGAATGGAACAGTTCTCAGAGTTAAATAAGGCTCTACAAGCCAGTTTGCAGTTAATGCAAGAACAAATAGTGCGATAACAACAAAGAACTAAAGAAATAGCAGAACAAATGCTAAAACATGAAGAGAAACAACACGAGGATACAAGATTACTGTTTGAATCGATAATGTCCAAGTCTAAGGATGAATGAAATACTAGATTTTTCTCTGAATTTACATATAACCCAGAGAATGGCATAACCTTATTGGCATATTTTAGACAATATGAAACTATTTTTACTAAAAGGTTTCAGGATTGATCAGACAGGGAAAAAAATTACTTTATAATTACACAAACTTGGAACTAACGATAATGCAAAATATACAAACTTGATACTTCCAAGGAAACCAGAGGAATTGTCATTTTAATGAAGCAATTAAATTTTTTCAAGTTTTTTTCGATGAGAATTTATTTTACACGCAATATAGATGTTTAAATATCGTAAATTTGGAGCAAGTGGATTTTGTCACGTACGCAGGAATTGTTAATGTTCAATGTGAGCTATTTAAACTGGGTGAACTGTCTATCGGCATGTTTAAGAGTTTAATAGTCGTGCAAGGACTAACGACAAAACCATGAGGTCCTGGATATTAACCATGATAGAACAAGACTCTGAAAT
The DNA here is from genome assembly GCA_037127315.1 of Ascarosepion bandense. Taxonomy (NCBI): domain Eukaryota; kingdom Metazoa; phylum Mollusca; class Cephalopoda; order Sepiida; family Sepiidae; genus Ascarosepion; species Ascarosepion bandense. The sequence continues at coordinate 819,798 of JBBBDQ010001593.1, forward strand.
TATGCTCCAGAAAGTTACTGAAGAATACCAGTGTTTGTCTTTTTTTAATGTTAAAATAATGTTAAGATACAAGAAAAAGGAAATTTGCAAGGGCTGGAGGTTAAAAAGATTTTATCTGTTGGTAAGACAAAAAATATCCTCATGTCAGACATGGGGGGGGTTATCATGTGAAAAAAGATTTTTTTTTTTTTTCTTTTTTCAAAAACAAGATTTGCTTCAATTGTAGCTTTTTTTGTGCACAAATGCACACACTGCCAAACTAAGCAGAAGAATAAGAAAATGTGTAAATCTGTGTTAAATGTCTTACATTCTTAAAAAAGCAATGACAAAATAAAATATGGAAACGTCCAAATAAATGAATATGCAGTGAAACTTCTATTAGACACAAGAAGTGACATTTCCATTATTAGCAATGAAACATTAAAAAATTAAACAAAACTGCCAGATATGTATCTGGGCAAAAAACTGTGCTACCGGCAGAAAAAAAATGGAAGTATTTACTGAAAATATCTTTTTTGCCGGTAAGACATGTAAATCTAAAATTTACGTGATGCCAGGTGCAACAAATCTTTTTGACACAGACAGGTTAATTATATTTAATCTATGGGAATTACCCATAAACTCCTTTTGCAGTAAAGTAATCATTGCCATACAGAAATGAGAGAAGGAAATGGAAAAACTGACTACTGAGTTGAGGGATGAATTTCCTCAAATATTTACGGAAAGGTTGGAACTCTGTACAAAAACAGAAGTCAAGTTCGAGCTTAAGGATAATGTTAAGCCTGTATTTAAACCTAAAAGGAGTGCGCCATTTGCAGTACTCAAACAAATAAATGATGAGTTAGAACACTTGGAAAAGATAGGTGTTTTGACAAAAGTTGATTATTCAGAGTGGTCAGCTCCAACAGTTTATGTAAAGAAGAAAAACAAAAACATTAGAGTCTGTGATGATTTTGCTACGGGATTAAATGATTGTATAAAGGATCATATCTATTCATTACCATTGCCAGAAGATATATTTGCAAAATTGAATGGCGGTAAGATTTTCTCAAAAATTGATCTTTCAAACGCATACTTACAACTGAGAGTTGAGCTAGAATGTTCAAAATTGCTCGTGATCAACACACACAAGAACCTTTTTAAACTGAACTGTTTACCATTTGGGTTAAAAATAGCACCAAACCTGTTGCTGTGAAAGTTTCACTGGTTCATTCATGGCAGAAAATTTGTGCTTCAAGTAGATCACAAACCATTGTTAGCAAATTTCGGTTCAAGAAGAGATATACCAATGCATGCAGGGAACAGATTACAGGGCGTAATTTTGACTAATTATGATTTTAAAAATGTAATTTTTCTCTTCAAAACAATTGACGCATGCCAATGGTCTTTCAAGGTTGATACCTAAATGTTCAGAGCCATTAGAAGATACGTATATTGTGGCATTGTGAGAAGAGAATGCGATTTTAGAGTTATTGTGTAATACAATTTGGGAGTTATTAACAAGACAAAAAAGCAGTTGTGGAAAAACAGGAATAACAAAAGAGAAGCAAAAATATTTTCATTCTTAATGTGAAGACAAGTACTATTGTATGAAGACAGAGTTGTGATACCTTACACTTTAAAAAGAAAATTCTTAAGGAATTGTGGATACCTTTAGGAGGGCACATGAAAAATCAAGGAATAGATACAAACAATGATGCTATACAGAAGTTTCTAGCTGTATACAGAATCACACCTAATCTGATTGCAGATCCTGGACTGTCACCTGCTGAACTAATGCTTGCCAGAAAAATAAGATCCTTGTTTGACAGGCTGTTTGTTGCCCAGTCATGTAAAGAAATCTTCTAAAGTGAAAAAAAAAAATGAGACCTTATCAGACTGGAGACAAAATATTTTTAAAGTTCTGTAGAGGTGGAAAATCATTTTAGGAAGACGGTAGGATCATGAAGAAACTTGGTAGAGTGATGTAATACACTACTCAGTAAGTCCTGGGCCTGACATATAGATGGTGCCACTAATAAAAAAAATCTATATAATTTTTATGAAGTACTAACCTTCAAATGACACATGACAAAATTTGGGTCCAATCAGATTAGTTTACAAATTACAGTTATTTAAGTGAAGCTACTGTTGCAAATTTTCAAAACAATGGAAAAATCTGAACTTCATGTGTTGATAAAGCATTGCTTTCAGATGAGAAAAAATACTGTTCAAGCAAAGCAATGACTTGATAAGTGTTATTCAGACTCTGCTCCATCGGAAACAAGGGTTAAGAGGTGGTATGCTGATTTAAACATGGTTGTACAGACACAAATGATGCTGAATGCTCAGGTTGCCCAAAATTGGCAGTTGTCCCAGAAAACACCAAAAATATCTACAAACTCATTTTGGCAGATCGTAAATTGAAGTTGCTTGAAATAGGAGAGGAACTGAATATGTCAGAGGCAGTGTATTTACCATTTGCATGAACATTTGTCAATGAGAAAACTGTGTTCAAAGTGGGTGCCGCGTTTGCTCACAGTCGATCAGACAACAATGCATTGACAATTCAGAGCGTTGTTTGCAACTGTTTTGACACAACAAAGAGTTTTTGAGCAAATATGTGACAATGGATGAAACATGGATCCACCACTTTACTCCAGAGTCAAATTGGCAGTCAGCTGGGTGCACAGCAGCAGGTGAAAGCCATTCAAAGTGATCAAAGATGCAAACATCAGCAGGCAAGGTTTTGGTCTCCGTATTTTGAGATGTGCAAGGTATTTTGTTCATTGATTGCCTTGAGAAAGAACCATCAATAGTGAATATTATATAGCATTATTGGTACGTTTGAAGGAAGAAATTGGCAAAAAAACAGCCACAAATGAAGTAGAAAAAGTGATCTCTCACTAAGACAATGCACCATGTCTCTAGTTGATTGCAACAATGACAAAACTACATGAATTGCACTTGGAATTGCTTTCACATCCACCCTTTTCCCCAGATCTGGCCCCCAGCAATTACTGGCTGTTTGCAGACCTCAAAAGAATGTTTGAGGGAAAGAGATTTAGCTCCAATGAAGAAGTGATATCGGAAACTGAGACATATTCTGAGGCCAAAGACAAATTGTTCCACAAAAAAGGCATTGAATCATTAAAAAGTTGGAATCAGTCTCTTTTTAGGGTGATACAATATGTTGATGAACAAAGTTGTTGTTCTATTAGGCCCGGAATTTGAGTAATTTTTTTTTTTACATTGTGAAAAACAATGAGTTCAAGTGCAAAAGGCACACAAACCAATTGCGATCAAGGTACACAAATGATATTGTGGAAGACACCAAGGAAACATTGATGGAGGTACTTTATGATACTTTCCAGTTACTGGTTCCCCAAAATACATATGAAGCACCAATTCAGAGAGGTGTGAAAAGAAAGAGTATTAGAGAAAGGAAACCATTTCAAAGGTTAAGTCCTGACCCCAAACAGAAAAAATATTGAAGAGAATTTTAATTTCCATTATGAAAAAAAATTATCTGGGAGGGGTGGGGGATGTTGTAGCGGAATATCCTTCTACCCTTCTGGTACATTAGGATGGATGAGTCATAGCTACTGGTTAGCAGGAAGTCTATACGGTACTGTATATTGCAGCAGACTAATCTCTCAATGACACTCTCGTACAGAATAATCTGGTTTGCTGTACAACGTTTGTGTTTGGTAGCTTACCACTTGGGTGCACAATTCGTTATTGTACCTTTCTCAAGGATGCAACACTCTGGTTGTCATTTCGAGTTAAGTCGTTCTCAATTATGTTTGTCAAAAATTTATATGGAAAAATAAAAACAAGTTTAAGTCATTTTATTCTACTTTGTCCACTTCAAATATTGAAGTCGTAATATCACTAAAAAAAAGTGTTAAAAGCACATAAAATTTTGTTACTATACCATAAGTAAAAATAAAAGTATATAAAATCATATCAAGATATGTACATTTACAATAAATGTTAATATGAACATATAAATCTTAGAGAGTGAAATATGATTTATGAATATGTTGTCTTCTTTCACAAATAAAGAGTCCATGATGTACTGTGGAGATAGCCAAATTGTAAACATCTACATTTACAGTTATGTACATACATTTGTAAATTTAGATTCCTTTTTTTTCTGTACTATATTAAAAACTATAAAATTTATTTGTAAGCTTAAAATAGATTATTATTGACCATATATTATTAAAAATGCATTTATAAATAAAAAAAAAAAAACAGAACTGGGAATGGTTATTTGTGGTTTGGCCTAGTGACAAGTAAATTTGGAGACAAGTAAATTCGACTTAAGTTGTTTTCGATTTAAATCGCTTCTCCTGGAACAAATTACCAACATAAGATGTGGTATACCTGCGTACTGGTTATTATAAATTATACACTGATTAAATGCATTACATTAATACAAATTATTAATTTATAATTTATTCATTAATATGACTATCAGTAAATTTGAATTCATAAACAAATGTTAAATGATTAATTGAAGCATATGGGTTTTAATGACAGAAATTAATTCTATATGAAATTGTATTTGGTATCATTACTGACTTGCTGACCATTTGATAAAGCTAAATATATTATTGCCTGTGTAAATTGACAAGAAGCCAAGCATGTCAAAGAATTGTGGGATTATATTGGAAGCCATTAAGAATGTACGTTGTGATGCAGTGGATATCAGCTGGGAACGAGAAATCGGGGAGCCGAGCTCAAATTCTAGTTGAATTCATTGCATTCACTTACGTGCAAATATCCTTGGGAAAGGTATGAATCAGTCTCTTCCCTCCAGTTATGGGTTAAATAACAGGATAAATTGGGTTCTATAGCCTTGGCTGGCAACCAATCTACCGCAGAAAGCAATGGCAACCTACTGCGGGATAATCTTCTGCCCAGTCAGTCATGTTTCTTTCGAAACATGATCGCCCAAGCATTTAAAACGTATGGCACTTAACTGACATTAAGAAAAACAGTATTGAAAAAGATACACTAAATTGACTATGAATTCATAGTTGGCTCCCCCCTCTTTACTTTTTTTTTTTTTTCTTGACAAACAATTCAGTTGTGTCAAGTGAACAGTTTAGAATAACAGACTAAAGTTGCTTCGTGAACTTGTCTTTGTAGAAGGGCTTAGTCAAGATATTTGACTAATTTATTGCTAGACAGTTTGTATTGAAAGTAAAAAATCACTTACTTTGAAAAAAAGTTTGTGTTTTGTGCGTAGTCTGCCAAAGAAAAAATACCAAAAATTGTTAGCACAAAAAGTAAATATTTCAAAGCTCACATACATTGAGATTTAATGATCATTTGATACTCTTTAAAAAAATAATCTTGTTTTTAATTTAGGTAGAGATGCAATAAATAGCCACCTGTGTTATATTACTGCTACTGGAAAACAACAATCATCTTGACAGACAAGAAATAAAACACATATATGTAATTTTTATTCTTCAACGGTGGCACTTGTAGGGAGGAGGAGTGGCCGGAGAGAGATTGCACACATGCAGGAGCTGTCAGGAAATCATTAGCAAAGAGCTCTCTCTCTCTCTCTCTATATATATATATATATATATATATATGTATTTTTATAGTGTTTTGTGTTTGTTTGGGAGTTAACTATTTGCCCATAGCTGAGTCCCCAACAGGTTTCTGCCACTCCAGCTCAGGGTGGACCTAGGAACAACAGCAATTAAGAGGTGGGTTCCATGCTTCTCAAAACCTCTAATCTCTCCATCAGATGCCTTGCTGTTCGATGTAGTTTCTCATTAGCTATTTTTAGTTGTGTGATGCATGTAATGTGTGAGTGTGTAGTATCTCGTCTAATTTAAGTTTCTTTTGTAAATTTGGTTTCTGAATCTTAATCATGATTAAAATTGCAAAAAACATTTGTAGAAATTGTTTCTTTATCTGTTCAATTAATTTGAAATAATGGATTATGTAAATTATTATTTACATAATCAAAGGAAAATACTCACTGATATTTGTCATTGAACAATCAATTTATGATTTAACATCTTGGAAATATTCTTATCAACATTTTCTCAACCGAATTACGTGTTTGAACAGCTTTTTATTTTTTAAAATTGTATTACCCATAACTGTAAGATGAGTGGTGTTCAGAATAGTTGTTTGTACACCAAATCTTCTAACCAGTTTATATAGTCTTTCTTTTGGTTGGAAAGTGATTGATTTGGTATAGAAACAAGGCCTCTTAAGGGAATTAAGTGTTTATCATGCAGATAGTCAAGATAATTCTTTTCATTATCAATAATAATGTATGGATTGCAGATTATGGTTACAAGTTTGATAAATGTAAACATATTTTGGGTAGCATGATTTTTTCCCTATTGTGCTAACAAGTACAAATTATAAATTTACATATAAAATTTATGAATTAAAGTTTTAAATGAGATTTTTAAATTAAATCTATAAATTATACATTATCTGAATAATTACATGTTTCTTATATCAAATGTAAGATTTACTTTTTAGAAAATTAACTGTATTATTAATATCAAAATTAATGTGTCATTGTTTTTATATATATATATATATATATATATATAAAGGGAAGAGCTAGACTTAAGACAAAGCTTTGAGTATTTTTGTTTCTACTTGTTTTTCTCCTTTAAGTCATTTGACATATGCAGCTAAAACCAGCCGTTTGTCTATACTTCTGAGATGAGGTAGTATTAACATTATTTACATTGTTCGGACTGTTGTCCTCATATTTATTGCCATGTTTACAACATTTCGGCTGTTATACACTCTGGCCTTCTTCAGGTGCTAGAAATTTCAAACTGAACCCTTTATTTCGATCACTGGGTTATACCATTCTCATTCCATGGGCAATGTCACTTCCAGATGCTATGTAGTTATCTCTCATGAACTCAAAAGTTATCACTGCTGTAGCCTGGTATTGAACTCACAACTCTTTTGATCATATTCACTGGAACTAACACATGGCAATAAAGGTGAGGACATTTGTCCAAACAATGTAAATAATGTAAAAACCGGCTGTTATCATTTAAAAAACAAAAAAACCGTGTGTGTGTGTGGGGGGGGGGGCTATTTATGTATTTGTTGCTTTTCCACCCTGCATTATTATATAACTATCAACAATCATGACAGCAAATGACTTTAATTCATTTCACTCACCATTCCTCAACATCCCAAATTATGTAGGTCACCATTTCAAAAAGAAGGAAAAAAAAAAGAAGTCAAATGTTTGTCTTTATCATACACATTGACTATCAAGCTTTTTAACACTTTTATTTTGTTTATAACCAGTTTCGTAACTGGTAAATTGACTTGGCATTGTTTAACACAAAATTTTTTTCATTAATTTAAAATCAACTTTTGTTCCCAAATATACTTATATAGATGTAGGTATACCACCAATTTTCTGGCAACTTTGGTTCCAGAACTGTGCCAGATTATTCATTTTCTTGAATCAACAGAAATTTGATAACAATTCAATAATTCATCTCTGGCCCACAGACTATGCCTCTCTCATATCTCTCCAGCATCAATGACTGTTACAAACTGACATTAAGCTATTACTAGATGTAACACCACCTGTAGCTGCCTCATGAATTTATCTGGTAATCATGTGAAATTCAAGTGCTTCTAATAATTTTGTCTGGATGAAAAGAGGAGCCAAGTGATCAGTTACCAGAAAATCATTGGTGCTATTCTATTCCAAACAATGATTCACATATTACCATGAACATTCTTGTTTTATTATGTGCACTTAAATATTTCTAATTTTATGTAAGAACTTGTTGAAATTAATTTTAGTAATTGTACGTGACAAGTTGTATATGTGAATGAATAAAAATGTTGAACAAAGTGTTCTTCTTTCAGCTATCATTTTTGTCTTTTTTTTTTTTTTTTTTTCTTCTTTGTCAGGTTGAGGGTGAAATTCTCACCCTTCGACAAGTGCTTACAGCCAAAGTTCGTCTGGCTACAGAGTTAAAGAGAAAATTGGGCATCACACCTATGCAAGAATTTAAGCAAGACATCCAAGCTGGTTTCCAACAGCTTCGAGAATCTGGAACGTAAGTCAATTATCCTCAACTCTGTCTTCTGCTGCCATCAGGATATTTTCTGAATTCTTGTCTCTAATATTTAAGCATATTACTGATTTATGTATGTTATAGTTAGAATTATATGAGTAACTATCTGAGAATTCCTGCCTGAATTTCTGGAATTAGGAGTGAACATTATTTACACTATTTACATGTAGACTATTGTTCTCATTACAAAGATGAAGACAATTTGCATGTAAAATGTATATATATTTGGAAAGTTTTTTTAAAAACACTGATATTTATAGATTGTGAGCAACTTTGTAACATTTTTCTATTTTCATTCCTACAGCATTCTTTGTTAAATGGATGTCTATTTTACAGATTTCTGACACTAAGTTAATTAAATTCAATGATCCTGTCTTGTTACCTAGCTTCTATTTAAAAGTAGAACTTGCTTATTTAGTAAATTATGATGACAATATGCTAAAATATTCTTTCTAAATTTCTGGGATGAGTAATCATTATCGTTTGCATTTAAACTTAATATCCTCATTTTTGAGGTTGTTATCACAATGTTTTTGTTGTGCCCTCTGACTTTTCTTAGGGAATTTCAAACTAAGCTTTTTGTTTAATCTACAAGTGTAGTGTTCTTGTTCTGCTGTTTGTGTACTAAATCTGTCCCAACATTTCAGTTCGTTTAATCATTCATACATTTGTGGGCAAAAGTCCAGACTCAGACACCATAAAACAGGACCCATAACTCATGACATATATGGTGAACTCTCTTATTGTAAATGATAAACAATGGTCAGCAGTGGATGGTGCTCTTCATTTTACACTCATGCATGGGATTTTTGTCCTGCATACACTTGGTTTGAACTATTAGCCATCCAGCTACTGATCAATCTGCACTAAGATTTATTTATAGTGGTCAGTTGCTGGTGTGGCACATTTGCCATCAAAACAACATAAGCTATACAGGTGCACTGTGTGCCATGCGTTGAGTGATTTTGATGATCGCATGTTCTATTATCACAGAGTTTGACCTCCCCCAGGCTAGGTAGTGCATGGTGGACCGTACAATATACATAAGGTTTTGATATCAGTTTGCTATCTCTGGTATGAGAGCTGGTGGCTTGGGAGCGCCCATGGTGACTTTGCTCAGGCTTCAAAAAGCCCCCACACTTGTACATGCACACATATACCTGTTGTAAATATTCAACACCCACAGTACATATTTCCATAGCTGTCTCACATGTGCACACATGCATACAGTGTATTCACGTAACAAGCACGCACACACACACAAACTATTTGAGCCATAAATGGAACCCGAGCTGTTACTACCACTCCAGGCCATGAGATATATCCTCTCTCTCATACTCCCTTCTCCGTCCACTCCACTCTCATCAGTATTCTCATCTTTGTCTTACCCACTTCCTGACACCCACTATAACCTGTCACTCTTTCTCATAACTTTCCTCCTATGTAACCCCCTGCAAAACAGTGGCAGTAAAATGCCTTGCTTGGGGCGATTTGATTATTAAAATATATATATATATATATATATACACACAAAGAGTTTGTCTCTTTAATAGAGCAGATTCATGCTGACTTTTTTATTGATCTTTTTCTTTTTTTTCTTTTTTTTTCTTTCCTATTGTTTGATTTGTTTGAAAAATAGGTCAATAAAATGAATGGGCCCACCCCAATTAAACAAACACCCATTCACACATCCACTAAAAATAAAAATAAATCAAACGATGAAAAAGAAAAAAAAGAAAAATCAACCAGTCATAAACATGACCACTTCCACAATATTACATCATATTATAATTAAACAAGAAAAAACTGAGACTTAACGGTAAACAGCCTTGACAAGTGAGAACATAAGTGTCCTCATGAAACTTCGAAGTTGGCATGAATTTGCTCTATTAAAGAGACAAACTCTTTGTACCAATCAATGCTGTTTACACCCCGATATCTAGCATGTTATGATAAAATATCTGCTTGCCAAAATACATTTTATCAATAAAACCATTGAAAAATAACAACCTTGGCGCTAAGCATTATCACAACCACTAATATATATATATATATATATATATTCTCAAATACTTTTTTCTTTTTCTTTTTTTTTTTTTTACAAGTATATATTTCATTCAGGCAGATCATTTTTGGTCCCTTTTTCTCTAAGAAAATGCTTTAAATGAAGCTAGCTATTTTCTATTGTTTTAGTATGATTTAGATTCATGTAAGGCAAAATTATTTAGTGATTGTACTCCAGATCCCTTAGAGCCCATTATAAGCGAAGCAAAAATCGTTAATATTAATAGACGCTTGTTCAATACATCTTTTGAATGACTGCTTCAAGAACTATGAAGAAGAGATTCTACAAAGTAATTAAATTCTTCAGAATTTCTTCAAAAAGCCATTGTTGATGAAGCACTTGTCCATAGTTAATTTTTTTCTTTTTTACTTATAATTTTTCATCAGTCTCTACTATTGTCTAGATCTCCAGTTTTATCACCGCAGTTTTCTTTTTTACCTAGTGAAATAGCAGCACACACCCTACAAAATGTGAACCAGTGAACTGCAAGCAACGGTAGTTACTTAAAAATAAAATCAATCTTTCAGGATGTCTTTTAGCCCATAAGTGTATTAACAAAATAACTTTTGTTTTCGCACACGTTTTGTGCTGTGTCTGAATCTGTCTTAGATGTATATAAATCTACCATCTGCCCGTGCATTAAATACTGCTGTCATATCTGGTCCAGTGTCTCTGCTATTCATCTCGGTGTTCTTGACAAAATCCAATGGAAAATCTGCAATGTAATCGATCCCAACCTGGTAGCTCAACTCCAGTCACTTTCTCACCGGCATAATGTGGCTTTCTTCAGTCTCTTCTACAAATGCTTTCATGGCTTCTGCTTTGATGGGCTTAGCTCCCTGGTGCCCCCTCTACATGAATTTACTCGAGCTACTAGACAAGCGATTAGGTCCTACTTTTTTGCAGTGAAACAAATCAAATGTAACTTCTACTCTTTCAGCTTCTTTTCTCACACTTTCTGTTTGTGGAATTCCCTTCCATATACTTGCTTCTCTGATAGTTACAATCTCTAAGAATTTAAATGCAATGTCAGTTGCCATCTCTTATCTCCTTGATTTGCATACTTTCCCTGACAACCGTTATATCATGTTTTTCTCCCTTTCCACTCTACTCTCATGCAGCTCTCTTTACACCAATTTTTTTCTAACTTTTTTTGCAAAATAACTAATTATTCAATTTAAGAAAATTTAAACATTAAAATTTATAATTCTCATTATATACGCTATACATTTTTCTTTGAACAGTTTTCACTTGTATAAATCAATCTATTGCTGCCAAATTTAATAAAATTACATAGAACAAGGTAATTTATAAGGATTGAAAATAAGATTTTTTTTTTTTTTTGTGCAATATTTAAATATTTAACAAAATTGTTTTTATTAGACTATTTAATATGAAACTGTACAGGTGTAAAATATTCTGCTCTTATAGAAGAAATACTGATATTAGAAAAGCTGGAATAAGGATGTATCATTATTTCTGTTATATACATCAGACTAATATCCTTATCTTGAAAATGAGGATACTTTTTCTATTTTAATCCTGCTTTGCATTTTGTTAATCAAACTTAGCTGCCACGATGATAGCAAATAAATGATATCTGCAAAAAACAATCTTAAAATCATCTTCATTAAAAGAGGAGAGATCTTTCTTTTTTTTTTCTTTCGGTGCATAAGACTTGCCATTAAATGCTTAACCCATTTTCAAGTGTTTTAACACTACAAGGAGGAAATATACTGGTTTATCTCTAAATGTATAATTCTTACTCATATGGTCACTTGTCATACTCGAACTAGGAGTTTTAGTCATGTTTCTTTTTGGGGATCTTTCTTGTTGTTTAGATCTGAAGAAGTCCCATGGCCTAGGTTGTAACCTCACAAACCAATGCCATCCAGTGATGTATTGGTAAGATTTAACTATTAGTTTAAGCTCTCTAAAGGTTGCCTTTGCTCAGAAAGCACATGGCCAGTTTGCCACTTGACTAAATTTAGATAACTTACCTCTTGAAAATTATTCTTATGAAACCACCAGCAACTGTATATAAAAGTAAAGATGACTTATTCTACTTGTGGGACATTTTTTTGAAAAGTCATTTCTCCAAAATTATTCTGCCTGAAAACATGTACCAACCTTATAGGTAGGTCTTTATGTAAACAACTTAATCTCAAGGTGTTTTAGAGATCATTTTTATTTCAGCCCTGTCAAGTGTAGTTGGTAGGTACAGGTCTGTACCCAGTTAAACTAAGTATATTTGGGTTTGAATCCTTAGAGCTCTTCAAATTTCTAAAAACTAATTAACTTTAACCAGGTCTTTTTCCTTCATTTATTTCAATTAACCCTTTTCACATTTTTCTCCCAAGTTTTATGTCATAAAAACTAAGCCTTTCTACATTTAACTCTGTTCATTGGCCAATGTAAAATCTCCTCGTTACTTTTTTCACCCTACATGTCAGTCACCAACCAACTCATTAGTCTATTTAACATTGTAGAACTGTTCAATTGTCTTGCTCTACTTAATTGACCTTGTATATTTAGGAAAAACTGATTATTTCAGTGCTAATGAAATTTAGCAAGGAGATTAAGCACCTTCTACTTCAACCAACAATTTTCATTGGCTTGATTATCAGGAAAAAGATAATGTAAGATATAATGAATTAGATAATCCATATTTTAAAGCCACATGGATCCTTTTTTTTAGAATTTATTTGTGAGTTCACATTTTTTGGTTAATTTTATTATCTACTTCTGTCCAAAAATTAGTAAATATGATAAAACAAAATAAAATTAAGATTCATTTAAACAATACAAAATCCATTTTTTCTTGGTACAGTATTTTTTTTATTTCATGGCTTAAAACTTAAGAAAAATGTGGAAATGAATTTTGGGTAATCAAGTAGTTTTATGATTTAGTATAGTTACAAAGCTGTAAGAATTGCACCTTTTTAACAAACAAACAAGTTATGACTATAAGTACTAAACTAAAACCATAAATATCAGTTAATCCTAAAATGCTGTCTATGCCAAATCTACCATGGACAAGGTAATATTTCTTATCTCACTCATCATACATTAGAACACTGAAATCTTAATATTAATGTTGATTTGGCTTTAAGGCCAGTCTTGTTTGTTAGACTCTGTTAAATACAATTAGATGATGAGTTCTGTTGATAACTGAATTTAATAGATTGAATGTGAAAATTCAAGATTTAGTGGCAAATATAAATTACAAGTGATGAATATTCTGACAAATTAGATTATCTTCCTTGATATTTTAGCATAAATATCAGTTTATTTGATATATACATGCTTGTTTTTCTTTCTTTTTGTTTTTTATATTTTTTTGTCTTTATCTCCCTTGTATAAATATTATAATATTAAATATCAGTCTACAATAAGTAATAACTATTATAATTTTGATAATTAAATTATACAAAACAAAAAATGTCTCTCAACCATTTCCCCCGTCAAATACATTTTTGAATAATTATGAACTTTTCTGTAATTCATATTCAGTGTTTATATTACTTTGCCATATTTTGATATAGAATTATTTCATTGTTAAATTTATTGCATAATCATTTATTTTTACTTAAGATCTATATAAAATTTCTAATTCTCTAATGTGCACACACACAATTTAGATTTTAAAAATATGAATTTATTGAAAATATCTGCAAAATTTGGGATTTAAGTTTCTGAAAGTCTAATAAACAAAGAATTTTGTTCTATGCATTTAATAATTATTGCTTTGTTTCCCTTTTGCATTTCTCGAAATTGACTGAATTTGTAAAAATTCTTATTTCAGAGTACTTTGATTTTGTATTTACTGTATTTCTTCTTAGATAAGTAATGCACTTTATAATTTTGTTAAATATTTTGTTTAAGTATTGTAAGTATTAAAGGTAAGTAAGTATTTTGTATAGAAATTGAGTTTAGTTTTTACCTTTGTGTTACAGCATAACCATAAATTTTATTATTTTTGTTAACATTTCTATTTATGTGATGAATAGTTTGATAGATTTAAAAATCTTTTTGTTTGTCTAATAAGTGAAGATTTGTAATTTTTTGATTCTTGACTATGTGATTGGAGTAAGCAACTGAATTCATAAAAATTAAACAAATCTGATGGTCTACTGCACACATGAATGACTAGTATTGTCATAAGCAGGGTTTGCCTCTCCTTAGATGATTTTTGATTTTGTTTTCATTGCAATGAAAGTGCACAAATCGAAATATGCTTTAAGCATAACAAGCTTATTTTACCTACTATTCTTGCTTGCTTTGTTCAGAGAGCTCTCAAAGACTATTTGATGGCCTTACTGGCATATATCCTCCACATAGGCATTCCTTCTTGTTGATTCAGTTCTCACTTTTATATAACCCACCTAACCTTACATATGCAATATCTTCATATTTTATATGATTTTTTATTTTAAAATGTTGTATATCAGTGTATGTAAATATATGAAAAGTTTTTTTTACTGTGTAAGAGTGCATGTATATATTTGTTTTATCACACACACACACACACACACACACACACATATATATATACACACATTTGTGAATTTAGGCAGCAAATTTTCTTTTAGATATGTCATATTAAATAAATTGCAAACATTGTGTCTGCTTATTTTTAATAAAGTCTGTTCATATTCATAATCTTTCACATATTATAATTGAAAGATGTCAGAAATGAGATGTAATGATAGATATTATGATGGCAATAATAATAATGTTATGATAATAACATCTGTCAAACGTTACAGCTCATTTCTAACATCTTTCAATTATAGTACACGAAAGATTATTCATGAGTATGAATGGATTTTATTAAAAATAAGCAGACACAATGTTTGCAATTTATTTAATGAAGTTTTTATATATATATATATATATATATAGCAACCTTTCTTTTAAGCATCTTTTATTGAATATGGCAGATAAAGATGATTTAATCAACTAGTCAAAATTTTACACACACACTGATTATTAAGCAATGCCTTTTCACCTTCAACAACTTTTATAAATAATTTGATTTACTGATGGACCCATGATAGCTTTTACTTTTGAAACTGAAATTAATAACTTATTACCTATCCTAGATATTATGCTAAATCCAACCAATGATGACCTTCACCTAGAAATTGACATAAAATCTAATAATATGTATGACCTCATAAACTATTCTTGTCATTGTAATAAAATCTGGAATAATTATAAGACTTTACTTAAGAGCACTAAGAATCTGCAGCCCCTAATATTTACATAAAAATAAATATATATTGGCAATTTTACAAAAACCTTATATCATTACTATTTCATCCACAATATTAAAAGGAAATTCTACAAAAATCTACAATAAAAAAGATAACAATAATACTACAACTAAGAATAACAATGACAAATTAGATGAAAAGAAACATATTACCTTCAAACTTATTTATTAGTCAAAATAATATTAAAATAATTGCACTAACATTCTAAACTATTATGAATCAAGAATGTCCATAATAACAATAATTCGGAAATGGATGGGCATATATTAGAAACTCTAATGGCCATTCGTTACAGTATATTGGTGAAACTTACAAGACTTTTAAAAAATGTATTTACGAGCAGCAGAAAAATTTTTACATAACAATTTATTCAATGCTTTAGTTATACACAGAAATAATTTAATACAAAATTTAAATCTGAAAAATGCTGAACTTGCTAAGAGAAAACTAACTTAGATGAAAAGTCCTTGATAGTACAATTATTGATTACTACCAAAATATTAATTTACACTGGATTTCTTCAAGTTTCTGATTTCTTAAAAATGAATGATTCTTTCTCAAGCCAAAATATTTTTAATTTTTAAAATATTAAAAGAAAAGTTAACTTTTTTAAAAATGAAAAATAATATTGATAAAAAATTAAAACTACATCTAGTTAAATATATAGTAAAATTTAAAAGAAAATCAATAATATTCATTTAATAGGCCCCCAAAAATGTGATTTAATGTCTTCTATAGTTTACCTTTTACAGTAAAATTTTCAAATATTTTAATGTTCTGTAATTAAAAATTTGAAAACTTAATTTTTTTTTTTCCATATTATTTTTGTGTGTAAATAAAGGTTTCACATTTTCTTGACAAGGTTCCTTAGAAATAGACTGTATTGTTAGCATAGAAAGTTTCCCCCTCTTGTGTGTGTGGAGATATATATATATATATATATATATATACACGAGTATAATGACACTTTTGCATATATATATATATATATATATATATATATATATATATATATGCAAAAGTGTCGTTATACTCGTTTCGAAAACCCTCCAAGAACATACGTGGAAGGAAAAAAGGGTAATAAAGAACAAGCTAAGCACTCGAACATCAGTCAAAGTATGTAGCCCAAAGAAAGAAACCCGAAATGAGTAACCTAAAACAAAAAGCGCTCAATATGCAAGTAGAGCAAACTAAGTAAATAACTAATAACTAACCTAGAGAGCCAACGAACCTACCAAGGTTTCACCAAATTGGATCTTCAGGGAAAATTGGCTCTCTCCCTCCCTCTCCCTCCCTCTCTCTCTCTCTCTATATATATATATATATATATATATAGTGTGATGGGTAATTTGTTGCCAGTTTATATTTTTAATTCCACACAGGTGCATTTGTTGTTGATTTTGCCAACTGCACAGTGTAACAGGGTCAGTTGGACACTGTCTGTGAGAAAAAAAGTACCATAATGCAATTCACTCTGCCAAAAATTTGGAAACAACATGAAAACAAGTATTGGTTTGCATTTGCACCAGGATCTTCAATACGGACATTTCAGATTGTTTGGATGTCAATCAGCAGACAGTGCAGAGGATTTGGAAAGAGTTGGATGAGTCTAATGGTGATCACTATTGAGGGCAACCTTATGCCTCTATTCATCTTCCCAAAGGAACTCACATTCAGTATGGAGGCCTACATTAAGTGCCATGAGTTGGTGGTGCTACCCTGGGTTAAGAGGGTGGCTACTGGAAGACCCTATGTCTAGCACCATGCCACATAAGCGGGAGAAACCAGTCATGGCTGTCAAACAATTTCTGCAACCACATCACCCCTTACACCTGGCCACCTAATTCCCCAAACTACAACCTCCTTGATAATATGTGGGGTACTGTTGAGCAAGAGACCAACAAAACTCCTTGTAATACCAAAGATGAACTGAAGGTAAGGATTATGACAGTATTCACCAACATAAGCAAGGAGACTGTCTGGAAGCTGTAGTTGAAGTCAATGGCAATTTTATTGAAGAAATTTATTTAGCATTTCAAAATATTTTTGTGTAATTTTAGTAAATGTATTTTAAAATGAGATGTCAGTGTTATCATTTTTGCAACAATGTATCAATCACACAATATATATATATATATATATATATATATATATTGTGTGTGTGTGCGCACATGTGTCAGGTATCTGAGAACACATCTTTAGCAGGCCATAAATGGAAGATGACCTAATATGTTGTGTGACATACCAGGAAACAAAAAGGTACTCATCACACTTGTGTCATTTATCACCAACCACAGTAACTAAGCAATAATCATTTTATAGAAAGTAGCCAGGTGAACAGGAAAGATATGTGGCTCTGTGTGTAGACCTCATGGAGGTGCTTACAGTGATGCCCACCAAATCTGTTGTCAGTGAGGGTTCTGTGTATTGTAAGCAATGAGGGTCATATCATACTGATTCACTTTTTTCTACAAGGCTTCAGGTTTAATGTCACTAAGCATATCAAGGTGCTTTACATTATGGTCACATCCTGGCTCAAGTACTGGTCATGCATGTTCTGTTCTCACTCGCATAGTCAATATTAACCCCATATTAACCAAGAATATTCAGGATCATGTCATTTCTAGTATGTGTTCTGCTAGATCTCTTTATTTGAATTCCCTGGACTATTGTATCATTGAGAGGGGGACTAACCGGTGATCTCACAATACCAAGGGCTCCTTGAAAGTCACCATCATTGATGTAAAGTCAACCTGAAGGTGAAGCACCTAATCTGGGCCTGAAGTCACTTCTGATGCTGCATTTAAACTCCATGCTCAAGGTAGTTTGTAGTTTTAATAATTTTTCTAAGTTTGAATATGGGTACAACTATTGTTGGAAATAATATTGATATGATTGGTAATTATGAATGAGGTGTGTGATATGAATGGAAGACAACTTGGTAAAAAATGAAAATTATAAGGATAAGGAGGATAATAATTTAACCTTTTCAAATCAAGGGACGGATTGCATTATTTAAAGAAGCATCTACATATAAGTCTGTTTCACAATCTACAAGTTTTTTAATGAAAGGTTTGTCAAACTCTTACATTTGGAACACAGGAAATGAGTGATTTGACTTTGTGGAAATAGCATCGTCTAGCTGTAGAGTTATCTTAACTGACGAAACTAAGGAATGAAGCACTTCTGAAAATTTGTTATGGAAATAACAATAAAGTAATAACAATCTTGCAATATTGCACCTGTTGAAATGAGGGTGCAGAAAAAATTAATAAGTCTGCTCTCCACAAATATTGTGTTGTTAATTTTAAACTCTATCAATGCTAGATTGGCTAACTCTGGCCAAAATATAGCAGCAATACTCCATTTTTTGCCTAATCTGACTTTTTGTAAAAGATAAATCATGGTAGGAGGTATCAGATATTTCCTTGAGTGTTACACGGAGTTGAACATTTCCCCAGATCGTAATATCTGAATTCCAATTGAGGTCTGGAGTAAACTTGAGACTTAATAAACCTTCAAAACCTGGCACCACATTGAAAGTAGAATCATTCATTGTAACTGGAGAAATCACTGTTCAGGCATTGAATTCATATTTCCAGTTTATCTAGTCAATGTTTCTAACAGGACTTCTTAGCCATCATTTTCATCATTAAGGCTAAATGCATTCTTACTAGATCAATATTTCAGTGTCCATATCTTATAATTTGCTCTCACTTATTTGTTCTTATTTTTACATAGATTAACTTGATCTTCATTAAAAGTTTATGAAAATTGTAATTATAAAGTTAAACTTTTAATTTGTGTTTACCTAATAATTGCAGAAAACTTAGTTATGGTTAGCAAATTATTTACTAAGCTTAACTGAGTTTTGGTACATATCTACAGATGTAGGGTGCTGAGTGAGAAGCAATATCACTCTCTCAGTAGTAATAATTAGCAATTACATCCACGGCAAAGCATCAAGTACGTTTTTCCCCCTGTACAAAGCCCGAGGACCACTTGAGGTAGAGGGTTATATTAAGGGGTAGTTTATATGGATAGGAGGTGAAGATAAGGGATAATTCTAGACTTGAACAGGTCAAGATTGTAGTGATTGGTGTAACATCATCCTCTTGAGTTTCCTTCTTATCTCATTTAATGTTGATCATAGTTTAGAATTTCTAGTCTTGTTTGTAAACTTTTTCTTGTGAATGGGGAATCTTAATTTACACTGAATGAATTTTAATTTCTTGATTTCTGCATTAAAAAATGTATCTAAAAGTAAGAGCAGTCAAAATGCCCTTTTTTCTCTTTCTAAATGATGTCCACTCCTCAGGTTGTTTTGCTTACCTGGTTATTTATAAACTTTGACATTATTTTCTTTGAACTCAACCAAGCATGTTGGTAAACTTTTATGCTAAATAGTTTCTCACAACTCTGAAAAAGTCGTGCATAATTATTTTGAAATTCATATCTGCTGGTATTTATGCCTTATGAGTATTTATGCCTTATGAGTATTTATGCCTTATGAGTATTTATGCCTTATGAGTATTTATGCCTTATGAGTATTGCAGATTCTACAACTCATAATAATTTTAATGAGAATGATTACTTTGACTTAGTATGAAGGTGACATGATATGTCCCTCCCACCCCCATGCATGACTGTCTTAGAAAACATAGTTAAATGGATCCAAAATGATTTTTATCTTCTCTGTAGTTTTTTTTTTTTTTTTTACCAGCAGTAAAGTCTATGAAGTAGGATCTTCAAAAAAGCCATCCAGTTGACCAAAATAAAATAGATAAATGAAAATCTTTGAGGTTAAGTACTACTTAATTGGAAGTTATAAAATTCCATTTTGCTGCTTTATATAAACAGTTACAGTTATAATTGATGGTAGTTCCAGGCTGCTCATTGGAGAATACAGACTCTCTGTCAAGGAAGAGTTCTGATGCTTATTTGCTAACCAAGTGTTATGATATAGAGGCGTGATTAGAGTCCTTGCTGATATGACATTACCAAAATAGTGGAACATATGTAAAGTGTCCCCTTACCTACCTATCCAGACTGTTCAAGGGGAATCTCAGAATAAGCAACCAAATTTATTGGGAAAAAGATTTGTCTGTAGTGAGAAAATTCACTTTTCATTTCCTTTGTGAATGTACAGGCCTTTTTTTGGTTTTGTACACATCAATACTGAAGAGAATAGCCAAACAACATGGGATTGTCAGTTGTTAAAAGGCCGAGAGAAGGACTCATTGTAGATTTACATGAAATTTTTTTCCTTTTGATTTCTTTTGGAAGTTGTAATAATGAATATTGCTATGTGATGTCAGTTCTCCAATATGACAGTGAATGCTGGACAATGTCATCAAATTTGAAGGAAAAACTGGAAGCTGCTGAAATGTGGTTCTACAGAAGGATGCTGTGGATATCATGGACCGAGCATGTGAGCAATGATGAGGTTTTGGAAAGAATGAAAACAAAAAGTAAATTACTATTGAGCATCAGGAAGTGACAACTAAAATTCCTGGGACATGCAATAAGGAAGGAGGGTTTGGAGAACCTGATACTAACAGGACAGATAGAGGGGAAAAGAGACAGAAGAAAGCAGTGGATAACATATTTAATGGACCTGAGCAGGTGGATGACAGGAGTTGCATGGTGTTACAGGAGAAAGCGTGCTCAGCGCCACCAGGAATAGGGAGATGTGGGAGGCCATGATCGCCTACGTCCTGAAAGGACAAGGCACGTAGAAGAAGAATAATGAATATCTTGTTGGCACTGGTGATGATGTTAAGAGAGGAAGTCAAGAATGTGCAACTTAGAACAAAATGTTTTTAATCTATTATAGTAAATTTATTAAATTTTAAATTCATATATTCTGAATACACTGTTAGTGTGCGTCTATTTTTTGAGAGTGTACTAGTTTCTGTTGTCTACTGTCTCTTAGTATGTGTTGCTATTTATATAGCAGTTATTTACTATCGTGTATAACTTTGATATTGTAGCAGAAACAAAATCTAATTTTAAATTACAACAATTTCTATAGCAGAGAGAAAATATTGAAATTTCATTTATCATCAAAACTTTATATATAATCTTTAGGCCTCTTTTACTTCTGCATATCTTGTAAAAATTCTTGTTTTTTCTTAATTGGTCTATTACATTATAATTTTCTCTTTACCTTTTTCTTTTCTCTCCTAGTTTTTGTTTTGCTTTTCATTTCTCTTTCTCGTCTTATTTTTTTGCCTCTTTTTCTGGTTTTTGTCTTGTTCTTTATCATTTTTTTCTCTCTTCCCTCCCTCCTTCTGGATTTTGTTATTAACTCTTCTTGAATTGCTTACACTTTCTCTTATGCAATTCTTTTTAGAGAAACAAATCCTCCCTAAGTGGAAATGCATTTTCCCTTTCTCTCTCTCTCATGAAAATTTTATAGACAAGAGCCAGGTCTTGTATAAAGTGATATCCTTTTCATCCTCTATCATTTTTTTTGTCTTTGTTTCAATCCTCTCTATTTCCTCCTTGTCCGACTCCAGGGCTGGTGCAGCGTCTGCAGTTCTGTAAGTACTTTGATGTTTTGCATTTTTTTGCACACTCTCATGTTGTGTACTTCTCACTTTGTACTGTGATAGTTTTTTTCGTCTCTTTATTTATGCCCTTTTTTTATTGTTTTAGTGCACACCATTTTTATTTATTTAGTTGCTTTCCCTTGTGCTCATAAATCGGAATAAATTCTGTTTTTTATCAAAATGTCTTTGCATTTTTTTCATTATTTTTTTATTTTTAATTTTTTTAATTTTTTTTATAATTCAAATGATTTAGCTCTGATTTTTGACACATGCACTAACTCTACTGAAATAGCATTGCTGCTGTTTCCAAAAATAAATCTTATTTCTTAATCATCCATGTACAAAAAATAACATTTATAGCTAAACCAATTCTTTTAGGAATTGTTGATTAATGAAGCATGGAGCTTTTCTCCTTAGAACATTTGATGGTTATATAGTCAATTGTGCTTCCACCTCAAAACATTTTCCTAATAAAAATCAATTATGATGCAGAAAATAGTGATTATCATGAATGAAAACTGCATTAAAACATGAATCAGTTATGTATAAAATAAGCATTGTTGGGTGCTTCTATCACAGTTAAATTCTTTCAGTTGTTGGGTGCTTTATGGTTTCTTTGTTCTCTTAAATATAAGTATATCAGAATTTCATCAAAATTGTCTTGTCAAATTTAATAGCCCGGCATTGCTTGGGTGTAATGAAAGCTTTAAAACTAATCCATGGTCCTGGAGCTCAGACTCAGCCTAAAGAATATTTGTGTGACATTTGGTGAAAGTTGGAAAAAAATTGTGGATTTGTATAAAGGACATACAGATAGATAAACAGACACACACACACAAACATCCTTGCCTTTTATATATATATATATATATATAATCGATTTTCTGCACTATTGTAAGAACTGCAGCCTTGAAACTTCTGAATATGTCTGTGAGTGTATGAAATTTGATTAAAATTGGACCCTTCCTTATATAACCTGATTTTTTCGATTATCGATTTTCGGGGGTACCTTGACACAAAACCTAGCTAAGAACGCTCGCAGACACTTATAGTACAACTGTGTAAATTTTCAAGAAAATCGGTTCAGCCGTTTCAGAGTCTATAGGTAACAGACACATGCACACACACAGACAAAGTTCCATTTATAAATAAGTTTAGATATAAATAAACCCCAAGAAATTAATGAGTACTATGTTACCTTTGACATCTCTCTTCAAATGTGTACTGGTTTTGTGCTGTAATGCAATGGTTATATTATGTTCTCTTTGTAGTCCTCCCGGAGGATATGAGTAAACTTGTTTGTTTTTATTCATGAAGTTTTTTTTTAGATTCCTCAATGTGTCTTTGTTGTAATTTTATGAATTTATTGTTCAAATCATGACCTTTTGACCCTTTGCCATTACGTGATTAGAAATGATAAAACTGAAGATATTAAGATTGTATCTTTGCAAATATGTCCCATAATATAGTGTCTGATGTTAGTTAAATGAAAATTAATTTGAAATCTTTGAGAATGTTGACTGATAAAATCAAGAAAATTGATAATCTCTACATTAGCTGTTGTCTTGCATTGATTGAGAGAACTTTTCTTTTTGTGTTGCAGTGGACTTAATCCCACTTGATAAAACTTGTATCAAAGTTTTTTAAAATGTTATATAAAAAATAAAAATTTTGACAGCTAATGGCTTTGAAATTAATTTAAATTTTCTTAAATAGTAAAGTATTTATTCAAAACATTACCTTTTTATATAACATAGACATGGTTTTATATACCAAATCTTCAATAAAACTAGGGGATATCATCAGTGGTGGTATCCTAAATTTCCAGGAACTGGTTCTATAAATGCAGGTGATCTTTGGGAACCTATTCTGCTTATTTTCTTTTCAATCTGACAATGGAAACAAATCACTTTATAGTATAAAAAATAATTAAACCATTTTGATAATAGAAAACATTTATTTATTAAGGCATTTCCAGATTGAAATTCTGTTCTCATCATGATTCTGTCTAGAAGTATGGTGCATTTTTTAACTCCAGTGTCGTTGGCTGTATTATGGTTTCTTAGCCAAAAAAAACTGAATCACTGCAGTTCCAATGATCCAATCAATGGAAGATCTATCAAATTTATGAGTAGAAGATTTGCCACATTTTTAAATACAAAACAGTAGGGGCATGTTTCGCTAAGTGTGCATGCAAGCATAGGGTAACTAATATTTTCGTCTAGATCATTGGCTATTAATATATAAGATTATTTTCGAATAATCCACCAGCCGGTTCACTAAACTTTTATAATTTTAAGAAACTGTTCATGTTAACCAGTAGGATGCCACCATTAATATTGTAATATACAAGTTGAGAAAATAATCTTAACAATATTAAATGTAAATTTATCTTGATTGCTTTTCTCTATTAAAGATGTCCTTAATCATGTAGTGGTTTGAAATTATTTTATAATTAACTCAGCACATTTAAAAGTTTGTGTCTGTCACATGGCTGAAATTGTTCAGTGAATTATTTGGACATGGATTTTTTAAGATGATTTCGTTTTTAAAATTCATTTCTTTATTTTTTTGTTTCAAAATATATGCTGTGTGACAAAATAATAATTGTAAAACCTGTGACTTTTTACTTTATCATAGAAGCGATGTATTTTTTTTTTTAATCATTGTTTCTACTAGTATTAATAATAGTATCAATTTATTTGCTGCAAGTTTGTTTCATTTTATGTTTAATGTTGCTGCATCCATATTGTTTCATTATTCTTGTTAGTATTTTTGGTCTTATTTAACATTGATTAGGCAGATATATATATTTTTTTTAATGTTGACTTTCATTTATTTTCAAGGCTGTTACTTTTTGTTTGTTTTTTTTTCCACTTTCTATTTTGTGAAATTCTTTTGAAATAGCAATTTGTGTACAGCATATTAAAAAGTTACATAGTGAGATTTTAAATTTGCTATATCGGATTGCAACTTGATTATCAAAGCTAACTCAATATGATCTTTTACTAATGCCAATTAACTCCAAAACTATTTTTATGTACTGTGTTTTGAAATAATTTGGTTTGTTACCCTTTCAATTGTTCAAAATGCTGGCTTATTGAAAGAAAAAATGTGATACAAATATGATATGAATTCCTTTATGTTCTTTAAAATCAGTTTTGCATAATTCTTTTTTTTTTTCTTTTTTTTTTTTCTTTTCTTTTTTTTTTTTTTTTACCTGGAAACAATACAAGGCCAATGAAATTAATTTTTTAACTAAAAATTGAATTGATTTCTGAAATTTTTATTAATTCAAATGAATGGATGTTTCTTTCTCTCCATGTGTTTTACATGCTAAAAGGTTAGGTTCCAGAGTTTTTTTGTTTTTTTTTATTGATTTATTTATTTATTTTGTATATGATGTACTGCTTAAGAAGTCTCTCAGAATGCTTTAAGATGTTTTTCCACATATTATAATGTAGCTGTAGTAATCAATATTTTTACTCTTTGACTCATGTGCATATTGATAGTATCAAAATGTGATTTTGGTTGGTTGGTTATCTGCTCTATCAAAATATTTGTTTGGAATTTGATTTTGACTTGTTTAGATAAGATAAATGCTTTCATTATTATTGAATAATTTGATTTCTATTAAATTACAAAATTGTGGTTTGTCCTGTTTAAATTTATTTTCAGTAAATATGTCTTCTCTTAAGTGACGCTTTTTTATTTTCCTATCTGGAGTGCACGAATAGATTGAAAATAGTCTTCAAAATCTTGTTGAATCATGACAAATTGTCCCAAATCAGTCTCTGTGTTGTAAATTTGACTTGTTATCATACATTGCCAGTATTCAACAGTCTAGAGTAAAGTTTAACTTGCTTATATTCTTACTGTATGATGACATAATTTCATGTGACAGTGGTTAAGAAGCTAGTTTCATAGGCAATTATTAATGTAGTGAATTCAGTCCTCATCGGATGGCTCACATTTTTGCCCTGTGTCAGACTAGTTGTAGTAAATGTTTTAACTGTCAGATGAATACAGTTGTAACAGCAGTCATAGAATAAATTGCCTCATCTTGTTAGACTAATTCAGCAACATCATTTTTTTTTCCTTCCTGTCACCTCTGGACTGTAATATAAAAAATTTGTATCTTTTAATTAATTTAAGACAAATAATTTATCACAAGTGTTCTACACTAAGCAGCGTACAAATTATAGGCCATTTTCCATAAAAGTGTCCCTTCCTTCCAATTATGGGTTAACAGGGTAGGACTTGGGGACCCTGCCCTTAAAAAAAATCCCAATGAATCTTGTTACTCGAAAAAGAAAAAAGTATTACTAGACACAAAACTTATATAAAAACAACAATAAATTGTTGAAAGAAAAAGGTATTACCAGCAATAAATAAATAAAATTTAGTTGGCAATAAATGACCCGCCGAGGTTGATATGACATAAAAACAAAACAACCAACCATAAAAGTGACGTGTATTTAAATGTTAAATCATTCCTTGCTTAATTCCTCAGAAAAAGTCATGTTCTGCCATTTTCAAACTATTGGGTTCATTTTACTTAACTCAGTACATTCATACCCCCCCCCCTTTTTTTTCAAGTAGAATTAAAAAAAAAATTTATGCCCCAATGTTTATTTCTCTAAATTACTTTGGTCATACTTTTGCATAATGATTGTATATATGAGGTTTAAAAAAAGAAAATCTTTGAGTGAAAAGTAATCTTAACACATTTTGCAATGTGGTTTGTGTCGAGTTTTGTAACACTTGTGACATTTGTCTCTATGCAGGAACTCTGCCACAACAACTGACTTGTAAGTACTTGAGCACTTAGTTACCTGATGCACATGATGCTCTTGTTGATGAATAATTCTTTACTGTAGACATGTTGCTGTAATTAACAAACATTCACAGAGTACAAGTTTAATTTCTAAATGGATAATATTAGAGTTTCTTAAATGTTTGAAATATATACACATGAGGTCTGATAAAAAAATTATTGGTGCTATAAAAAGAGACCTACAACACGCATCGATTTGGTATTTAATCTCCTACTGAGTAGTTGGCCTTCTGAAGCCACATACTTTATACAGTGTCGTTTTCATTGATGGAAGCATCCCTGGAACTCTTTTTACGTGATAGTGAGCAGCTGCCTCGCTGCATTCTTATGGATTTCAATGCCTTGAAGTCTTGTTCCTTTTGAAGTGGGATTTGCAAAAATTTTCAAAGGGCAAGATCTGAGAAATATGGCAATTGTCAGGTTTTTGGAATGTTGTGCTTGTTAAAAAAAAAATTGATGGAACATCTCTGATGTGGTGAGACAACTATGCTCTTCACACTTTCCTTCCAAGCATTGCTATGAACAATGAAAGTGAGAACATAACTTGGTGTGTATGTGCAACAAAGTTCAAGATCAGTCTGCCATGCACCTTTACTCTGCATACTTTAGCTCTATTATCGTAGCAGCAGTCCTGATACCTTTTGATCAGATTTCATATAATATTTATGTGCATGTAAAACTTTTCACCAATTACATAGATACCCTGATCCCAGGCAGAAGTGCAAAACCAAACGTAGCCACTCCAGTCATTTTTGACAGGCACTATTCAGGTTTATTATCTGAAATCTTTAATTTGGTTTTCTTTAGATAAGTCTCTATTCAATTATAAATATAGATGTTTAATTATAAAGTTAAGTAGTCTTGGAAATATTTTTGTCATAGTTAATATGTAAATGTTTGGTTGTTAGAACAATTTTCAGAACTACATCCCTAAAGCATTCACTTATATTTTTTTTTTTTATGTCTTGTAAACAAATAATCTATAGCATAATTTTTTTTTTTAATCGTATCACCCCGAGCAAGGCGGTAACGCCACTGATGTGCAGGGGGCTACGTAATAGTGAAAAGATTGGAAAAGAGAAAGCCGAAAACCACATCCTAAACAGGGAACAAGGGATGAGCCTCTACACCTGTTCAATAGACGTGGGTGGAGTGTGAACCGGGTGATAGATAGATCTATCTACTCCAATTGAAGCAGGGAAGGTTTTTCATCCTACCTGTATGGAATATATATTCCATGTCACTGCCACTGGTTGAGTCCCGTTAAATTTGGAGGATAGAAATAGCAATGTATCTTTATGTGGTTGAAATGGCCATGATATCCTCCATGTAAGATGATCTCTACGATACAGAAATCATGTTCAGGTCTCAGCAAAGGCTACATTATTCAATTGCATGCTCTTTTCTGAATTAAAAGCGATTCAGTCAAGCTGAAGAGAGTTAGTCAAAAATTAATATTACAATTGTAATATAATTGGTAAATCAAAGCTGATGTTTGTAAACTGTGAATGTCTGCTAACAAAACTGATTTCATCCCCAATATTCTACCTCTGTAACACATGATCTGAAATGTGTAGCTTTTAATGCTTATTTTAGGGGCATGTTTACAAAATTAATGACTACTTTTGAGGAAATTAAGTAGAATATTTTCCAGTTTAAGGAAGTCCTTGTTGATACTATTCAGTAAATTTGTTTGAAGTTGACAAACTAAATTTCAACTGACCATTTCTGTTCAAAAGCAGTGGTTAATTTATTTAGTTTTTTTCCTCCCCTTCTGCAAATCTATAACTGCATTGATAATTTCAATTTTGATTATTTTTTTTATTAATAGCTGAAGAAAGGGGAAAAAAACCCTTTACTCTCATTCATTTCCTTCCCCAACCTCCTTGCTTTGAATTTTTTCTTTTAATTACTTGATATGAACTTATAAATTATTTTGTATTGAATTGAACTTTTTTTTTTCTTTTTTTTTTTTTTTTATTACCTTTAGTCAAATTTTGTAATATTTTTTTCTTTTTTAACTGGAGTAAATGTTAATGTTTTTTTTGTTGGATTCTGTTATGTACATGTTGAAATAATCAAATTGGAAATCTATTGTTTTAAATGTTACCAATCTCATTTGCTGATTTTAAAATTTGACTACAGATAAAGAAATGTTTATTGCTTTATTTTTTAGTAGTTGTGAACATACAAACAAGTTGTTTTTGTTTGTAAAACAATTGTGATTAGGTAGCTAGAAGGTTAAGTAAAAAAGAATAAAACATCAAGAAATAAAATCTAAGAATGACAGGTTAGTACATAATCGAGATTATAATCATGTGTCCATTGACATTAACAGTTGGACCAAATCTGTATGATCTGATAGAGGGAGTGGCTGAGTAATTGGGATATGCCCCTCTTAATTGGCGGGGTAGTATGATGAGAGTATATTACTTACAGTTACACTGGTACACTAATTGTTGATTTAAGCATTGATAATACCAAACAAAAAATGTTTGAGGAAAAAGGCATCTATAATTCTAAATGCACACTTGTATCCTATTTATAGCATTTTCTTAGTAATTTATCTTGATGATAAAACCCTAAGAAGCGAACAAATAATTTTTCAATAAATTTATTATATATTAGGAACATTATCATTAGCTTTAAAATAATTACAGATGAATTTTAATATTAATTTTGGGCTTGTATCTTTTTCATCTTAATTTCAGCTGTTTTGTTTTATCACAACATAGTCGATCATTATCCCTTGGTGAACAGGGTGAATAAGAAACAAGTGTTTGTTTCCAGTCTGTGCTATTCACTAACATTTGTAGAATGGTTGAGCCTAGCAGCTCATAAAATGCAAGTGAAATAGGAAAGAAGTAAAACTCAAAAATCAATATCTGACAAGACATCTTTTAGTAATTAAATTCAAAACAATGTTGCTTTGTAGAGACAAACTTCAAACTGATATTATGGTGTGATTTTGATGTTTCTTATTTTCACTGAATATAAATTTTAAGAAGACTTATCTTATTTCTGTTTTAACCTCTGACCTGAAAAGCATTTATTTTAGTATCTTCATTTTAAATATAACCAAAATAGATTCTTCCAAATTGCTTCTGGTGTTCCTTATTTCACGAAACAATTGTGATCAATATTAATGAAATTGCATTACATAAGTTTATACTGTTATTTATGTATACACACAATTTTCAAAATTCACATATACTACTTTTTTCAAATTGGTATGGTATTTCATTCATTGCAAGATAGTTTAAAATGCTTTAGGAGTGTTCACAACTTTTTTTAATTACTCCTTGTTTATATTTGAAATGGTCCCTAAATATGATACAATGTGAATTTGGTTTAGCAACAAATGTATTTTTTCAGTTTCTTTGTCTCTCAGTAACCCCTTGCATCTTAGTGGCTTTATCATATTGCTTGGGGTGGAATTATTTAATAAAAAACAATTTTAAATCTTTAACAATTTCGATTATGCATAAAATGATTCAGAGCAGTGTGGCCAAAACATCTTGAATAGTTTATTTGGGTGAGTTTGTCTATTTATGAATGTTTTTCATGATTTCTTCTCTTGTGCATAGGTATCAGAAGACATCGACTGTCATGAAGTCTGCCTCAGAAAAGACAGCATCTGCACTATCAACAATTGGTGCTTCTGTTAGCAAGAGATTTGGCGATTTAAGGTGAAGCAGTTTGCCTCTCTTTCTCCCTCTCTAAGTCCTTCTTTTATAATTCTCAAGGATTTAAAAGAAACAGTTTTGACTTAATGAAATAGAAATGTAGATCAATTATTCGTAAAATATTGTCCTTTGGATTTAAATTTTATAAGTTACCAAGCCTCTTTATAAACCGTGTAGATTATATTTTTTAATATATATATTTTCTATAAGCCATATAGTTAGAAAGTACTGATTTTGAAATCAGATCACAAGTATTCAATTTTGAAAATGCTTAAAAACCATGCTTGGTTTCTTTTGTTTTTAAAATTCTATTTCTAAAGTTTAATTACTTGAAAAGTTTCATGAAATAGATTTCAGTTCCATTTTTTTCCAGAGAGAAACAATGTTTTATTTTTCCCTTTTAACATTTTTTGCATTAGCAAATGAATGTAAATGTGGAGCGTTTAATTTCTTTTAAGTAAAGAAAATAAACTTGTATGAACTTTTTATTTCCTTGCATCCAAATAATAGTAGTTATTTTTTATATATATATATATATATATATATATATATATATATATATATATATAATTTTTTTTTTTTCAGAAATTCGCAAACTTTCAAGAATGTTGAAGAGAAAGTGGAAACTGCCTATGCTAATGTAAAGGTACGTTGAGATGATATTCCTTATTTTTTGGTATATTTTTTGAATTATTCATAAAGCCTAGATCAACTTTTCACATCTTCTGTCTCTGCTGAATGTCTTTGTAAAGCTTGTTCCAACTAACATTTCATTTTTGTATCTCCTTATTCTAAGGATTTAATAGTTTTGGCATCTTAAGGCAGTAGTTCAATTTGTTTTGTGATTGATCTGTATAGATTTTGTTTTACTGCTGCATCTTAATTTCTGTGGGGAAAATTTTATCCAATCTAACTCATGTTAGAAGTTACTTATCTAATCTACTAACATGAGTTATTTCTGACTGATTATGTATTGTGATTGATCACTATGCATATTCACTCTAAACAAGAATGACAAGATAGGGATTGATTTTTTTAAAAAACATTTACTGGTAGTATTTAGACTATGCCCTCATAAATAATTCATCTTTGGCGATTGATTTTTTTTAATTTTTTTTTTTAATAGGTGATTTTCAATAAAGCATTTAATTTAATGAATGAAAATTGACTGCCCTGATAAATAAGGTCTCTTTAATATTTGAAGTATTTGCTTTTTAATTTTTTTATTTTCTTGTTTTGATTACATAAATAACAAAATGGGTAACATTTTTGTGGGTTGTAGTGAAGCAATGTAGTTTCTATATACTTTTTTCCCTTTGAATTATAACCAAAACTTTTATATCTCCTCAAATCATGACTATAATTTAACAAATAATAGTAGTTTGCACTCAGTGCATCCTGCATTAATACATCTATAATGAAATTGCTAGTCATGAATGATGAAGCTAATTTTTTCTTGTTTACACCGTATGCATACATTTATTTAAGTATATTTGGTTATTTTATGATGTAGTAACAATCATAGCAGTGCACCATCTGTGTCTGAGCTTTAGATGGTAACACATGCTGCAATAAGATTCAGCATGGTGAAAAAGTCCAGTTCATTTCCATGCACATGTGCTCCTTTTGTTCAATTAGAACCGTTTGAGAAGATCAGATTTTGGGGCCTTAGAAAGGCTGGATATTAACTTCAGCAAATTGCTGTACATTGAGTATGGCACATCAATGGTGCTTTTGATATTGGCAACAGTGGTTAAATGAACACATCTCCCATCCAAGTTCTGGATGCTTGTCAATCAACCAATAGTAAGAGTCGCAGTGACAAATCATACAGGATCTACAGCATAGATTAGGGCGACTATAACTGAGAGTGTCAAAACAGACTGTTAGGAATAGTTGTCTATATTTCTGAGATGAAGTGGCATTTACACTATTTACTGTTGTAGCCTGTCCCAGTGGATATAGATGTTGGTTAGTTCCAGTAACTTGACCCAAAGAGTTGTGAGTTCAATACCAGGCTACAGCAGTGGTGAACAAGTAACTTAGAGAGTCGGTTTAGAGGGAGATAATTCATAACTACTAAAAGAGGCTCTGGACAAGGAATGAGAATGATATACCCCAGTGATTGTAATAATGGAGTCGGTTTGAAATTCCTAGCACCTGAAGAAGGCTGGAGCATACAAATGCCGAAACTTCATTCAAATGGCAACCAAGATTAGGAAAATAGTCCAAATAATGTGAATAGTGTAGGAATAGTTAGTTCTACATACACTACAAGACTGTTGAGCCTGTTCACTGACAAGAGTAGAACTTGCCTTTATGCAAATGAGGGTCATTTGGGTATGAAACATAGATAAGTAGAACAAAATCTTTGAGAGTATTTACCCATGACACACAAGCTTAGCATTTTGGTGTGGGGTGTTACCAAGCACTATTAGAGCACTCACTCACCCTTGGGGTTTGAGAAAATAACACTCAACATCATGTACGTACAGAACATTTTCAATCCATTCTACTGCCTTTCCTACAAAGAATGTTGATGTGTTATTCTATCCAGATAATGCCTGTATCCAGAACCACATGCTCTTAAAGATATTCAACAACTTTCTGGTTGAAATTATTGCAAGACTGCTTCTTTGTTGAATATAATATGGAACATGAGCGGATGATGCCAGACGCATTTAGTTAATCCACCTGCAACTCTTATTGTATTGCACGGACAGTTGCAAAAGGCTTAGAACATTATATCAAAAAGTTATTTGTGAGTTATATGATGATATGCATGGAAGATTACAGGCTGTACAGTCAAAGATAATATACAATGTATCAGTAAAGAGTCTGAGTACTTCCAATACATTCTTTATTTTGTAATGTGTACAAGTATTGGTTTGTTTCAGGGATTATTTACTTTAACTTTAATCCGATTAGATTATTTGTACATTTAATCTTGAGTAAATTGAAAAATATTTATAGTGTTAGAATCTTATTTTCATTGATATAAAATGTGTATGTATATAATTTTAACTGAATGAAACTAAAATTTGTCTGTTATGTTTTTTTTATCTCCTCTTTAACTAACCTGCCACTTTTTCTCCAGACATCAAAGTCTATTGAGAACTTGAAGGACAAATTGGTGAGTGCAAGTGGCCTCCCCTTGCTTTTGATGTTTTGTAGTGTTTTTGTTAGTGATGTTGTCAGTCTTTATTGATACAAATGTTTTGCATGCCTCTCATTGCTCTCTCTGTTCACTGTTGTTAGTCATATTCACTTTTTCACAAATTAGTTTTAAATTTACATATCTTTTCACTTTCAAGTTACATTTAAACGGAAGAGATCCAGAGGTTGAAAAAATCTAACATTCAGTTTCAAACTTTAGTTTGGTTTGGTTTATTTTGTTTTATGGCATATTAACCTTGATGGGTTATTTAATGCTGACAAGATTTTTACAATAGATTTGTATGAATAGAATACATAGTCTTGTAAAAAAAACAGTTTGTAGATGAGGTTTCATTGATGTACTCTTTTTGAAAGAGGGTTTTGTCAAGAATCAAATTACTGGAATTTTAGCTATAAAAGTCTTTTTATACTTTCATAGTGTTAACTATTTTCTCATAACTGGTACCCCAACAGGTGCTGCCACCCTGAGTCTGGGTGAACCTAGGAACAACAGCAATTAAGAGGTGGTTTCATGCTCCTCACAACCTCCCAATCAGAGGCCTTGCTGCCAAATACAGTTTTTTCAAGTTCTGTCTTTGTTAGTCTTTAACAAAATCTAGAAATAAAGAGTTTCTATTGCAAGTTTTCATTTGACAACAGACATTGTTTATGTATAAACTGTTCATTTTGTTGTCACTGACATTTTTCATTTATACAAATTAATGAATATAAAGCAAAATATTCTGTTATCTGGAAAGTTCATGCTGGTGTTTAGTCGTTCATCTTCCAACAGGTTAGAATGTGTCAAATTTATCGACAGATATAATATACTTAGATTTCCAATTAGAGCACACTTCAAACTATCTCTTGATAAAGAGACTTTAAAATTACTTAATTCATATCAATTTTGCATTTCTATGAAAATTAAAAGGTGCATTTTAGACAATTGATGCTTTTTTTTATTACCGTAAAGACAAAAATGCCTCGCAAGCAACAAAAAAGATATGTACAGTGAAGGTGACAGAACTGTACAGAAGTGGTCTACTAAGTTTAGAATTGGTGATTGTGGCCTTATTAACGAAGAATGCTCAGACAAATGCCTCACTACAGATGATGCCTAAATCAAGACATTGAGTGAGACTAGCTCAAATTACAAAACACGAGAATTCACAGAAACACTAAATTTATCAAAATCCACCATCTTTGAGCATTTAGTGAAGCTTTGGTACTCAAATAGTGAGTCTGTTTTGGTACCATGTGATCTGAGTAAAAAGAATCTTTTGGATCACATTTCACATTTCTATCTGTGATTTGCTGTATAAACACAATGAAAATGCACCCCCACCTTTTTTTTTTCTTTTTTAAATAAATTTTGACTGGTGATGAGAAATGGATTGTCCACATCAATGTGCATTACAAATAATCCTGGGGTAAGCAACATGAGCCAACTTTAGCCATCCCAAAAGTAATGTGCATCTAGTGAGATTGGAAAGGAATCCTATACTATGAGCTTTTGCTAAGTAACCAGTATTTGATTTTGAAAAATACTGCTTACAACTAGATGAATTAAAAAAATCAGCAATTCAAGAAAAATGCCCAGAAATGGCAAACAGGAACGGTGTTTTCCATCAGGATAATGCCAGATCACCTGTTTCTTTGGTGACCTGGCAAAAATTTTTTCAACTTGGCTTGGATGTGTTACCCCACTTGCACATATTCACCAGACATTGTTCCTTTGGATTTTCACTTATTCAGGTCCTTGCAAAATAATCTTGGTAAAAATTTTAATTCTTCAAATGACGTAAAAACCACTTTGATGAGTTCTTTGCTAAGAAACCACCAAAATTCTGGTAAGATAAAATCTTTGAGTTGAAGGAAAAATGGCGAAAGGTTGTGCAACAAAATGGTTCATATTTAGTTGAAGAAACATTTAATGGCATAACTTTTGCTTTGTGATTTAATTTCCACTAAAAATCATCATGAACTTTCCAAACAACCCAATATATTTATTAAATGATTTCAAGTAAATGGCTATTCTTTTGATGTGATGGAAATAAAATTTAAAAAAATTTTTTTCATTTAACCATTAAAAAAGTCACTGAAGGAAATACAGAATTTTGATTGATCATTGAAAATGACTTAGTTCCATTGATCTGTGAAATCATTATCCTACTCTCATACCTAAGTTAATTTAGTTTCCAGTGTGTTGTGGATTAAGGACAACTATCATTCCAAGCTTCCGCAATTAATAAATCAATTAGAAATAAGGACTGTCTTGATCTGGCATTCATCTCTAGCTATTGTTTTGACTTTGTCTGCTATTCAAAAAAAGTTTAACTGCGGTTCCAGAGAGCATCCCACCTTGACAACTGTATTCTTTTGAGTTTTACCAGACAATGTATGAATGATGGCTTTTTGTACCTCTGAGGTTTCGTTAACTCTTGCCATTTATAATGCTGAGTAACAATATGCTCAATACCAAAGATTCTACTCTTTTTAGAGTAATACTTTGACACTGAGAATATTCCTTAAATGGCCCTATGTGTAAATAATTAAGTAAATTTGAATTGTCAACATGTTAGATTACTTATTGAATTTATATACTGTTAAGAGTAAGCCATCAAAATTAAAATAAATTCTAGCATGAAATATGATAGTTACTTGCAAAAAATAGAATATACCATTTTTCTGAATCATTCTTGTAATTTTCTATTTTATGTATTTAAGAATGATTTTTATGTGACTTTGATAATAGATTTATGCAAAGCAAAAAATCAACCATATTGGGGAATAAACTTAGTATGAAGAAAAAAAAAATGATATTATTTCTATAAAATTGACATATCTGAAATAATGAGGAAATAAGATTTTTACAATGACAACTTCTTAGCAGAACGAGGAAATTCAAAATTTGAGTTAGATGGTATTTGTGTATGGACTTAAATTGGAAGGAATTGAAAGTAACAGGAAATAACAACATTAATGCATTTGTATCTTTCATCTGGGAATAAAAACAATTTACTGAAATAGTAATCTTTGGGTCGCTGCTGATACAAAAGACCAAAATTTCGAACGTGCTACAAGGGATTAAAAAATTTAATAAATAAAAATATACTTTGGTCTTTTTTAATAATGATAAACATTTTGACAAACCTTTGTCTTTATTAAGTTTGGAGCTTTTTTCATCATGGTATGCTCTTTTTTAGCGAAAAAATCGATTTACCTACTTTCATACAATATTGATATGTTAATTTCATCGATTTAAGTATTTGATTCTGATTTTATTGTTTGTAAATTTATTTTTTGATGTTTTTTTATTTCATTTCTCATATAAGAAGGCAATATACATGATACTGTTTTAACAGAATACATTGTTAAAATAGAATCTGTATGTTTTTTTTGTTTTTTTTTATAACCAATTATATAATGAAATGACCAGCACAAATACCATCCAAATTTAATGTTTGTCATTAAAGAATTTTTATTCTAGTTTAATAAAAAAGAAAGTGTCAGTTCAGAAGCAAATAGTAATTTTTCTCTAAACAACTTCCTAACCTTGTCTTGAACAGCAGACTTGCTGACATCCAGAGTAATATATTTGATCATTATCTTTGCATTTATCCTTTTAGTCTGTTAAGGGGAAACAATCGTTTACTGCAGAATTCAAATTTCTTTGTTTCCAATACAGTAAAAATAAAATTCATCAGTTACTTTTTAAGTTTGATATTTAAAAACCTCTACAAAAATCAGTCCCATTATTCAGTACTTTCTTCTTTGTCTTTTTTTTTTCTTTTTTTTTCTTTTTTTTTCTTTTTTTTTAAATCTTATCTATGTTATTATAGGAAGATCTCTGTTATCAAAATTGTTTAAAATCTTCTGATTGATAAAAAACAAGTATTGGTTACTTGATTATCAATGTTGATATATTTAATTAAAATATTGATAAATTAAAAGATGGACTTGTATGATTTATTTTCTTTATTCACAGCTGCACAGGTTAATGCTTCACTTTTAGTGATTAATCACTCATTTCTGATCTGCATGTTGTTTCTCTTGCACTTTTTCCCTGCACCAAATATTTGCAGTTATTGTTGTTTCAACGTAGCATTGTCATTCATTCAAATATTGTTTACAAGTTTTGATATTTGTCATTATTGTATGTTCATGTCACAAATGTGTCTTTTCTTTCACTGTTTTTAAAACAAGTGTCACCTGCTAGGAAAGAATGTATAAAAAGAAAAAAAGTATTGATCTTGAAGATGTCTTTCAATTGTTTCTTATACCTGATTTACAGAAAACCATAGAGATAAAGTGATTGTCTGAAAAGAATGTGACTACAACTAATGCTTTAGATCTTCCTTGATGAATAGTTTTTAATTTTTGGATTTTATAATCCACTGCCAGTCTATCTCTCAACATAGCCAATCTTGTTAAAATTATGATGATGATTACCTTTATCATCACCATTGTTTAATTGAAAATCTTGGAATTCTTCTTAGTATTGGTTTAGAAATCACAGAATTATCATTTTATTTGAAAAAATAACTTGCCCTTCCCACTCACAATGCACATATACACTTAAAGTTCTAAATAATTTTATGTGTAATATTTGAACAAGTTGAGGTCCTTACTTTTCAAATGTTTTTGATTCCAGACTGAGAATATAACATGATTGTGTAGCATATAGGAGTGTGTGTCTATTTGCATATGCATGATATACAATGGGTAAATTATTGCCATTGCATATTTAATTTTGCTGGCTGAACAGTATAGTAGGGTCAGTTAAGCACAATTTGTGAGAAAAAGCAGCATGATGCAATTCACTCTGCCAGAAATTTGAAAACTGTATGCTGTCTTACTTAGCATTTGCACAGAAAACTCAAATACGAACATTTCAGTGTTTGGGTGTCAATCAGAGGACAGTGCAGAGGAGTCAGAAAGAGTTGGATGAGTTTAATGGTGATTATGAAGTTGTTTGGAGTGATCACTAGTGATGTCAATGTTATGTTTCCATTCTTCTTGCCATAGGGCTTCAGATTCAATATTGAGGCCTACATCAAGTACCTTGAGGATGGAGTGCTGTCCTGGGTCAAGAGGGTGACTACTAGAAGACCCTATATCTGGCAACAGACATAGCAGAAGAACCCAGTCATGGCTATCAGACAATTTCTCTGACCACATCACCCCTTATATCTGACCACCTAACTTACCAAACTGAAATACTCCTTGATTATTATGTGTAGGGCAACAAAACTCCTTTTAATACCAAAGATGAACTGAAGGAAAGGATTATGGCAGCATTCACCAATTTAGACAAGGAGACTATCTAGAGGAGTTGCAGGAGAATCCGAAGTCAGCTGGAAGCCAAAGTTGAAGCCAATAGCGATTTTATTGAATAAATTTACTCTTTATTATTTCAAGATATTTTTGTAATTTTGGTAAATGTATCTGTTAAAATGAGATGTTGGCATCAATATCGTTTTTGCATAATTTAGGCAACAATTGATTGATTACACTCTGCATATATAAACCCTACATTGTGTAAATTAATGTATCGTACATATTTTGTTCTTTCTCGTAATATGCATGTAAAAATCAAGTAACTCTCAAGGTAAAAGAAATAAAAAGAACAAAATCATCTTGAACGATTGGTACAGACTTTAATTTCAGCAGTTCATTTTCGATGAATACCTTTTACTCATCATTAAATGGTTGATTTATTTGAAACCCCTCATTTTAAAGTCACTTCATTTGTTCTCCCCAAAATCTTAATGTTTTATTACATTTTCCTCAGGGTGCTACTGGATATTTTCTTGGAACTGGGAACTCTCCCACTGAAGTGAGTAATCTGAAGCTGGTTAGTACATCTGTGCAGAAAGTACTCCCCTCAACACAAGTGAACTTGATTTTTAAATTCCAGTCACCTTTCAACATTCCCCCTCCCAAAACCTTACCTGTTATTAACCTGACTCTGCATGAGCAAAATCTTTCCTTGGGCACATCAGGAACCACACAGTATAGGGCAAACAGACGTTTCTCTGAATTAGAATAAATTTTCCATCTACTTGATAGTACCAATCTTGAACAGATGTAGTCAAGTTGTTAACAGGAAAAAAATGATAATGCAAGGACGAGTTGATGAAATGTTCTTGGCTTGATCAAGAAGGCCAAATGGATCAGGCCAATAACTTTTCAGCATCTCCATTGTAAATGTAAATTTTTAAAGATACTTTTATTTATGTTCCAGTTCCTAATTGGATAGACATAATTTTTCTACTGACTAGCAGCTAATAAATTTACTCCAGCCTCTTGTGTACATCTTTAAACTTCTGTTTGGATAAAGCAGCTGATTATCTAAAAGAGGATCTAATATTTATGCTTCTAGGTTTATACATGTAAACATGAATTGTTTCCAAATCCTTTCACATGTGCAGACAGATTGAATCTTGCTAGATTATACTCTGATGATATTAAGGAATCATTAGTTGTTACTGAAAAGAAATTTCTATTAATAATTTACAGAAACTTCTTTAGCTGCCAATTATTTTCAATTAAATCCGAATTAACTTTCTGCCCCCTAAATATTTTTAACCCATACATTATTCATTGAAAATGGAGTTTCTTTTCAGCTAAGATGTTTTAACTTTTGCCTTCTGTTATTGTTTTTGAAAACTTTCTTTAACTAAAAAAAAAAACATTTTTTTCTTGGTCACTAAATTCTATTGACTTTAAGGAGGTTGAGAGAGAGAGAGACTTAAATTTTTTTTTCTCTTCAAGAATCTGAAACTTACTTTCTTTAATTGTAATCTGCCTTCAAAATGTGTTTCTATTAACTTCAGTTATATAGTTAACTTTAATTGGATTAAAGTTAGTCCTCATGATTATTTTTCTTCACCCGTCTGATCTTGTTATACAAAACAGTAATAAAGTAACAAGAATCAAAGAAAGAATATCAAGAAAGCCTAGCTTATCTTCTGTTCTTGTTTTGCTGTTATCATTACTAAAATAGCTCTGTTGTCTGCTTGAAATG
The DNA here is from genome assembly GCA_037127315.1 of Ascarosepion bandense. Classification (NCBI taxonomy): domain Eukaryota; kingdom Metazoa; phylum Mollusca; class Cephalopoda; order Sepiida; family Sepiidae; genus Ascarosepion; species Ascarosepion bandense. The sequence continues at coordinate 860,498 of JBBBDQ010001593.1, forward strand.
TTTTTTTTTTTTGCAGTATCATTCAAACAAATTTTTCAAATTATGTCTATAAAAAGAAAATTTATCCTATGGTACTGCTGGATTAATGATTTGCATCGACTTTTCATAAAAATTTAATTATTTGAGAGATATGAGTTATCTCATTAACTTATCAGTCAGTTAAGTGCTATGCGTGATACATGCTTGGGCAATCATGTCTCAAAAGAGACATGACTGATTGAGCAGTAGATTTTCCCGCAGTAAGTTGTCATTACTTTCTGCGGTAGACGGGTTGTCATCCAAGGCTATAGAATCCAATCTGCCCTTTTATTTGACACATAACTGGAGGGAAGAGACAGATGATTAATAATACCTTTCCAAAGAGTATTTGCGCATAAGTGAATGCAGGGAATTCAATTGGAATTTGAACTCTGCTCCCAGATTTCTCATTCCGAGACGATATCGGCTGAACCACCACGCACATCCCTCATTAACTGATGTGGGGGGTTGCTTATTCTTTATGATGTCAATTTGCAAGTGAGCCATAGAACTGCAATGATGGAAATTCTTGTCTTGTGGTTATTGACTTTGTCTAATTTGCTAATATTGGGGGCAAATAAATGCAGCTTTTTTTTTTCTTTTTTTTTTTTTTTTGTACAGGTTTGCAAAGTTAATTTTTCATCATTTCAAAGAAATGACAAAGTTCAGTGTGTCATCAAATACTACCATTTCTGTAATGTTAATTTTGAGAAGTGACGAGTCCTTAATATGGTCAGCCTTGTTCAGTCCTGCAAAGAATCATGCTTATTAACTTCAGGCATTCCTCTCTTGGCTATCACTGAAGAATGTTAAATAATTGAAAAATTGACTGCAGTAATTTCTCTGTTTTAGTTCTTATTATTCATAGCATTAAGACAGCATCTCTCTTTTTTTTCTTTTTATATTTAGTAAATACATTTTATAATTTGGATGCAGATATTTTGATTTCTATTCTCTGGTCATTATGTTTTTAAATTAATGAGATAGAAAATAATAAAAAATCTCATTCGTATTAATATATCTCCCGTTGATCCTACTAAAAAAATTAAAATGAATAATATATTATAAAAGGTACAATACTAATAATTTAATTATCCGTAATAACTCCTCCCCACTAACTGATGTGTTACGTAAAACCAACATAATATATAACTTCAAATGTCCCTTGGGATAATGTATCTCTGACAAAAAAACAAATACATATGTTGGATTTACAACAACTGCATTATCTAGACGTTTTACATTACATTTGTCTGAACATTCATCCATTTCTAGACATCTACAACAAGATTCCTGTTTACATTCACAATATAAAAAAATAATGATCAATAATACAAATATCCCACACCAAGAAAACAACAAAAGCAAACTACAGATTCTCGAGGCAATATTCATTAAAACACTTAAGCCGTCACTTAACAGAATCAGCTATGAATACTGTAGTAATGTTCTAAAATGTTTGTAAAAAGAAGTTTTTTTTTTTTTTTCATGCTTTAACACGTGCATGTCCATGACATTACAACATATAAAAAAAATTTCATTTTGGATAATTTTCACGTTCTAATGATCTCTAGCAATTTGTCAACCGTTATATTTGAAGCAGAAAAAAATGTACAGTAATTTTTAGCAACACAGTTTTCCAGTTACATTTGTTACCATAACTCACACTCCTGAAGATGATCTCGGAAAGAGGTTGAAAGTACTTTACCTTGAGAAATGAATGAAAATAACATCTGTCAACGTTACAGCTCATTTCTGACATTTTTATTATTGTAATACATGAAAGATTATCCGTGAGAATGAACAGATTTTATTAAAAATTAGCAAACATAATGTTTGTAATTTATTTAATCTCACACGAACACACACACACATGCACACACATATATGATTAATAAAAATATAAAATTTGTCACTTAACTGATTGTTGTTTTCATCATTTTCTGATAATGGCAATTGACTGTTTTTCCCATTTTTGTCACTTTTATATTGAGTTAAAAAAAATAATTCATACACTTTTCATTGGTGCAAGGTAGGATTTTTTTTTCTCCTTTCATTGTGCATTTGTGTAGAATGTCATGGTTATTTCTCCTTTTCATTGTTTTTCTTGTCTGCATATTTTTATATTAAAACTATAAGTATATTTTTCACAGTTATACAATATTTTGCACCATCATTTTTAAAAATATGTTAAATTGATTTTATGCAAAGGACAATACTTACACACTTTAGATAATGAGAACAATGAATTTAACTGAATAATTATCAAGAATGTTGAAGTATTTTTCTTCTTTAATTAGATGTTAAACATTTTACATTCAGTTGCAATTATTTTGTGACTTTAGATTTTAAGATTTACATCATCACTTTCCCTCTCTCTCTCTCTCTTCATCCTTATTCTTTATGATCTCACTTCCTATCTTTTCTCTGTCTCTCTCTCTCTCTCTGATAATCTTTAGTTTCATCCTTTCTTTTCCTAATCTCTTCTAATAGATCCCCTCTATCCCTGCCACTAATTCTTTAACTTCAGGCTTTCTTGTCTTGTCCATCACTAACTTTATAAATTTGTTTTGAAATTGCTGTAGAAATTATAAAATCATGAACCTTTCTTTTGCCTTACACCTTTGGTTTGTCTTTACTTCAATTTGGTTGTCACTCTTCAATATATTCTGAATATTTGCATGATTTCAGATCTTCAGTGATTTTTGTGGGTGGGTAGGGGGGTGGTTAAAAATGTTTTATGATTTTTCATTTTATTTTTTCCTTTTGAAGTTTTAAATGAATGTTGAATTTGTGATCTCTTTTTTGATATTTTAATATTGCAGAATGTTTCTGTATAATGTGACCAATTTCATTTGATTAGTGCCTCTAAAATGTATCACCTTCACAATTACCATTGTTTTGTTCATATAAAGTTGTCTTGTTAGTAGCTGAAGTTGTAGTAGTTGCCTATTTTTAACCAGCACCATCAGTGGGTGTTTGAGCCCAATACAGGCTTGTTTCGAATACTGATTTTTAAGGTAGGCAAACTCTCTCCATTTGAAATATGAGTGCAACAAGATCTTCTCAACCCTGTGTTTTTATAGTAAATTTCTAGATTTGTCTTGTCCAATTTTTCATGAAAGAAAAGTCAAATGTCCAATTAATTTCCATGATAAATGGAATCTTATTTTTTTTCTTTCCAATTTCCAGGCTCGAGTTAAAGGCAGCAAATCTGACAACAGCATTGACGAGGCTTTCCAGGCAGCCAGTGCTCCAACCACTCCGAGGTCAGAAGATAATCCTCCCCTGCCTGAAGAGAAAGTTCCTCTGTAAGGTTCTCTTGAACCTCTTCTTTCTCTGAACCAATGCATCTTCCACACTTCTATTCTTTCTGACTAAAGCTCTATTTCTACCCAACTACAATCAGATCTGTAAGTCGAGCAGTAGCTGCAACAAAAATTAACCACCAACAATAATTCTAACTTTTTACCATTCCATCTATACTGCAGACAGTTCACTCACTGTTATAACATGAGTCAGATGTGAAGAGACATGCACACCTAATTTTATTGCTGCTGCTATATCACTACTGCAGTTATGCAACAGTAATTAATTTAAAATAAATGCGTGTCTCTAAAGACAAAAAAAATAGTTGTTTCTACTCCATGTCTCTAGATATTTAAATATTTGAAATGGCTATAAGAAATCTCTAAAACTATTTTTATTTTAAAAGAAGGATTCTCCCAAGAAAACTTTTATCTATTAATTTAATGTATGATTTAATGCTACAGGGTCCATGTATATTCTGTCCAAATTACAATTTCCCATTTGAGTTCTTCTTGTCTCCCTCTCTGTCCCCCCCCCCCACTACATTTGATACCTTAATTTTTTTCCTTTTCTTCTTCCTCCTCCTCCTCCTCCTCCCTTTTATGTAAATGTCTTAACTTTTCTTTATGACTCAACATTTTATCCACTTGGACATATGTCTGCAATATCAAATCGTATGTGATAATAATAGATGATGGCACTTTTTTCTTTCTTGCATAGGTCAGTACATTGACTGATCAGTGCTGAGGAAATGCGCATTAAAATTTGGTTGAAAAAAAAAAAATCACTGAATGGTGTGAACAAGGTCAAAGAAATAAATAACAAAACAACAAATAAAAAAATAAAAAATAAATAAAAATTAAAAAAAAATAAATTGATTCTAGTTTCACCATTGACATTAATGGTAAAAATAAATTGTAAAAGTTTTTTTTAATTTTTTCCCTATTTTTTTTCTTTTACTTTTTTCTTTTCTTTTTTTTTTTCTTTTTTTTCTTTTTTTTTTTCTTTTTAATAAAATAATTTGGTATTGAGGAAAATGAAACTTGTTGGTGTTTTCTTTGTATCTGTTTTCATCACAACATTGGCTTTGTGAATGACAAAGAAACATCATTTTTTTAAATTTCATTGAGGAAAATCTGGAATAGTCGATGAAATTATTTCTTTTTTTCTAATTCAATTTCTAAAGTTCAGAAAAGAGAATTTTTTATGTTAATAAAAAGCCTTTTTTTTTTTCTTTTTTTCTTTTTTTTTTAAATATCTAATTTGATGCAATCTTTTCATACACACATCCACATCCATTAAGGCAATAACTCTTACCAAATATGTTGTACTTAGAGGAAAATTTCTCTTATTAAATTAAACTAGCATTCTTCAGGTGCTAGAAATTTCAAACAGAACCCTTTATTACAATCACTGGGGTATATATCTCCATTCCTTTGTATAGAGCCTCTTCTGGTAGTCATGAGTTATCTCCCTCTAACCCTGTAAGTTCACCACTGCTGTAGACTGGTATTGAACCCACAACTCTTTGGGTTAAGTCATGACTACCAGAAGAGGCTCTATGCAAAGGGATGAAGATATCTACCCCAGTGATTGTAATAAAAGGCTCTGTTTGAAATTCCTAGCACCTGAAAAAGGCCGAAGCATACAACAGTCGAAACGTACAAATAGCAACAAAGATGAGGACAATAGTCCGAATAATGTAAATACTGTGAAAAGGCTCTGTTCAAATTTTCGTTATTACCCACACTGACTTACACTTTCGAGAAAGAAAAATCTTACCTACTAGGAACTGGGAGGGAAGACGAAAGATGAAAAAAACAGTCTGCATACATGGTGACAAAGGCTAGAATGATTGTGGGTAAGGACGGTGATTATAAAGAAAATAAAGACAATCAGTTTGGCGGGGATGATCATTCTTGCTGATGCATAGTCAGCCTAGATGAAAATAATGGAGGAGAAAATAATGGAAAATGACAAAAGATATGAATATGGAATGGATACTGACAGTCACTCCTGCTAAGAACAAATTTAAGAGAACACTGGGTAAGTTTATTTATACTTCTGCCCTCATACAAAAGATTGGGGAGAAATCTTTGTAAAGATTTCTGATAAAACCTCTAAAAATGAAAATAGAAGTCCAAATACTTCAGATTAATGGCAATATTTAACCTTTGAATTTCAGGGATTAAAGCCGGCACAAATTCTGTAATTTGATCAATATTTTATTCCCTTGTTACTCATATGATAAGTGTATAATGAGACCCAAGTTCACCCCAGCCTAATACATTTCACTGACCCACTGCTAATGATAGTGGGGGAAATGGTTGGTTCATTCACTACTCCAGAAAGTACCTGATTCTTCCTTTTTTATTTTTATTTAAATATTTCACTGCAAGCAAGGTAATAATACCACTAAGATGCAAGGGATTATTAAGGACAATAGATCAAAGGAAACTGATTTGTTTTGTTTAACAGTATATCAACTTCTTATGGGTTATTTAATATTCAGGGAGTTTTGAAATAATAAAAATGATGTTATTCTGCTTTCACAATTGAATACATGGTAAAAGATACTTAGCTTTTGTGTATGTACACTACCGGCCATAATTATTAGGCCACCCAAGTGTTTTAAAAAAATGTATTTCATACTATTTTTTAGTATTTATTGACAAGTGAATAATTGTAAATGAAAATAGAATGGTTCTTTTGTTAATACTGCACAATAACATGTACATCAAATGAATTTATAAATATTTAATAATTGCCTATATTGCAGTTTCATCAATGAAAAAATGAAGACAGTTTAGGGTAATTCGGACAAGTTCATCTTTGCTTCCTTGCCTTGTAAAATTTTTCAAAGTAATAATAAGAACCATTCTATTTTCATTTGGCAATAAATACTAAAAATAGTATGAAATAAATCATTTCTTTAAAAAAAAAAAAAAAAAAAAACACCCTGAGGTGTCTTAATAATTATGGCCAGTAGTGTACATGTTTGTGTGAAAATAATTACTAGAGGTGGTGATATGTCTGTTTTATGTTCTAGTTTTCTTACAGTTGTATTTTGGAATATTGTTTGATTTTTTTTTTTTTTTTTTTTTTTTAAAGAAATTACACAACAAAAGTGTATTGCTGATACTTTTTTTTTTTACAATTTTATTTATTTTTTTATTATTTTACAAAAATCTTATCTTCTGGTTGCAGAGTTTAGACTTTTTTTTAATCGCATTTCAATTATTCTTCTTCATTTGTTAAACTTGAATCTGTGAACTGTGAATCAAATGATAAAAAATTAGTAGGATAAATTATTTTATTTTATTTTTATTTTTTACAGAAAATTTATTGCTGGTATTTACTATAAAAATGTATTTTTATACTGTTTTGACCCCAGTTTGTCCATAGTTGGGACCCTAACAGATGTTATGACCCCAGCTCAGAGTGGACCTAGGAACGACACCAATTAAGTGGTTCCACACTCCTTAAAACCTCCCAATCAGAGACCTTGCTGCTAGATGGATTTTATCCTCATACCCAAAAATGAAACTGAGAAAATTTTGAGGAAAAAAGACAATAAAAATAACAGGATTCAAAGAGCCATTTTTATAGTTGACAGGAAAGCATGAAACTGGAAAAAAAGTTTCATAGATGATGGATACTATGTTTTACAAGAGTCAAAACTTGAGAATGCTACTATAACTTGTCTAGAGCCTGCTCAAGCCTCGTTTTCCTGACTTGGTAGAGTCTAAAATCTTTTAAACCATCTCATGGAAGAAACCTTTCTCACTGCTTTGTATCGTCTTTCTCACAAATGCAATGTCACAAGCTTGTTGCTATTTCCATAGCAAATGTTCAAGGAAACTCCATTCTTTAGTTTTACCAGTTCAGGCCTTTACAGGTAGAACTTGTCATGCTATGTCTACAGAGTAAAATCACACTCATTTCTTCAGTGTTCCCCAAATGTAAGGAGAATGTTTCTCTGAAAACTGTCACTCTGTGGACTGCATGGGTGCATCTGTGAAAACCAGTCGTAACTTTTTCAAGTTAAAGATCAGTTATTATCTTTCCTCTTTCTTTATATTTACTTTCTTTTCTTACATTCATATCACACCTCGTTCAGTAATTATCTAACTCTAGCCTTTTCTTACATGAAATTTAGTTAAAAAACAAAACAAAAAAAAACCTTGGGTCAGAAGTGTTGATTTGTTTTTGGATAATGTAGTCTTCTGATATCTAGTCTGTCCATCCAATTAATTTGACCTGGGCAAGATTGAATGCAATAAAAAATATAATTCCGTATTTTATTTACTTTTTGTTATTTCACATTCCATGAAAGCTTGTAAAGATGAAGCTGCGAAAAATAAAACAGGGGAAGTAACTCTTGAAAGATATTTTTAAAAATGTCTATGCAAGAGTTACTTCCCTTGTCAAGCTATTTTATTGCATTTGTTCAAATTCTCTAATTTAGCTTTACTCGCCTCGATTGCTTTAAACATCGTGGGTACCTTAAGATAAAAGAAACGGACAACCTACTCCAGGATGATCTCAGAAATTTAGTTATATTTGACAGTAAAAATGTCTGCACTTTTATCCATCTTTTAGTGGAAAAGATTTTCATTTTTTGGGAAACTATCTGGTTCGAAGGAAAGTTCTTGTGGTTTCTAAAGTTCTATAAACAGCAAGAATTTTCTTTCTAACCAGATATAAAAGGTTCCTGGAAAAATTATTTAAAATAAATGCTCATTTTGTTTTTGTTTTTTTTTTTTTAAAATTGTTGGAAATCTTTGCATCAATTTCATATTGTTTTTGGTTGTAATAAATGCTTACTATATATCATATATAAGCCAACTCCATTTATAGAACAACCCCTGAATTTAATTAAAAAAAAAAAAAATGAAACAAGACATTAAAAAACAAATTTGCAAATTTAAAATTTTCAGCATCTCTTGTTTGTGCACATATGTAAATGAAGCTAGTCTGATGAAGTCCTAAAGGATGAAATGCATCACAAAAACATTTTCCACTTTATCATACATCTTCCAATATATATATATATATATATATATATGTCATCCACATACAAGCCTGTTTCGTTGTATCACAGCTCATCAGTGTGGCTAGACGCATACACTTGCTTCTGGTCGGGATTGAAACTCAACCGATTTGGTGTCAGTCGGAGTCTCTACTCCCTAAGCCATCGGCGCATGGAATCAGAGAAGGGAAATTTTAACGTGTTGTGTATAAGCTGTCACCGAGAGAACTCAATTCATTTCTGAAGAGTCACGCATATAGCAGAAGTGGAAACTGTTTTTAAAATTTTCTCCAGAGAGCTCAATCGTAATGAGAGCATAATATATTAGTCATTCAGATAAAACTTAGTGGTGAATTAGTCATTTTAAAGCATGCATTCTTCGACCCCCTTATAAACAGAGAAAGGGGAAAAATTCTAAGCCCAGAGGTTAGCTTAGGTAAAGGAAGAGGTTGGGATGTATTGATTTTATTTAGGTTAGGCTAGAGGAAGGAATTTAGTAGTAATTTTCTCTTTGGTAGTGTGAGGTATGTGGCTTGAACCTTAGGAAATTACTACTAAATTCCTTCCCCTAGCATAACCCAGATAAAATCAATACATTCCAACCCCTTCCTTTACCTAAACAAACCTCAGGGCTTAGATTAACTCTGACATTTTTTTTCATTTATTTGTTTGAACATTATTTTCAATGGATTCTTGTTTTATTATAAAAAAAACAGTATATACTGAAATACAATATATTTATATATCTATATATATCTACTGGCCTGAATATTTGAGAAATCTTAAGAAAATATGCATTGTCTGGCAGGATTCAAATTTGCAACCCCTAAACCTCGGGAAACCATCAATTGATTTGATGTGTCTTAACCACTTGACCAAATTTTCTTAGCAAGATTTCTCAAATATTCAGGCTTGTAGATATATATATATACTGTTTGATTATAAAAAAATAAACAGTATCTGCTCAAATATGAGTATTCATTAAAAATAGGTCAGTTAATTTATTTTCTTTCTTTACATGCAGATATGAATATTATGAAAAATCAGGAATTTGTGTTTATAAGGCTTAATTAGGCTTTATCTGACTGCAAATTTTTTTTGTGGATAAGACATCTCAGATCAATTGATGGTTTTCCTTAGGTCTAGGAGTCACAGGTTCAAATTCTACCAGAAAACGCGTATTTTCATAACATGATTTCTTGAATATTCAGGTTAGTAGATATATATAAATATACTGTTTAATTATAAGTATCTACTCAAACTAATGTTCAAACAAAAAAATTATATATAGGGTTGAATATATGGATTAAAATCTGACAAGGTGAATAGAATAAGTAAAGAACAGCTAAGAAAAAAGTCTTTACTCTAACATGTTTCCTTTTAACAAGCTTCTTCAGAGATTTTTTTTATAAGTGAAATATTTGATTAAAGACACTTTATCCTACCTGTTCTTTTTATATATATGTCTAAAGTTTCACAAATTTTGTTGATAAAGTGTTCAATAAATATCTACAGCAACAGTTATATTAAAATTTTGAATGCATATCAATCTTCAGTTTAGTTTAACAAATCTTTTGCTGATCAGAGCCTAATATTGTATTAATCATTAACTAAATGCCTTCTTTTTTCTTTTTTTTTTTTATATAAATGCTATGTGCGTGAACTAAATTTTTAAATTTAAATCAGGTGTGTGAGAGAGGGACCCCTAATGATTCTCAAGCAACAATTGTTTAGTTGGACCCTCATATTTTGGAGTATCAATGAACGTCATTTAGAAAGAATAGTCACTGGATTATGGAAAAGAAAATCCTGGCGAGTTTTCAATATCTCAACCTGACCAAATCTTGTGGAGGAAAAAAAAATGTTTGTGTTTGGTAGGATTCAAGAAAGCAATTGGCCTGACCACTTGACCAACAGTAAACAAAAGAAATCTTTTTCTTAGCAAACCAGTCAACCAGTGTTTTTTTTTTTTTTTTTTTTTTTTTTTTTTACAGCCTGATCATGATTGCCTTTATTTTTTTTATTTTTATTTCTTTTTCATGTTACAAATGCACAGTAATTAATAATGGAATTGGGATGAGAATATCTTCTGCATGCAAAATCATCTTTAGTTCTATCACTTTTGGGACTCCATACTCATCATTGGTTCCAGATGTAGGCATATAAAAGACAATTATCTCATTTTGATGGTGATACATCACATGGGTCATGTGATGGACCACTGAATGACATTACTCTATACAGTGGCAATTATTTCCAGTTTGTTTACAGCAGCCACACCAGAGTGCTGACTTTATTTTTAGCCTGGGCCAAATGGCCTCGGCAGAAACCAAATCTATACAAGTCTATGGTTCTATATTTCTATTTCCCTTTGGGAATATATCTTTCCCAGATATAGAAAGAAACTCAAGCTCTCAGTCCTTGATTTGGGAAAACCTAAGATTTACTGTTTCCTATTTGTGGAATATGTCCTCACCTGGGACATAGTAGATGAATCTGCAGTCCTAAACATGGCTTCTCCAGATACTCTTGTTTCTCCATATTATATATAAAACCCTTCCTTTTTGTTTCTCTTTACACTCTGCTTTGCTGTGTAGATATGTGATATATTGTGAGACATGTATATATAGTTTTATGTATGTTTTAGTAGGATAAAAATCTTTCTGAGAACAAAATATGTTTGTCATTTTTTTCTTTTCATCCATTCTTACATATATGAATTATTTTGTTGTTATTATCACGGTTATAATAATGCCCATAATGAGAGAACTACAAATGGAGGAATAAATCTTTCTTCCATAGTTCTCTCTTGTTATACAAAACCTTTTCAGTATTGTGAAATTCTTCAAAGAATCAAAACGGGAATCACTTTCAGTATGGGATACATGTTTTTGGTGAAAATGAAAAGTCAGGAAAAGTACTTTGATCGCTGAATGAAGATTATATGAATTTACATGAACAAAAGTTTTTGCTAAAAAAATGTTGGTAATTTTTGCATCGATCCAAGTTATTATTTATAATTAAATATTATATTTTTATCATGAGAAGTAACTTTCAAAATTTATGCAATTCTTATATAGATATAGATATATATATATATATATATATATATATATATAAAATAAATCACAGTAAATTTATATTTCAGGCACTATTACCTAAAATAATCAGTTTTTACATTTGTTTATATCACTTCACTATAGATTAAGCATGTCAGATCATAAATATTAATTTTTTTTTTTCATTTAAATTTTATAAAAGTTAATATGCTAACCCAATTTTCTATATAAATTGTAAAATGTTCCCCACTTCCTACGAAAACCAAAACAAAATATGTTCTTATCATGTGAGTCCTTAAAATGCAAAATTAAAAATTTCAAATTATTTATCTGGAGTTCTTTTTTCAAATGTTACTATCAATTAAGCAATGCAGATGACAAACGTCAAAAAGATTTAACTTTTTCAATTTTAAGAAATGTCATGTGAGCATATTTTGTTTTAGCTTCTGTAGGAGGCCAATTTACAATGAACTTACATACTAAACTAGACCCTACCTCATTAACTTACAAAATTTAATAATTTTTTTTATATGTCTTTTCCTTGTTATTTCTGCAAATACTTACATGGCTTCTGCTCCAAACTTGACTCACTGGTACCCCCTATATATGAATTTACTCAAGCCACTCAAACCACAAGATTAACAACTAGGTCCCACCCTTTTACTGTGAAACCAATAAAATGTAAATGCAAATTCTACTCCAACAGCTTCTTTTCTTGCACTTCTCATCTGTGGAATTCCTTTCTGTTTACTTGCTTCACCGACAGCTAATCTCCAAGAATTTAAATGTAAAGTCAATAGTCATCTCCTATCTCACTAACCTGCATCCTCTCTCTAATGCTCTTTTCTCCATCCATTCCACTCTCATCCTTCTCTTACCCACTTCCTAACATCCCCTATAGCCTGTCTCTCTTTCTCATAACTTTCATCCTATATAACCCCCTGTACAACAGTGGCAGTAAAATGGGGCAATATGATTATAAAAAAGAAAAAAAATCCTATACTATTAATATGTGGCTATAAAGTGGGGGATCAATTATACGTTACAATCAATATATAAACTTATCCCTCACTTTATTTCTGGCTTCAGTGCCTATTATGCAACTCCACTAAAGTAAATTTTAATTAATCCTATAATTATTACATTACAGAAAATAATGTCTGATTTTTAGAATAAATCCTTTTGTGTTCTAATATATTATTATATCATAAGTTTCAAGAACAAAAATATTATTCATTCTTTATAATTAAAGTGTCCCTTTCTTAATTTTATATCAATTTTTTTCAGAGTTTAACTTTAAACATTATATACCTGTTGATCCATAAACTGACTGACAGCCCTTATTCACTGAAAAAACTTTAGTAAACTGAAATGATGCCTAAAGGTTAAATCCACTTTGGTAGAAAGGGAGACAAGATATTGCCATTGTTTAGAACACATCCGTTAAGCTGAGAAGAGGGAGTTTAATATCTTTAGAAATTTGTTAGCCAAGGTTGGTCAGTTCAATTCTTGGTAGAAGCACAAGAATCAGCATAGTTAGCACCCTCATTGTTCAGGTGAAACACACCTATTCCTAAGATAATGGACTCTCCCTCCTATATTAATAAGTTACCAGGAAGTTAACTCAAGTTCTTGGGAAGTTCATAGTAGTCAGAAGTTCTAGAGAGTTCTACTGGAGTTCAGTAGAACTACTAAGGCAGTTGATATTAGTCGGTAGTTAGCTGAATACTAAGGAGTAAGCTTTCAGTGGAAGATTACCAAGTTCCTAACATTTTGGGTACGTTAAGTCAATTAGAAGGAAGCATTCCAGAAGTTGAGTAAAGTATTAAGAAACAGGACAATTTCGCTAGAAACTAGGAAGAGAGTACTGGATTGCTACGTGCTGTCCATCCTTCAATATGGCAGTGAATGCTGGGCAATGTCATCAAAGATGAAGGAAAAACTTGAAGCAACTGAAATGTGGTTCTACAGAAGGATGCTGTGAATATCATGGCTCAAGCATGGGAGCAATGACGAGGTTTTGGAAATGATGGAAACAAAAAGGAAATTAATACTGAGCATCAGGAAGAGACAGCTGAAGTTCCTGGGACATGCAATGAGGAAGGAGGGCTTGGAAAATCTGATACTAACAGGCCAGATAGAGGTAAAAAGAGACAGGGGAAAGTGACGGATAACATATTTGAAGGACCTAATCAGGTGGATGAGAGAACGTGGATTGCATGGTGTAACAGAAGGCATGCTCAGAGCCACCAGGAATAAGGAAAAGTGGAAGGCCATGATCGCCTACGTCCTGAAGGGACAAGGCACATAGGAGAAGTTGATTAGTGACCGACATAGCACGATTATAACTTTCAGTGCAAAAACTACTCCACAACACTCATCTTGAACATGAAAAGAGATGTGGTTTTTTCACATTAATTCAAACTGGATCATAATGCTTCCCAGACTACTGTAAACTTTATCAGGGCTTGGGATGAATTATTCACTTGTGATTAGACAGGATGGCACTAGTTTCTGAAGTTTTGTAGTGTGTATATGAGTCTGGAAGATCAAGGTGATAGAGGATGTCCAGCTGAAATTGACAATCGCTATCTGAGAACACTAGTTGAATAAAAGCCCTGTTGAAGTGTCAGAGAAATGTCTCAGTTAAGGGATGACAGCATTTCAACAATATCAGACCGTCTCCAAAAAATTGGCAGGGTCAAGAAACTGTGTTTCACATGAATTCGGTGAAAGTCAAAGTTCAACATTTTGAAATGCTTCAAAGCTTCATCTACAAAGTTTGATCCATTCCTTAATTTAGTTGTGACTTTTCATAAGAAATGAATCCTTTATGACAATCATAAACAATCAACTCAATGGATTGGTTGTGACAACAAAGAACCCGAACATTTTTCAAAACCAGAATTCCACTAGCAGAAGATTATGGTGATTGTCTTGTGGTCCACCATTGGCATTATCTATTACAACTTTCTGGAATCTACCCAGAGCATCATTGACCAAAGTTTATGGCCAGCATAAAATGCACATGTTGGGGCTTACTAGGCAAGGTTAATTTAGGTTTGAATTTTACATGGCATGAGGCCATTTCCCAAAGAACCTCCTAACTAAATTCTTGCATGCCAACAATTATTCTTATAAGTATTGAAATCATTCATTAAACAAGCAAATGGAAAGTTGAAAGAAATTGACAAAGCATCAACTGTAACTACAAAATGTATTAACAATAACAAGAAATACATATATTACACAGACGTTGAAAGTGTCTTTCATGATCTGCATGAAATTGTATTAAAGCTTTTGAGGTAAGTTGGAATGTTCATTGTCGCTGAAAGATTTATCAGTGTGATAAGAAATTCATGTGAGGAATATTATTGATAAAAGAATTGTGCAAATGTGAGAGTTTGTGAATGACGTTCATCTTTGTAGTGTACAGAAGAATGAATTTGTAAGAGAATGTGGGTTGGACTTAATATTTTACATGATGTGCATGGAAGGATTTCTTGTGCCAACTGGCGAAAAATATGCCGCAAATTGATTAAATAGGCATTCAAACATCCTTACGATTTGGCAGTAAAAATGAGGTTCACTTACCTTGATTCTGATTGGCTAGTTCAAACCAATCAGCAAACAGCTTACATTTATTCAAATATACAATGGTTACAACAAAATTTAATACATACATATGCGTGAATGCGTGTGTATGTTTCAATACATATGTGCATGTGTCACACATTCAGTTAAGCTATGTGAGAATGGCACTGGTTAATCAGTGAGGTCTAATTCAGCTTCATGACAATGATTAGTAACATATCGCCAGGATGACATTGCAAAAACTCACTGACTTAGGATACTAGACTTTGCCATGCCCACCATATTTGTTGTATATTACGTTGGATCTGGACAAACAATGATCATCTTGAAAGACAATGAGGAACACGTATATATAAAAATATAAACTTATGTTTTTATTTTTTGTCAGTAATGCTTGTATGGAGCAGAAGTGCAGCTAAAAAGATGACATACACAAGGGAGCTGTTGTGAGTCAGAAACCAGCAGCTGTTCTCTGTTTTCAGATAAAAATTCTAAATTTTTTAGTTTTAAAACTCCCATGCATTTTTGCTTTTTCGGGTTGTCACTTTGACTTTCCATCTGTCAATCACACCCGGTGGTCAGTTGTTTTTCAAGCCAGTTGTTGCTTTTTTTCATTGCACTTTGACATCGTCTACAGCCAGATATATCTGTCAGTCACTCTTGTCCTTTGTTGACCTCACCTGCAGCCAGATGTGCCTGTCAGTTACTACTGCTGTCCAAGGTCATATATTACATATGACCCTGTTCTCTTCCCAAATGACTACCTCTTTTTTAAGCACCTTGACAATTTTTTTTTTTTAGGTCAAAAGACATCCCGTTGCAAAGTAAATATAGGAACTACATGAAAAGATTTCTTACCATGCAGATCTTTAAGGTTTTATTGTAAAGGCATAAATGAACTTGTACCTTGATGACAGAAATGTATACATGTTCAGGGTGTGTGTTTTGATTTAAACACTGTTTAACACCTTCCTCAACAATTATTTTGGGAAAAATGTTTCATTTTCGGACATATTTTTTTTTAATTTGGCAGACCTAAAGGAGACTACCACCACCTTTAAATTTGTTGTTTTTCTTTTTTACTTTTTTCAGTGCAGTCTTATCGATTGTTACATAAAGTTTTTGTTTATCAAAAAAAACTTGAAAGACTTTCAATATTTAAACAATTTTAGTGGGGGCTCACTTCTTCATACAACATTATAGTAAATCGATCCTCCATTTTGGAACCACTTGCGTTGGAGTCACTTTGTTTTAGTTTTTTTGAGACGAGTTGTTGCTCTTGTTTTTGTCTTTTTCAAGTTTTCTTTAGTTCTTACAATGACATCTTCCTTGGAAACTCCAAGAATGGCTTCATTCAAAAATTTCGCAAAGAATTCAGTAGTTGAATATGCACAAACAAAAAAGTCAATTGCACCTGATCGATTTACTATAAGGTTGTATGAAAAAATGACCCCGCTCCCTCTAAAATTGTTTAAATGTTGAAATTTTTACAAATTTTTCAGAAAGTAGGGTTTAATCGATAAGATTGCACTGAAAAAGTGAAAAAAAACCAAAAAAAATTAATATTCAACCAATTTACAGGTGGTGGTAACGTCGTACTGGCAAGTGATTCCAAAATGGAGGTTTGATTTACTATCATGTTGTCTGAAAAACTGAGCCCACCCCGCAAAAATTGTTGAAATATTGAAATTTTTCCAAATTTTTTTTGTCAATCAGAAAGTTTAGCTTGTAATCAATAAGATTGCACTGAGAAAAGAAAAAAAAGAAAAAAAGTAAAATAACAAATTTAAAGGTGGTGGTAGTCTCCTTCAAGTCCACCTTTAATTTTTATACAGAACATAAGCATTCCATACCACAATATAAAAGATTTTTTTTGACTGCTTCAGGAAGACTAAGAAATTGGATTCGTTTCAAGCTCAGATGGGAATAAAAAGATTAAGATTGACATATAAAAATGTTTCTAGCTGTTTTTTTGAATATTAACTTTTAGACATGTTTATTCATCCATGGCTAAACAAAAATTTCAGTAAAAACATATACATATCTATGTGAGAGAAGAGGTGACACATTAATTCAGAAATAAAAGTTGATTCCAAAATCAGGCAAATTTTTCGAATAACCTAGTATTTATTTGGATGGCTATCCTTCTTTTTGTTATGTTTATAACGATATTTTCAGAAAAAGATTCATTCCATTCACTTTTTTATATTCTACTGTCATCATAATCTATTAATTTTCACTGTAAAATTTGGTCTTTTATAATCTAAATCTAAACTTATTTATAAATGGAACTTTGTGTGTGTGTGTCTGTTACCTATAGGCTGAATCAATTTTCTTGAAAATTTACACAGCTGTACTATAAGCGTCTGCGAGTGTTCTTAGCTAGGTTTTGTGTTGAGGTAGACCCGATAATCGAAAAAATCGGGTTATAGAAGGAGTGGTTCGATTTTAATCAAATTTGATAAACTCATAGACAAAGACATAAGAAACGATATTCAGAAGTTTCAAGTTTGCAGTTCTTACAATAGTGCAGAAAATCGATTTTATATATATATATATATATATATATATACAAGGCAAGATGTTTGTGTGTGTGTGTCTGTTTATCTGTCTGTATGTCTGTATTTTTTTCAGCCTTTTTATTTTAGTTTTTGCTTCAGGTTTGGCTCTAAGTAGGTATAAGTGTAGTTCTTAGTCTCAGCCATGATGCCATTTACTCAGAGGACTTATTTAGCCTTCAAAATTCAGTTTACAACGAAAAAAACTTATTTGATATCGATACCAGGAAATCAAAATTTGACTTAGATCCATTCATTTTTCTTTCAGTCTATGGTTTCGCTTTAACTGGAAACAACTATTGCTTTTTAGTCTTTCGTGCCAACATCCAAAAAGTCTGAGCTCCAGGACCATGGATTAGTTTTAAAGCTTTCATTACACCCGAGCAATGCCGGGCTATACTGCTAGTAAAACTTAAAATAAAAATCTGATATTAATCATAGGTTTCTTTTAAAAAAATTCAATATTATTAGAGAACTCATGATAGTCTATAACTTATTAATGCCAGCTGTCCAAAAATTCAACTTCTTAATAAATTGATTAAATGACCACAGTTGGGAAACAGAGCGTCATTGTAAACTCTGCAATCCTTTCATTAGCTGCATCATATGTGCTTCACCAGGGCTACATACATTTTTAAATTCAGCACTTTCTTCTAGCCTGGATGACAGTCAAGGCTGAAGAGTCCAGTCTACCCTATTATTTAACTCAGAGGTAGAGAGAGAAAAGATGGATATTTCTTATTCTAAGCTGTTATCCATTACATTACCCACACGTTTATAGGTTAAATCAAATTTGGCTTTTTGTCTAATATCAAAATCAAGAGAGCATTGTGAATTCAATTTTTCAAATTATTATTTTGCTGCCCAAAATTTCAAGTTATATTTGCAGTATGAGTTAAGTCAAAAATTCGTTTTTTTCTCATATGTGTTACTCTGTTTCATGTGTAAACCTGCCTGCTTGCTTGTGTTTACACACAGAATTGACAACTTTATTTTTAGTCAAGCCAGAACTTGTTTTACAAATGCTATTAATTTTGTTTTTTTTCTAAAAAGAGTTCAACAAAGAGTGAGTCAGTGACTGTTAGAGAGAGGAAAGAAGGGGAGGGAAATTTTAAAAAAAATGAATTTTATCAGCTTGTCTTCCTTTCTGTTCAAGTGAATATGACAATGATCTAAACATTAAGGTTTCTATGCGAGTATCAAGTTCTTTGGGGGCTCACAGACAACTCATGCCATTTGTATTCTTACTGAGTACAACCGTTGACATTTTATTCATATTCAGCTAATGACAACGTCTACTTATAATCTTAACAAAAGAAAAAAAAATCCTGACTTTTGTACAACCTCTTTGCTTCCCTCACCTTCTACCCCTAACAATACAATTTTTTCACAGAACTTGTTCACTTATAATGCAAGCCCTGCATACATTTTAAATAATACGAATTTTAAACCAAATAACATTATTTTATGATTCTGAAGCTTTGGCTTAAAATGGAAAAATTTGCATACGAATAACATCAGACAGATTTCATTGCTCTCTTTCTTCACATGAAAATTGATTGAAAATGTTCACAGATTATGAATTAAATATTAGAAAAAAATGATTTAAGTATTTAAAAATGAATGCATGCACACAGAAATTTACTAAATTCCAAAAGCCATGATTTTGTCTTTTTCAAAAAGTGATGCATCAAATCCAAAATCTTAGAGCTCCTTCTCTCAGAACTTCAAAAATACCTTCATTTTCACTGCAAAAATTTGAAATAACTAAATAATTATTAACATGCAGGTGCATTTAATAATAATAATAATCAAAACTACATAAAAAGTAACTTTTTTTTCCTTCTTTTAAGGTTTTCTTTCCTTCCTTTTTGGACATTTGGGGTTGAAACATTTTGTTTTCTTGTTTCAAAACGTTTGCACCAATCTCAACCAAAATAGGCCTGATATATTCCAAGGTGGAACGTTATTGATAAGAAGTTTTGGAGATGTTTTGTAACTCTTAGAAAATTAAGAGATTTTTTCATGTTTTATAACATCTAAAAGCCACCAAAATACAAAAATGGACTTTGCTATGATACTTGAAAGGTGTAAATTTTTTTCCTACTTTTAAAAAAATGCAAACCTAACTCTGCCACTGACTTCATCTAGGTTAACAAATCTTATTAAAAAGAAACTTGTGGAACTGCCCAGAATGGAGTGATGAAAAAAATCCCATGTAAGTTAATTTTCTTTTTTATATTAATGATTTTTAGATAATTTGGATTATTATTGATTTTGGCATTCAAATGAATTCAGCTTTCTAATAACTCAGTTTTTTTTCTTTACATTTCTTTGTCTAGCCTCATATTATGATTGCATCCTTTTTAAGCATCCCGTCTAAAGTTGTGAAACTAAAGTGCTAGTAGCCAAGAATTATTCTTAAGGAATAGATGAAAATTTTTTTTCTGGAATTTAAATAAATTCTTTCCTTGATTCTTTGAGCTTACTGAACTCAGAAATTCAAATGTATTTATAAATTTTTAGTTATTAATTTAAATTTTGATGAAATAAAGTATATTGCATTTAAGATGTTTTCATTTCCTTTCTTATACAAAATTGTCAAATTTAAAATATTAAGTTTAAACTTTTATTAATATACTTATTGTAGTTTCACAAATAGTAAGTTTTATTGGGAACATTATACTTCAATTTTTATTTGTGGTAAAATATGTATATCTTGAATATGAGGCTTGGTAAAGTTGACAAATTCTAGGTCTTATTTCTCAAAAATGTTTTATTTTTTATTTATGTGAAAAAGTGTGCTAATAATATGAAACTCGGTAAATAAATCTAAGGGAGACAATTCAGTGTATGAAATGCGGAAATTATTTTGGAAATGAAAATCAAGGATAACCAATATTTCTGGTTTGAAACAAATTCTCTATCCTTTTGGAGCAATAAGAAAGTTTACTTTTCAATGTGCGTTGTGGTACAGTGGATATCGGCTCGGAACGAGAAACCGGGGAGCCGAGTTCGAATTCCAGCTGAATCCATTGTATTCACTTATGCGCAAATACCCTTGGGAAAGGTATTAATCCGTCTCTACCTTCCAGTTATGGGTTAAATAGCAGGACAGATTGGGTTCTATAGCCTTGGTCGGCAACCAGTCTACCGCATAAAGCAATGGCAACCTACTGCTGGATAATCTTCTGCCCAGTCAGTCATGTCTCTATCGAGACATGATCGCCCAAGCGTGTATCACGTATGGCACTCAACTGACTGACTTTTCAATAAAAAATGGAAAAGGCAATTGTTATTTTTTTTTTTTCCTTTTTTTTCTTTGACTATTTATTGTTGCTTTTTATCACAACACTAAAGTTGTTATATTTTTATGGCTGTTCAAGTAATTAAACTCTAAAGATAAAATTTGAATTCTCACCTCATATCTTGGGAACTTATCTGACCTGGACATTACTTCCACCAAACTGGTAGGTTTAAAGATTGCTGGAATGAAAACAATAAAAGATGAGAGAAATGTGAGTTGAAAATGATAACAAAAATAAATACCCTAAGAAAGTAGTCTTCTTTTTATGTGCCATGTCCCTTCAGAACCCGAATGATCATGGTTCTTCACAACATTTTTGTTCCTTGTCTTTTGTTGCTCAAAGTAAATTTTTTACCTTTTTGAACTCGCTCCCATATTCTTGCTTTCCTGACGGCTACAACCTCCAGAAATTTAAATGCAATGTCAATACTCATCTATTAACCACTGGACTCTAGCTCTCTCCCCATCCCCGTATATCCTTCCCTTTCTCTCCATCTATGTATCTGTCATCGCACCTGCATTCTCAGCTTTCTATTGCTCCTTTCTAACTAGTTTGTATTCCTCACCCTTTTCTAATTAATCTTTTTACATTTATGTAGCGCCCCCCCCCCCCCCCCCCGCTCATCAGTGGCATTTCTGCCTTGCTCGGGGTGAAATGATTAAAAAAAAAAATTCTCCACTTTGTCCCAGTTCTGCCAACCCATTCTGTCAAACTCAATTTACTGTTTCCCCAGTTGTTTCTCTTGTTTTCTCTATATTCTGTGAGTGTTAAATTCTCTAGGTCCTCTTTTCTCATTATGTTGTGGAGATTACCCTCATCTATTCTGCCTGTTAAGTTAGGCTGACTAGGACTATAAAAGGAAGGACATGAGCTCTTTCTCTCTCTTTATCTTTTTGTTTTAGAATAGGGTAGATAAAAGACTTGTCTAGTCTTTCCTTTGAAGAGACTTACTCACACAGCCATCTCATATCTTAAGCATACTTGTCTACTAAATTTTAACTTGCATGTACACACCACACACACATTTAATAACCCATTTAAACTGTTCTCTTTCTTTTCAGCTATCTGTATACACAGTAGTTTATTTTCTCTCTTCTTGTATTGTTATCAATTATATATATGTAATATTCCTTCTTCAAAAATTCTCAAGTATAGCTTTGTCCATAATAAAGTTTTTCCCTGTCATAATCCATTTTCACCATTTATAAGTCTACCATTCATCCAGGCATTGAATACTGTTGCCATATCTGGTCAGATGCTCCTGCTATTCATCTTGAGGTTCTTGACAAAATCCAAAGAAACATTTGCAAAGTAATTGGTTCTGACTTGGCATTTCAACTTTAGTCACTTTCTCATTGACATGACATGGCTTCCATCTGTCTTTTCTACAAATATTTTCATGGCTTCTGCTCTGATGAACATTTTTCTATGGTGCCCCATCAGCATGAATTTAAGCATGCTACTAGATTGGCATCTAGGTCCCACCCATTTATTGTCAAAATAGTTAAATGCAACCACACTTCTACTCAAACAGTTTCTTTTCTCGCACTACCCACCTGTGGAACTCACTTTCATTTACTTGCTTTCCTGATAGCTACAATCACTAAAAAATTTAAATGCAACATTAATTGCCATCTCCTATCTTCTTGAATCCCATTCATCTTTTATCCTTTCTACAATACCCATTGTACCCAGTCTTTTCTTTCACTGTAACCCCACTGTGCACTAGTGGCAGTCCTGCCTTGCTTGGAGTGAAATGATTAATAAATAAAAAAAAAAACATGGACCTCTGCAATGTGTTCGAGAAACTTCAGCTGTCCCTTTGTGGTTGTTTGCAACAGTTTCTTTGTAGCTACTTTTTTTCTTTTAAACTTCCTTATTGCTCACACGTTCAGTTCATGGTATTCTCAGCATTCACTTCAATTCCCAGTTGAATTCCTTGCATTCACTTATGCACAAATACTGTTTGGAAAAGTATTAATCTGTCTCTGCCCTCCAGTTACCCTCCAGAGAAATTGAGAATCTGGGTTCAAATTCCAGTTGAATTCCTTGCATTCACTTACACACAAATACCCTTGGGAAAGGTATTATTAATCCATCTCTTTCCTCCGGTTATGGGTTAAATAGCAGGACAGATTGGGTTAAATAGCAGGACAGATTGGGTTCTATAGCCTTGGTCGGCAACCAGTCTACCGCAGAAAGCAATGGCAACCTACTGCAGGATAATCTTCTGCCCAGTCAGTCATGTCTCTTTCGATACATGATCGTCTAAAGCGTGTATCACGTATGGCACTTAACTGACTGACTGAATATAATAGTTGAAAACAATTAAAACGTCTACTGGGCATAAAGAGGGGTATCGGTTTTGTATTGTTATGAAGTAATAAACTGATCCCCCACTAATTACTACATTAATATAATGATATATTATAATTCATCTTTTCTCACTTCAGCTATGGGCTAAATGGCAGGATAGATTGGGTTCTATAGCTTTGGTCGGCAACCAGTCTACTGCAGAAAGCAATGGCAACCTACTGTGGGATAATCTTCTACCCAGTCATGTCTTGAAAGAGACATGATCACCCAAAGTGTGTATTACATATGGCACTTAACTGACTGACATTACATTCACTTATGTGCTAATACCACTGGGAAAAGTATAAATCCAACTTCTCGTTTTTCTTAATATGCATGCTTATTAAGAGGCACGGAAGGCTAATGTTTTGTGGCTCAGATCAAGGAATCAAAAAGCCGAGTTTGAATTCCAGTTGAGTTCATTACATTCACTTACAAGCTAGTACTCTGGGGAACATTTCTCTTCTCCCAGCTATGGGTAAATTGTAGGTCATACTGGATTCTATAGCCATGAGTGGCAACCTGGGTAGGAGAAGGAGAGTTCTGAATTCAAAATGGTAAGTTAGCCTGATGAAACATACTATGCAGCTAAATGAAAGGATTGTACACATTGACTCGATGATCCCAGTTACAGTCGATTCCTTTTTATTTTTAGACCTTCACAGCTGGGGCCCACCATGCCACATGCACAGCATCATCTAATCTGCATTCCCTTTGTATTCCATTAGTAAGGAAGATGTTCCACTCAGCTTATTACTCAGCACTACTACCTGCTAGCTGTTCTCTCCTCTGACTTAACTCTAGTAGTTCAAAGACATGGACTGGCTTTTAAAATTCAATATTTCTGAAACCAAACTAGTAATATTCCGCCATTGCCGAGCAAACCCTGAATTTTCATCTATCATGTTTCATGCCTTACAGAATCCATCGTTTATCAACATACCAGTTCTTCTACAGAAAACCCTAGTAATATAAAAATTTATGCTGGTAGTACTAAGAATTTGCTGAAAAAAAATTTTGTCAACACACTTTTTCATTTAATAATAATAAACAGAAATAAAACTTCTCTATTGAAATATTTTTGGTACCTAAAAGAAACTAATACAACTCCTATAATAAAATAGAAAGTTAAAAAAAAAAAACCTAGAATATGTAAGTCTTCAAATAACCCATGCTCCTTGTGCCTATATGAAAAACTATATATTATGAAATTTCTTAAGAATAAAAATCTATTCAATAAATGTAATGAAATAATTGTCATATGTAAACATTGTAAAATGTTCACCTTAGGATATGGTTAAAAATTCTTCATAAAAGAATATATATATATATATATATGATAATGTTTTGTATTATAATATAACAGTAATTAAATAGATATTAAATTTTTTACAAATTAAGAGTTTATGAAAAAAATGGAAAAAAATTAACTCGGAACCAAAATAAAAACAGTATAATCATACTCCAAGGTCCTTTTAATTCAGATCAAAAATATATTTTTTTTTCTTTTTTAATTTAAAAAAATGCCGGGATACAGAAAAAACTAAGACAATAATTTGTAACAATAATGGATATATTGCACCAGAAGAAAACAGTCTAGATGGTGGCTCATTTACCTGACACTTTCCCATTAAGATTGAAGAAAGAAAGAGAATGTGTATTCCCTAAAAATATAGCCTATATTTTCAAATTTAAAAATTGAATTGCATTCTGATTAGTTAAATTAAACCCTACACATAAATTTTTCTGTCTTCCCCCATCCATATCAACTGTTTAAATAACAGGCGTATTGTTTTATACATTCAAATAATAATCATTATCACAGCTATAAGTCATCTTTGCCTGATGACAATGGTAAAATGTTGAAACATTGAAATTTCCATGTTACAATGTAAATTAAATTAATTTTAAATAAAAAAACAAATTTTAATTATATTTTGCTCTACAATATTTGTTGTATTAAGCACTTTTTAAAAAAAAGTAAAAACCAGAGAACTTGTAATTCTAAAACTGTGGGTTCTCTTTACCTGGATATATATATTTTCTAAACTATATATTTTCTAAACATATACTGTTAAATATAAGAGACAATGAATGTCTATTATGTTTAATTATGAGCCATCCTAAACATCGTATTTTGGCTTTAATTTCAGTTGAAAATAAAGATGAAAATTCTCCAACATTTGGATAATTTTTTATTAAGTTGGTTCTAAGCTTTCGGCTCACATGCGCCATCTTCAGAGAGGTTACAAGGACGTTGCCACTTATATTTAACAGTATATGTTTAGAAAATTATCTGCTGCCTCAATACACTAAATATATATATATATATTGATTGTTTAATACTAAGTTTTTGGTTCTAATAGGGTTAGACCAGTACACATTTGTATTAAAAAGTGTTCTATAAAATTATACTGTAGAACTTTTGAATATTTTTCATTTTTAAATGAGTTATTTCGCTATCTTGGTTTCTACTATGAGTAGTGTCTTCACGGTAAAAGGTAAAATCAGTTATAAAAAATCGCCTGAAGACACCACTCATGGTAGAAACCAAGGTAGTGAAATAACTCATTTAAAAATGAAAAGAACAAGAAATACATATAAAAAAGACAGAACTGCCTGCATATATTTTTCCCTTTAACCTTTTTGGTCAACACCTCATCTGAAGAATCATTGGCAACTTAGTAAAATTTTAAGATTTGCAAAGTGATAAAGTTTTGCTTTTATATGTAGTTAATCAATTTACATGCCTGTTCAGATATTGTATCTCTGGTACTAATAATAAACCCACTACATATATTGGTTTTACTACAACCACGCTCTCCCATAGACTTACCTGCCATCTTTCTGATCATAGTTCAATTAAACAACATTTCTTTGAAAAAACATAGCCACATATATATATATATAATATTAGACAGATTTTAGTCGATAACACAATAATACTCACTCATACACACAGTAAAAAGAACCTTCAGATATTGGAGGCCATCTACATTAAATCAAAGCAACCCACACTTAATAAAATTACATTTCAATCTGGTCACAACACATTAAATTGTATTTAGACATATGGTTCTGTTAACATTTCGGTCTCTCATGAAGTCATAGAACCACATTACAAATTTATGGACTGCGTCTGCTATTCAGTGACTGTTATCGTTGCTGAACAATGTTTTATGCCAACACAAAATCATCTTTGATGGTGGATGTCTTTGTTAACATCCCTGTAAGCTATCTGAAGATGACTCATGTGAGCTGAAAGCTTAGAACCAGCATAATTAAAAAATGTCCGAATGTTGGACAATTATTGTCTTTATTTTCACCTGAAATTAAAGCCAAAATACGATGTTTAGAATGGTTCATGATTAAACATAATAGACGTTCATTGTCTGTTATATTTAACAGTACATGTTTTGAAAATTATCTGCTGCCTCGATACACTATATATATATATATATATATATATACACACACACATACAGCAAATAATAAAAAGAATAATTTTGAATAACTTTGCTGAACAGTTGGGTTGTCATTGGTGAGGAATTATGCAAACATTGCTGATACAAAAGGACTATTATATACAACTGTAGTTTCTGTCACTAAGATTAGCTTATTGAAGGTTTCCTTTATTTAAATCCGTAATATTTTTTCTGTCATTTGAGGCAACTTATCAGGGGTGAAAGAGTACAAGTTGTTAGCCATCTCCCAGGTAGTTTTTTTTATTCTTTAAGTGGCAAGAACATGATACTGATTTACTCAAACAATAATCAAGCCTGGCCTGATGCCAGTTTCTCTTTCTTTCTTTTTTAAGTAGCCAGCACGGATAAAACTGGTTATCAGTGGCTTCTTTTTATTTATTTTATCTCACTGTGTGCTTGCTCAATACATAAGAACAAAAGAAAAGGCCAAAGAGATTTTTTCTTATTAGTATTTTCACATTAGTCAAGTAAGATAGTAAAGGGAGATAACTGAGCCCAAAATTACATGCTTTGTCGTTATTGTTGCTGTAAACAGATCCCATAATTCCCACTTGTTTTCTTATCTGGTTTTATAACAGGGTTAACTGGGAAAAGATATGAACGGCATACACACACTCAGTAAAGGTATGTAACAAAGAAAGACTTCCATTTGCTCAATGTAACTTTTTATATTTTCTTTTTCTGGTGTATGAAAAAATAACCTCCTTTCTTCTTTTTTATGCCATGTCCCTTCAGGACGTAGTCAACCACGACCCTCCACATCTTCCTGTGTCTTGTTGCTCTTAATATATGTTGTCCTGTTATTTCTTCCATATCCTGCTCTACCATCAATTTGTTTAAGCCCATCAAGTATGTTATAGCGGGTATCTCTTATTCCCTTTCTAGTTGTAGTAGGATTCCGTAGCAGGTTAACGGAATTTGGCCTTGTGGGAAGATAGCCCACTATAATTCATAAAATGATTATAAACTCAAGAAAGGCAATTTTGAGTACAAAATAACATTCGTATATATGCATAGCAATTATGTTTTACAAATAAAACAATACTTGAAATAAAGGTCCAACGGAAGTTAGAGAGAGTTCATGGCAAAATAATAACGAGCTGAACGGGATAAAAGAATGTTCATTGAAGATGTAATGCTGAATGGGGGAAAAGGCTTAGTAGTGGGATTTATGTTCATTTTGAAGTTGCCGATTCCCAGGTCAGTGAGTCAGCAAGTTGGTATGTGGAATGTCTTTGAAAAGGTCGGTTAGTACTTTTTGAGAACAGGGAGAAAGGAAGAGGTCAACATAGTAGCCGCTGGACTTAGGTCAAGGGAGAAACTAATTACACTCTTCTCCTTTTGTCCTTCTGTCTGACAAAGCGTTTGTGTCTTTGCTTTTTATATCGGCATTTTGGATCAAAACAGCTAGTTTCGAATTTCATACTTGAATTTGATTCCAGGCTTCCCATTGGCTGGTTAATAAAAAATGGTAATTTGATATTTGACTAATTTTTATTTTTCAACCGGAACATCTGCGCAAACTTGGATGCGCATGACGATTTTTATTCATTTGCTTTTTAGTTGTGAGAGAGCACACATCCGGTTCATCACTTTTGTTCGGTCGGTATCACCACAATGTCATATACTGTTTTCCCCTGTCTCTCTTTTTCTCTATCCCTCTTGTGAGTATCAGATTCTCCAAGCCCTCCTTCCTTGTTGCATGTCACAGAAACTTCAGCTGTCTCTTCCTGAAGTTAAGTATAAGTTTTCTTTTTGTTTTCATTCTCTTAAAAACCTTGTCGTCGCTCATATGTTCAGACCATGATAGCCTTAGCATCCTTCTGTAGAACCACATTTTTGTTGCTTCGAGTCTTTCATTGATCTTTGAGGAAATTGTTTAGCATTTGCTGCCATATAAGCGAACAGACATCACATAACAGTCCAGTATTCTTTTTTTTGTTTCTAGCAACATTTTCCTGTCTCTCAATCAGTCGGTTAAGTGCTATATATGATACATGCTTGGGTGATCATGTCTCAAAAGAGACATGACTGACTAGGCAGAAGATTTTCCTGCAGTAGGTTGCCATTGCTTTCTGCAGGTCGACTTGTTGCCAGCCAAGGCTATAGAACCAAATCTGTCCTGTTATTTAGCATAATGGAGGGGGAAAAGATGGATTAATACCTTTCCCAAGGATATTTGCGCATAAGTGAATGCAAGGAATTCAACTGGAATTTGAACTTGGCTCTTAGATTTCTTGTTCCGAGTCGATATTTACTGCACCACAACATACATCCTGTCTCTCAATACTTTACTCAAATTTTGAAATGCATCATTCGCCATGCCATTATACCTTCAGATCTCAGTGTTGCACTTCCTGTCCTCTTCCCACATATTTAAATTCCTGGACCTGTTATTGATATTTAAATTACATATCCTTTTTTTTTTTTTTTTTTAATCGTATCACCCCGAGTGGTAACGCCACTGATGTGCAGGGGGCTACGTAATAGTGAAAAGATTGGTAAAGAGAAAGCCGGAAACCACATCCTAAACAGGGAACAAGGGATGAGCCTCTTAACCTGTTCAATAGACATGGATGGAGTGTGAACCGGGCGATAGATAGATCTATCTAGTCCAATAGCTGTCTAAATTTCTGAAATGAGGTATTATAACTATTTACATCATTCTTTGTCTGGCTTATAATAAAGTTCCCTTATCAGTTTCCTCCAACTTATATCACCTGAAGAAGACCAGTGTGTACAATGGCTGAAACGTTGTGAATATGGTTGGTTGGTTGGTTGTTTTTGTTTTATGGCAAATCAACTTCGGCGGGTCATTTATTGCCAACTAAATTTTATTTATTAATTGCTGGCAATACCTTTTTTTCCCCTTTCAACAATTTTATTGTTGTTTTTATATAAGTTTTGTATCTAGTAATACTTTTTCTTTTCGAGTATCAAGATTCATTGGGATTTGTTTTTTTTTTTTAAGGGCAGGGTCCCCAAGTTATTTAACCCTTAACTGGAGGGAAGGGATGGATTAATACCTTTCCCAAGAGTACCAGTGCTTAAGTGAATGCAGAGTATTCAACAGGAATTCGAACTCAGCTCACCGATTTCTCTTTCTGAGCCGATATCCACTGCACCACAATGCACATCTGTCACTAAACACTTACAGCACCTGGTATTCCCAAGCGGTCACCCATCTAAGTATTGACCAGGCTCAACATTGCTTAACTTCAGTGATCGCGCGAGAACCGCTGTATTCAACGTGATATTGCCGTAAGCCTGTGAATATGGCATTAATGAGAGGACAACAGTCCAAACGATATTAATAATGTAAATATCTAAGCTACTGAGATATTTACTCATATTTTTATTTATTTTCTATTTTCTTAAGGGTAAGAAGGAGATTAACTGCATCTAGGGACATATGACAGGTGATGATGGCTTAAGTTGTACATTCTAATAGCTTGACTCTTTTATTGCTCTTTGCATAGATTATTTCTTGGGCATGTTCGCCAGTGATGATTGTGTAACTCTGAAAGTAGGAAGGCCACTTAGGGGCTGAGGAGGGTGGGGCAAACTCAAGCAGCGTCTTCATTTTCATATTCTACATCACTATCATATACAAACCTTAGGAATTAGTTTGAGTATAAGTATGTTACTTCCCTAAATTAAACAGAATAACTTTTCATTCATAGTAGTGGAGTCCTAATCTATTCTTGCCCTCTTTTCCACTCTCAAGCTGTTGAAACACAAGAGAGGTTAATTTCAAAACAAAATCAATTAATACTAACGTCATTACTAGCAGAACAGTCTGATTTGTCTGCTCTGATTTTTTTCCTCTACAAAACTTTTTCGAAGCACAAAAAATAAATGCAAGAAAAAAAATTGGAGACATTATTTCTAATTAACGCCTTCCTTCAGATATGAAAATATGACTCTTTCCCTCCCTAAAAACATGTCTGTTTCTATCTATCTGGTTGTTTTTTGTTCGCTTTTCTTTTAAAGTGGTCTCTGTATGTGTCCTTATAAAGCTAAATGTAAAAGAAAACACAGAGGGAAAAGTGCTGAAGATCAAATCTTATCAAAATCAGACACTGATCAGTTTCATAAATTTTTGAAACATATAAGTAGTGGAGGGCAAAAGAAGGGCTAGACAAAATTCTGACGGGTTGTGGGTGGGGGCTTGGTCCCTTCTGCCCCACTTCCATAGAATCACCACTGCATGTTGCTGGGGGTGGTCTCTTTCTTATCTATTTCAATCTTATTTTTGTCCATGTTTTTATTTAGAACTTATGTAAACAAAGATTAGCTTCATGTGAGGAAAAAGAATGCAAGAAGATTTCTTGCGTTCAAAATTTTTATGCCGCCCAATCTACTTTTTGCTTTTAAATCTTTCATTCAGTGAGATTTTGATGGGTCACCACCGACTATGTAACAATGTCTCCCTGATTACAGGGATTAGCCTAGTTTTGAAACTTTTAAAACTCTTCAACTTGAAATCAACATCATCACTTGATAGGACACAGTGTTGAAACAAAATGGCTACTTTTGTAGTGATATTATATCATATTTGTTACACATTATATATATATAACCTACAGCCCCACCCCCAAGATATTTCATGGGTAGTTAAAAAAAAAATTATATATATATCTGTGTGTGTGTGAATATATGTTTCTATGTGTATATATTTGTCTATATGTGGAGATATATATATTTTTTTTTAATAAATTTTAATGTTCATTGTAAAGTGAAGCTAATAGTCAATCAATTATGCTGATTTCTTTTTTAATCAAATATTAACATTAATGCCCCAATAAATTATTTTTAGAGTCTGTTCTTATGTTCTTCAAACTAGAAATTACTTCTATTTTGATGGGGTCACCACTGACTATGTAACAATGTCTCCCTGATTAAAGGGATTAGCCTAGTTTTGAAACTTTTAAAACTCTTCAACTTCAATTCAGCATCATCATTTGAGAAAACACAAGTAGTGTTGAAGCAATATGGCTATTTTTGTAGTGATATTATATTTATGTTATAAATTCTAAGCAAATATTATTCACTTTACTTCGTACTGAACACTTCTTTCAGAAAAGTGCTTTTCTTTTTAGTGGAGGGGGGATACAGAATCTTATTCCATCCATAACTACCCTAAATATACTTGGTATATATAAATATATATATATATACAAACCCTAATGCTGTTTAGTGCCAAAATTACTGCTTCTTTAATCAGTTTACTAGTGGAAAGGCACTTTAGGTAAGCAGATTTTTTGTCATTAAGTGCTTGATAGGGATAGAGCAATTAAGCAGACATACACTTAAGCATGGTAAAAAGAGGTCACTTGCAAATCCTTTATCACTTAAGAAACAACATTCATTAATAAAAAAATCTCTCACACACAAAAGTATCAAATTATACCAAACTTCATATAAATATAAAAAAATTGGAAAACAGCAGCAGACAAAACAAAAACCCTGAAGAATGAAGACATTACAATAATTCTTTCATGATTTAAAATACTAAATGCACATTTATACATTATTCCGCTTTTGTTTATCAATTTTATTCTTCAAAAAAATCTACTACAATTACATTTTATTTCATTCTGCATTCATCATTATTTACAAATGGTTGTTGCCGATAATTAGGCAGGATAACTGCTGAATAAAATTCCTCAGGTTTTGATATGAAAAATTTTCAATGAACTACTGAATCTGGTTTCCATTTGAGAAATCTTTCACATTAAAGCATTTTGCAGGGATCAAAAAGGTTAATAATCATTTAGTGCAAGGTCAGTTAAATATAGTGGGCGGGTTAGAATGGACCAAGCGAGTTCCAACTATGGTGGGTAGGTTAGAACAAACCAGCCAAGATTAAAAAATGGCGGTTGGGTTAGAACAGACCAGCCGAGTTCCAGATATGGAGTGTGGGTTAGGAACAGAGCAGCCGAGTTACAAATATGGATTGTGGGCTAGGAACAGAGCAGCCGAGTTCCAAATATGGATTGTGAGCGAGAACAGACGAGCCGAGTTCCAAATATGGATTGTAAGCAAGAACAGACGAGCCGAGTTCCAAATATGGATTGTGAGCGAGAACAGACGAGCCGAGTTTCAAATATGGAGTGTGGGTTAGAAAAGACCAGCTAAATTGCAAATATGGAGTGTGGGTTAGAAAAGACCAGCTAAATTGCAAATATGGAGTGTGAGTGAGAACAGACCAGTCGAGTTCCAAATATGCAGTGTCGGTTAGAAAAGACCAACCGAGATCCAAATACTTTTCCTATATTATTCTTTCTGAATGTTTTTGTTTTTTTCTAATCATTTTATCTCAGGTAAGGTGGGACAACCACTAGTGCACAGTGGGTGATTGCAACTAAACACAACATTGATATTTTATTGCATTTTGTTTTTATGGAAGTGAGTGAATAAAATACTTCTACCAATAGTTTGAACAACCTAACAACTGGAAAAGATATTTTCTTTGGTATGAAAGTAAATATTATTTAATAATAAAAATCCATTTCCAATCACTTTCTGGATGTATTCTTCAAGATCTGTCACCTTCGTCACTTGTTTCAATTTCTACAACATTTACTTTTCGTTTCCAATTTCAACATGTCTGAGCTTATGAAAAATTTTTTGGAGAAATTTTAGCGAGTCCCAATAAAAGTAAAATATAAAAAAAATAAGAGTATTTAAATTAAAATAAGGCATTAGCACTTTCCTTTAAAATCTTTATCTCTCTCTGAACTTCTCTTCCTATATTTCTATCTCTCTCTTAAAATATGGCATTAGCATTTTCCTTTCAAACCTTTATCTCTCTCTCTCTCTCTCTCTCTCTCTCTCTCTCTCTCTCTCTCTCTCTCTCTCTCTCCGAACTTCTCTTTCTGTACTTCTTCCTTTATTTCTACTTCTTTCTCTCTGAACTTCTCTCTCGCTCTACTTCTCTCTATCTCTCTAAACGTTTCTTTCTATACTTTTCTCTCAACCTATGAGAAGGTAAATCTCAAATAATGTAAAAAGAAAAGACTGAACCAATCCAAAAAACCATAGAAATTTGCAAGCGTCGCATCTACTTATTTGCGAATAAATATACTAAAAATTTGGGAGACTCCCATGCATAATTTTGTTTCTAAAAAATTGAAAAAGAAAGAAACACTGGAAAATAAATTAATTTTGATCAATCAATCAAAAAAAAAAATGAAACAAAGAGACTTTTGATGTTAGAAACCAATGTTCGAGCCAAAGTCTTGGAGCCTGGTCAAAATGTATATGAGCTGGTTGACTCGTGGTTAGCGTAAAAAATATGTCGTATTTTTTATGTGGAATTCAAATGTTGCCAGAAAAATGGGTCAACTCATGTTTGGTCTCAAAAGATGTGTCGTTTTTCCAATATGGAATTTAAATACTGCCAGAAAGATGGGATAAAGTAGTGGCTAGTGATGAGCAATACTTTCAGTGATGTGTTTCTTATTAATTAATCAATAAAACATTACTTTCATGAAAAATCAGCAAGAATTTATTCAAGACTAGCAGTATAGCCCGGTGTTGCTCGGGTGTAATGAAAGCTTTAAAACTAATCCATGGTCCTGGAGCTCAGACTCTTTGGATGTTGGCACGAAAGACTAAAAAGCAATAGTTGTTTCCAGTTAAAGCGAAACCATAGACTGAAAGAAAAATGAATGGATGTAAGTCAAATTTTGATTTCCTGGTATCGATATCAAATAAGCTATTTTCGTCGTAAACTGAATTTTGAAGGCTAAATAAATCCACTGAGTAAATGGTATCATGGCTGATACTAAGAACTACAATTATACCTGCTTAGAGCCAAACCCGAAGCAAAAACTAAAATAAAAAGGCTGAAAAAAAAATACAGACATACAGGTAGATAAACAGACACACGCACACAAACATATTGTCTTTTATATATATATATATATATATATATATATATATATATATATATATATATATATAATCGATTTTCTGCACTATTGTAAGAACTGCAACCTTGAAACTGATTATCGTTTCTTATCGTCTATGAGTGTATCAAATTTGATTGAAATCGGACCACTCCTTCTATAACCCGATTTTTTCGATTTTTGATATTTATCGGGGGGTCCCTAGCTAAGAACACTCGCAGATGTTTATAGTACAACTGTGTAAATTTTCAAGAAAATCAGTTCAGCCGTTTCAGAGTCTATAGGTAACGGACGCACATACACACACACACACACACACACACACACACACACACACACACACACAAAGTTCCATTTTATAAATAAGTTTAGATAGATTCTAATACTTTGAAGTCTGAGTAATGATGCGATGAAATTGTATGATCAAAAAATTTGGCAAGAACTTAATTGATATTTATTTACCAAGCTTTGTCTAGCATTGGATAAAATGCTTTGATAAAATGTTGGACATTTTTACATCAGCCTCATATACCATAGAAAATACTTAAATGGCTGAATAATGATGCGATGTGTTCCATTAAGTTTAGACTGGAAGATCAACCTGTATAGAAATTGCTGCCAAAAATAGAATCAACAAAAGATTATACATGACACGAGACATGCTAAAATCAACATTTGTTTTATTTTAAGTTCCCGTTTGTTTGGGGTTTTTTTTTTGCTCTCAGCATTCCCTGGTGGTACTGAAATTTTTTACACATGATCATCATTAGCAGGGCCGTAGCTGATGCTAAAATAACACCGGGCACTGAGAAAATTGCCCGGATTTATTAGTTGACAATGTGATGACATTATCAGTGTCATCCGTTTCAAGAAACTATGATTTTTGTTAACTTTTTCGGCTATTCCAATGGAAATTAGGCACAGAACGTGAACGAAAGCAGGAAATCGGGTTCGGACTTTCTGAGTATAACCAGTCTTTTCTCCCAAAATTAATAAATAAACAGATTTTTACTGCGTTCATTCGGATGTTTTCTTCGTTTTTCTTTCTTTCTTTCTTTCTTTGTTCATGAATTGTTTAGTTTGATTTCTGATGAAGACATTTTTCCTTGCCTGGATTTTCACTATGATTGCCCGGACCTGTGCCCGGTAGTCAGATACGGCCATGATCATTAGTGATGCTATGGAACACTATAAAGAGACATAAATAAAAGATATTGCCAAAAATGCTGGATACTTTTACATCATAAGTTATTGATTACTTTTTGTTTTTCTGAGTTTCTTTATGACAGTTTGTAATGAAGGCAGTGTTCGAGAAACATTTGAACTTAGCTTTTAGTTTTAAAATCACACAGGTACTTAATTGTATCCTTTGACTCATGCCCTTCTGGTATAAACTTAGCATTATGCTTTGGCTATAAATGCCCTAAGTACTATGTTGTGTTCAGGGTAATATGTGGTTCAATAGGGACTGAAAAGTCCCCCAAATGGTAAATGACATTGTACTATCTCTGGAATATCCTGTGGCTAAAAGGGCACAAAAAAAAAAGATAATTTTTGTTTCCTTTTCTTATCTACTGCTTTTGGCAACACCATCTAGTGGACATTAACTGTCGATATTTGGCAGAAAGGTGGCATAATCTCATATGCTCATTTTTAGCTATTGTGTCAAAATATCTATACATCTTTTCTTTCCAACAAACTGTACATAGCCTTAACTAATTCCATTACAAAACAATATTACACATTCTTCTTTTTCTGTGCTGTATCCCTTCAGGACATTAGTGATTATTGGCTCTCCACAACTTCCTATCTTTTGTCACTTTAAGCACTGCTTGTTCCCTTACTATCCTTCCAAATCCCTGTTTTTTAATCAATTGACACAAGCTTGTTTGGGAGGTTGATCATGGCTCTCCACTACTTCCTATTTTTTGTAGCTTTAATCAATGTTTGTCCCTTTATTATCGCTCTCAGTCCCTGATCTTCAATCTATTTACAAACTCATTAGGTAGGTTGATCATTGCTCTCCACAACTTCCTATACTTTGTCATTTAAGCACTTCTTGCAACCTTACTATCCCTTCCAGCTCATTCTTCAACCCATTTACACAAACTTGTTAGGTAGGTTGAATATGGCTCTCCACAACTTCCTATCCTTTGTCATTTTAAGCACTGCTTGTCTCCTTACTATCCCTCCCAGTCTATGTTTTTCAATCCATTTACACAAGTTTGCTAGTTAGGTTACTTGATATGACCTTTTGTCTTCAGTATATCCTGTGAGTGTTGAATTCTCTAAACCCCCTTTCCGCGTTATGTGTCCCTAAATTTTTAGCTGTCTCTTTCTGATTCTAGGAATAAGTCTTCTTATTGATTCCAGTTTCCTTTTAACGTCTTCATTGCTAACATATTTCGTTGATGGTATTCTCAGCGTTCTTCTATGGAACCACATCTTTATTGCCTTCAGGCATAAAGAAATCATCCAGCATTCACCACCATATTGGAGGACTGACATTACATCACTGTTCTTTTTTGTGTTCCATTCACATTCGGAGGGTTAAATATCACTCACATTTCATGAAACAGATGTTAATTATGGGAGATTCTGTCAAGCCAGTGTGATTCGAGATATTTTATCAACACTTTAACAGGAGAAATATTTAATAAATTGAAGTTATTGACAGTCTTAATGCTTTAAAGACATGCATAATGACTTGATCAAGAACAGTGATATCATCCAACTGGCTTGCACAGAATCATTTTAGCCGATGACTAAAATAAAAAAAATTTCGTGGAATCTGTTTCTGCTTTTGAAAATTAAAGATTAACATTATTTTGTTTATTCTTTATTTAAACCAAAAAGAATTAACAATGATTAACGTTTATGCCCACAAAAAATGCAACGTCAAAAAGACTGTTTTTTTTCTCATGGCACCACCATTATTTTAACTACCTTCACTTCTCATCAATGTTTATTATTTTAAAACGCAATGATTAAAATTGTAATAAAACCTAAGCATTTTATTTGAAAATACTAATTACACAATAGTATGTCTGATTTATTTGATAATGTCAAATTGGCAGGTAATGTCAAGAATGACCCACATTCTGATTGATTTGATAAGGTCAAATTGGCAGGAGATGTCAAAAATGATCTGTTGTTAACTTGTCTTCTTAATTTTAACACCTCCCAAACAAAACATTTCTCTTAATTGTCTGAGAGATCCCTTTCTGCCTATTATCAGTATGGCTAATGCTAACCTCCAGAAGAGTGACTCGTTGCATCTTTTCAGTCTAATACTTTCTACTGGCATGAAATAGATTATATTGAATCAATTGCTAGGTCTACTACAAGTAAATTCAGTTTACTTTATAATGCTAGACAATTTTTCTTTTCCCAAATCTATCTTAATATTTATAAGTCTACTATTTATCCATACTTTGAATATTACTGCCACATCTGATCCGCTGCTCCTGTTATATATTTCAAGATTTTTTATAAAATCCAAAGAAGTATCAGCCTTATTATTTGTCCTGACCTTGCATCTCAGCTTCCGTCATTTTCCCATCACTTCTCTAGGCCTTTTCTATAAATACTTTCATGGTAATTGTTCTTAAGAACTTTACTCTATGATACCTATGAATTTAAGTGCAGTACTAGATTGGCAGCTAGGTCTCATCATTTTACAGTTGAAATGGCTAGATGTATCGATGTTCTATGCTCATGGTTTTCTCGTACTTCTCAATTGTGGAATATACTTCTGGCTTCTTGCTTCCCACTAAACTTTGATTTTCAAAAATTTAAATGCAACATCAGTCATTATCTTCTGTTTTAATTTCTGTTCCTTTATTGATCTCACTCTTTATAATGTTTTTCTGGTATTATTTCACACTTAGTAATTCTCTGCATCTTAGTGGCTTTGTTACTTTGCTTGGGGTGAAGTGATTAAAAGGAAAATAATGAAAATGTTATGATTTAGTCATTATTTTATAATGCGTATATTACCAATTGTTGAGGTAATATATTTAGTGACAGGATGTATGTTTATGTGAGAGAGTGTAACGACAGTATTGTGTTCTCACAATAAGATGTTTTCTTTAATTAGATGAAATTACTGGAAATATTGTAGAATTAGCAACATTTTATTGCCTTAGCAAAACTAAATATAGAGAAGTTATTAATATTTACAATATTTTCATACAGACTATTGTCTTCATCTTTGTTGCTTGAAGTGCAACAGTATACAATGCTTCCATTCCCACTTGGGATGAGGTGTGCCGTGATAATGAGATTAATTTGTTTTAAAAAAATTCTTGTTTAATTTTTTCATTCAGGTAACTTATCAAGATGAACAGTGTAAATATAATTGACCCCCAAGTCTTCATAAAATGTCTCCCTGCAGCCGTCCCTAGTCACAAGGGAGTCAAAATTCAAGCTCGAAGTGCAACAGTATACAATGCCTCCATTCCCACTCGGGACGAGGTGCGCCGTGAAAACTTCAAGAGACGTCAAATACAAATGAGCTGCCAGGGTTTCAAGTCTCCCATTTATTTACCTTATCAAGGAATTGGTGAACCAATTTCTTTGGATGACAAAAGACTGATTTTGGCAGCAATTGGATACAGGCCAGAGGTAAGTATTTCTGGACTCCGTTTTTGCTACCAAATTCGACTTATAACTTTAGGGAAGAAGTATTTTATTTTAGTTCTCTTGTTATTTGCAAAGGATCATATATATATATATATATATATTATGGAACATTCTGGAGATTAACAAAACGGATTAACAACTGACATATTTAATTTATTTGTTTGAACATTATTTTTAAAGGATACTTGTATTTCAGTAGATATTCTGTTTTTAATTAAACAGTATATATATCTGATGCATCTTAACCACTCTACCATGAATGATTTCATAGTAGACAAAGCTGAATTAAGCTTTATCAATACAAATTTTTCAATTTCTTGTAAATATTCATCTCTGCTCTAAAAGTGTATCATAAAGTAAACAGGCAATGTTACAGAAAGTACTGGAGATTAAGAAAATTGATTAACAACTGACATATTTAATTTATTTGTTTGAACATTATTTTTAATAGATAATCATATTTGAGTAGATATTCTGTTCTTATATATATATATATATATATATATATATATATGATTGCAAAAGAAATTAAGTTAATAGTTAGCATTTCCTTTCTGCTTTCCTATACTCTGAATGTGCATTGTGGTGCAGTAGATAAATTGGAGATCTGAGTTTGAATTCAAGTTTAATTCCTTGCATTCACTTTCACACAAATACCCTTAGGAAAGGTATTAATCAGTTTCTTCTTCATCCAGCTATGGGCTAAATAGCGAGCCAGATTGGGTTCTGTAGCCTTGGTTGGCAACCAGTCTACTACAAAAAGTAATGGCAACCTATTGTGTAAAAATATTCTGCTCAGTAAGTCATGTCTCTTTTGAGACATATTTGCCCAAACATGTATCATGTATGACTGATACCCAGCATAATAAGTTCATTCTGTAATTCGTTAAAATTTTGTCCTTTTTTACTATTGCTTTTTAAAGTGGCAATAGTCTCTCTTAGCCGTGGACTCATACACAATTGTACTTTCCATGTTTACCTATCCGTGGTGGCTCTTAGCACGCTTTCTTCTGTTACACCGTGCAGCCCTCTGTTCTGTCATCCACCTGCTCAGACAGTTTAAATATGTTATCCGCTTCTTTTGCCTGTCTTTTTTTCCCCTCTATCCGGCCTGTTAGTATCAAGTTCTACAAGCCCTCATTGCATGTTCCAGGAACTTTAGCTGTCTCTTCCTGATGCTCAGTATTAATTCCCTTTTCATTTCCATCATTTCCAAAACCTCATCATGGCTCACATGCTCGATCCATGATATCCGCAGCATCCTTCTGTAGAACCATATTTCAACTGCTTCAAGTTTTTCCTTTATCTTTGTTGATATTGTCCAGCATTCACTGCCATATTGAAGAACTGGCATCACATAGCAATACAGTACTCTCCTCTTTCTTTCTAGTGAAATCTTCCTGTTTCTTAATACTTTACACAAAATCTGGAACACGTCTTTTGCCATGCCAATTCGCTCTCGGATCTCTGTGTTGCACATTCCATCTTCTGTTAAAACACTTTACAGGTATTTAAGATTTTGTAACTGCTTGTTTTTGCATTACATTATAGAGGTTGATATGTCAGGAAACAAAATCAACAAGGCCAAACAACTTTTTTGCATAAAGTTATAGAGGTCGATATGGCATGAAACGAAATCAACAAGGCCAAACAATTGTTTTTGCATTAAATTATAGAGGTTCATATGGAATGAAAGGAAATCGACAAGGCCAAACGATTGTTTTGCATTAAATTATAGAGGTTGATATGGAATGAAACGAAATCGGCAAGGCCAAACAATTGTTTTTGCATTAAATTATAGAGGTTCATATGGAATGAAAGGAAATCGACAAGGCCAAACAATTGTTTTTGCATTAAATTAAAGAGGTTCATATGGAATGAAACGAAATCGACAAGGCCAAACAATTGTTTTTGCATTAAATTATAGAGGTTCATATGGAATGAAAGGAAATCGACAAGGCCAAACAATTGTTTTTGCATTAAATTATAGAGGTTGATATGGAATGAAACGAAATCGACAAGGCCAAACAATTGTTTTTGCATTAAATTATAGAGGTTGATATGGAATGAAACGAAATCGACAAGGCCAAACAATTGTTTTTGCATTAAATTATAGAGGTTGATACGTAATGAAACGAAATCGACAAGGCCAAACAATTGTTTTTGCATTAAATTATAGAGGTTCATATGGAATGAAACGAAATCGACAAGGCCAAACAATTGTTTTTGCATTAAATTATAGAGGTTCATATGGAATGAAAGGAAATCGACAAGGCCAAACAATTGTTTTTGCATTAAATTATAGAGGTTCATATGGAATGAAAGGAAATCGACAAGGCCAAACAATTGTTTTTGCATTAAATTATAGAGGTTGATACGTAATGAAACGAAATCGACAAGGCCAAACAATTGTTTTTGCATTAAATTATAGAGGTTGATACGTAATGAAACGAAATCGACAAGGCCAAACAATTGTTTTTGCATTAAATTATAGAGGTTCATATGGAATGAAAGGAAATCGACAAGGCCAACCCCCCTACAGCTTACAGGTTTTATCCAGAATTGTCTTCAGAATTATCAGAAGGTTTTTCATCAGAAGGTCGGTGGTAGATTGGAATGTGTGAATTAGTGTGGAAAAATAAAATATACATTTTGCATTTTTAAAAGAGAAATTTATTAATTAAAAGGATAACATGAATTGTGGAAGAAATTAACATTCAGTGAGAAAGTTAAGGGATCAAGAATTGTAGAAATGTTCGTAGTAGTAATTTGTTGGAAAGAGTATATGCGTACATATGTATGTATATGTGTTTGTTTGGTAGGAATGTCTTTGGATGGAGAAGAAGTAAAAGGAATCAGCTTTAAGCAAGAGTCAATTCTTTTTCTATTCGGCAAAACCAGGATTTAACATATAATAGTGAATTTTTGTAAAAATGAAGAAGGTTGCTTTTAATTCTTAATTTCCTATCTCACAATATGTCACGAAACAAAATCAACAAGGCCAACAATTATATTTTGTCACTTAACAATTTGGATAGGTTGGTTAATTTCACAACATCCCAAGCCTTTGTAGGTTATTTCATATTGATTATAAGTATTCAGTCGGTTAAATGCCATATGTTATATACACTTGGGCGATCATGTCTTGAAAGAGACATGACTGACGAGGCTGAAGATTGCCATTACTTTCTGTGGTAGATAAAACTCAATACAGATACCCTTTGTAATTGTATTGATCCATCTTTTCTTCCTCCAGCTATGGGTTGAATAGCATGGCAGATTGGGTTCTATAGACTTGTTTGACAACCAGTATATTGCAGAATGTAATGGCAACCTACTGCTGAAAAATCTTCTACCTAGTCAGTCATGTGTTGAAAGAGACATGATCACCCAAGCATATATACTGTAAGGCAATTAACTGACTGACCCTTGGGAAAGACATAAATCCATTATCCCCCAGCTATAGGTTAACAGCAAGACATACTGT
The DNA here is from genome assembly GCA_037127315.1 of Ascarosepion bandense. NCBI lineage: Eukaryota > Metazoa > Mollusca > Cephalopoda > Sepiida > Sepiidae > Ascarosepion > Ascarosepion bandense. Next base: position 903,263 of record JBBBDQ010001593.1, read on the forward strand.
GCTCTTTTGTCTTGAGGTGTCTCTCAGTCTAAAAATAAAACTTCAGATAACCCATGTTGGTTGGTATGCCATAAAATTTAGTGTAGTGATACATACCGAGCAAAGCAAGCGACCGGATGTTTGTACTCTCACGACCAGAAAGCAAATGACCAAAACTCATCGGTGCGCACCCCGGCTCCGCACAGATGTTCCGGTTGAAAGCTTAAAAATTAACTAAATATTAAATTCCAGTTCGTGAGCCTACGTGAACTTTATTTATCGGCAATTGGGAAGCCCAGAATAAAATACGGATGTGAATTCCCAAATGATCTGCTGCGATCCAAAAGAAGAAATAAAAAGCCGATACAGAAAGCATCGACAGACAGACACACATAGACAGACTCGAGAGAGACCAGTATAATTAGTATCTCCCTTGACCGACATCAAGCGGCTTACTATGCTCGCCGCCCTTCCCTCTCCTTTTCTTCTTCGTTTTCTCAAAACTACTTACCGACCAAATGAGTGGATTCATCAAAGACATTCCTTACTTACAACGCTCCCCACATACGTAAGCATTAATTCTCTTTTCAGCACTTATTGCCATGAACATTTTAACGTCCGTTGGACCCACACTTAAGGGATTACTTTAATTGTAAAAACCTTAATTGATATGTGTATATATAAAATGTTGTTTCTAAATTCAATTTGCTTTTCTTGATTTATGACTTATAGTGGGCTATCTACAACAAGGCCAAATTCCGTTAATCTGCAACAACATACAACTACTCTCCACTAGAACAGCTCCCCACTATACTAGACAGCCAAATTAAATATATACATTTTTATTAAATATTTTATTAATTTAAAATGTGTTAAATATAAAAATTTGTTAAATGTATGAATTTGTTTAAATATATAAATCTGTTATATATATTAATTTGTTAAATATATAAACTTCTTGAAATTGTTAACTTTTGGTTTGATTTTTAATAATTTGATATTTTATAATATATATATATATATATATATATATAATTTATTTGTTTAAACATTATTTTTAATCGATACTCATATTTGAGTAGAAACTCTGTTTTTTATAATTAAACAGTATATTTATTTATATTTACTGGCCTGAATAATTGCAAGATCTTGTTAGAAACAATATTCATTCTCAGGCAGGATCCAAACCTGTGTTTCATAGGGAAAATCGTCAATTGACTTTTCTTGACCGATCGACCACAAAAGACTTACAGTCAAACAAAGTCCAAAATAAAGTTTTAAACACACACTTTCCTGATTTTTCTAATATTCATATCTGCTATGTTTTCGTATCCTAATGTAAACAAAGAAAATTTATTTATAAATTCAATTTAAGAAATAGATAATTGAAATTATAACACTTCATTTCTGCTCGGGACAAAGGAATATTTATTGACCCTTTTGTCTCTTAGCCGGTCAATATGACTGATCTTGAAATTTCTGATACAACTCTGGCAAAAATATCTCCAGTTATTTATATCCAGAGAAACTCAGTATTAGGTGCATTGAAAGCTGAGGGGTTACTATTTAGCTTGTCTGATGACCTCATTCAATTTTTATGTTTGTGTTGTATATAAAACTTCATTTCCGCTCGGGACAAAGGAATATTTATTGACCCTTTTGTCTCTTAGCCGGTCAATATGACTGATTTTGAAATTTCTGATACAACTCCGGTACAAATATCTCCAGCTACTTCTATCCTGGGGAACATGCTCAAAGTTAGTAGGAAGCACATTGAAAGCTGAGAGGTTACTTTTTAGCTTGTATTTATACCTGAGTTTAGAGGGATTAGATTTTCTCTTATCACTCATCCTTGAAACATAAACATTCCAACATAGTCGTGACTGCATCAGGAAAGTCTTACTTCCATCAATGTTGCATATTGCGAGATCAGCATTGGACACACTATCATCAAAATTATAGCCACACATCATGTGTTGACAACGTTTGTGAAAGAGAGCAACTGATTGATATGGGACCTATACGGGGTCCATGATTGTGAACCGTGCAATAGTGTGGTGAAAACAGCTGTTCTATAAACTTGTTTTTTGTTATCTAATTTCATTCCAGAGGTGGTGGCAAAACTTGTCAAATACACTTGTAGCTTTGGTGATCCGATTTCTGTCATCAAGGGTTTTATTTGCATTCATCTCGATTCATAAATATGTAAATGACTTCAAATTCTTCCCATCAATCTATATACAAGTTTCTGGGAATTGATGAACTGATGGAAGTTGTCTGATGCCCCCACTTTGCTTTGGGCAGGAGGCGACTGGTGAATTACTCCTGTTTTCTTTATGCTAAGGGTAAGATCAAAAGCTTTGCATGCAACTAAAAAATGGTTGATGAGTTCTTGGGCTTCATCTATGGATGTTACCACAAGTTAAGAATCATCAGCAAACAGCAGATCACGAATGACACTAGTTCAAATAAGGGTTTTAGCTTTGAAACTCTGATGGTTGAAAAGGTCACCACTGGTTCGAAATTGAAATTTAACACAAGTGTCCATGTCACCGAGCATTACTGAAAGGAATAAAGCAAAGGGAACAGAGTCAATTATATATGAATGAATGTGGCAGACGTGAGATAGAACCTGGGACGAGCACAACTGTTTGCGACTTGCCTTGTCCCTGCTAAAAAAGAGCCCGTATTTGCTTAGCATGTAAAACTACTGCAGTTAAAATGAAGGAGAAAGAAAAAGTACTTACGGCTCTGCTGTAATCCATCCTCGGCCAAATAACGTAAAAGAATTAGGGGGACTTGCATTGCATTTTTATACAATAAAGATGCAATGAATTATGGGATCGCATGAAGACGTAAAGAATTATGGGTATATGGACAAATATAAAAGCAACTAATTTTTCCCAGTGCGGGTTTTTTTTTTGAGTAACGTTCACAGTTGGCAGCTGAAACGTCTGTTGGTCCGATTTTGAGACAGAACTCAAGAAGGAACGACTCTCAGCTGGAATACCAGCTGAGAGAGCCACAATTGGTTCCACAATGAATAAAAAAATACATTTTCTCATAATGCTAGTAATGAGGAAACTGAAAATTATATTTGTTGTGCAAAAAGACAACCAACTAATGTGTTGAACATGGACTCTTGCATTGACTATGAAAGTAGTTGCAAGCAGGACACACATGAGTCGCACAGTAATCACAAAGTAGGTCACACTATGATATTTGCTAGTATTATAATATTAAACAGTTCTTTCATTAATCTTGTGTTTCAATGCCTTTCTTTTGAAATATTATTAACCCAAACTATGAATTAAGCATTATAACAGTATTATCTCACTTGGCTTTGTCAAACACCCATTAGGTGATGCTGTTTCAGTCAGTCAGTTAAGTGCCATACGTGATATACGCTTTAGGCAATCATGTCTCGAAAGTGACATGACTGACTTGGCAGAAGATTATCCCGCAGTAGTTCCCATTGCTTTCTGCGGTAGACTGGTTGCCAGCCAAGGCTATAGAACCCAATCTGTCCTGTTGTTTGACTCATAGCTAAAAGGAGAAGATATGTATTATCTTATTACGTAGTAATTAGTGGGGGATCAGTTTATTATTACATAACAATAGAAAACCTATCCCCCACTTTATGCCCAGTAGAAGCCTCAATCATGTTTCCAACTATTATATTCAGTCAGTTAAGTGTCATACATGATGAAATGCTTGGGTGATCATATCTCGAAACAGACATGACTGTCTGGGCAGAAGATTATCCGGCAGTAGGTTGCCATTACGTTCTGTGGTAGACTGGTTGCCAGCCAAGGCTATAGAACCCAGTCTGTCCTGTTATTTAACCCATAACCGGAGGAAAGAGATGGATTAATAATACCTTTCCCAAGGGTATTTGTGTGTAAGTGAATGCAAGGAATTCAACTGGAATTTGAACCCAGATTCTCAATTTCCCATTCTGAGCTGATATCCACTTCACCACAACACACATCCATTCTACAAACAAAAATACACGCATATATATATTCTGTATTTTCTCTACTTTTGTAGGACTCAACCTGTGAAAAAGCCTGGAATTTTGTTGATGACAAAAATGAAGTAGAAAGGAAAGAAGATAAAACTCTAGAAATTAAACCATTGGTAAGTAAAAATGATTTGTTAATCTTAATATTTTTTATATATCAAAAACAATATTAGGAAAAATGTATGATAAAGTAGAAAATTTTTCCTGTGACGCATTCCTTTCTTTTGGACATCATTGGACTAGATTTGCTATGTTGATGTAACTACACATGTGCACGAACCAGTGATACTGGGAATAAATTTGTATAAATGAATTCAGGGAAGATTATTAATATTTTTAGAGCAAAAGTGAGTTAACTTGTAGGAACGTCAGCCATGACTGGTACAAGACCACTTCCAAACATAGCCAACAATCCCTGCAATTAAAGATATCATCAGATTGTTGAAAAAATAAATGGAACTTTGTTAACTGAACACTATAACACATTTGTGAGAAGAAAATGTTCCACAGAAATTAAGAGTTCATAGTTGATAGTAGCAGAACGTGTGTATGTGAAAAGATTAACAAGGTTACTAATAAAAGTCTGTCTTCTTTTCCTTTTTATTGCCGGAGAAAAAGTGAGGAGGAAAGTCAGGCAATAAAGGAGATTGTATTTCTCGGAGTCAGTTGAGGTATCTTGTTGTTGTTTTCTTTGACGGTGTGTGGGTAAAGACAAAGAAAGAAAAATTGGAAGGAGAGGAAGAACGAATGCATGTCAACAAGACACGACCTCAGCATCTTGAAATTTCTTCCTTACATTGTGTGTGGTCCTTCAGATTAATGCTCCCATCTCAGACTGATTTGGCCGGTCAAGAGATATAGTTTAAGTAGTGGATTTTAGTCATGTGACCAGCTATAACAGTATACCCATTTTCTAGGTCTGAAAAAAAATTGACTTGGGTCATAGCTAAATTTGCTATTTCCTATCCAATCAGGATCTATAATCTTACTTTTCACACTGACTTGTGAAAGTTGCCTTGGTTTGGGTTTTTCCAAAATGTTTTGAGTCGTTCTGATACATTTTTTTGAGTGTGCAATTTTACTTTGTGTGTTTTAGTTAACTGTTGGATGATATAGGATTTGTATCCTATAAACTCACATCATCAAAGCAATTAAAAGGTTGATGGAAAATTTACTCTAGTTTTGGATAATTTGACTAATTCGGCTATAATTGAAATGCATATGGTTAGGTCTTGAAGGCTGTCACAATGCGTTTAGTAAAATAAAGGAAAGTAAAGATGTTTTTGGGTATTTCTTATTTTATTTATTTTTTTAATCATTTCACCACAAGCAAGGCATTCCATTGCCACTATTGCGCATGGGGCTACATAGGGGAAGGTAAAGAGGAGGAGTGGTTAGGTGTAGGAAATGTCAGAAGGAAGGTGATAGATGGGTAAGGATACCGAGGATGAGGGCTGGGCAGATGGGAAGAGTGTTTGAAAGAATGGGAGCGAGTTAGTGTGTTAGGTGGTGTCTATTGACCTTACATTTAAACTCCTGGACATTGTAGCCGTCGGGGAAGCAATCATGTGGAAGGGAATTCCACAGTCGGGAAGTGCGAGAAAAGAAATTGTTGGAGTAGAAGTTGCAGTTGCATTTTATCGGTTTCACTGTAAAAGGGTGGGGTCTAGTTGCTAATCTAGTTTCTCGTGCAAATTCGTATCTAGGGAGCAGCAGTGATCTAAGTTCATTGGAGCAGAAGCCATGAAAGTATTTATAGAAGAGACACAGGGAAGCCACATTGCACCGGTGATTGAGAGACTGCAGGCGGTCTGCCAAGTTGGTATCAATCACATTACAGACCCTCCGCTGTACCTTGTCGAGAAGCCCGAGGAGAATAGCAGGAGCACCCAACCAGATATGGCAGCAGTATTCAATGCACGAGCGGATGGTAGATTTATATATGTGCAAGATAGATTCAGACGGAAAAAACTTCCAGGCCCTGCACAGAGAACCTATTTATTATGCGTTAATATTTCGAGATCAAAATCTCATCTTCAGAATGATAGAGGAGCATGTGTCTGTCCGAGTGAGTCCGTGCCTTTGAAATAAAAAAGGAATCTGGTGTCTTATTGAATCAGGAAATGAAAAAACGTTTTCATGATGCTACTTTGGGTAAACAAAATGGTAATAACGGTTAGAAGCATAACAGCAAAGAAATAGGAAAGATCAATGCTCTTGAGTCTCAAATCAATCCACAAATAGTGAGGCAGGAAATTATAGAAATACAAATATTTTTGGTTCATATAGCAAGCCTTGAAAGAGTTCCATATTTGTTTTAATCCATCATGCTGATCTTGATCAGCATGCGGAAATAAATAAGGAATCAATCAATTAAATTAATGTATTGATCTTGGTCAGTCAGTTAAGTGCCATACGTGAAACACGTTTCAGGCGATCATGTCTCGAAAGAGACATGACTGACTGGGCAGAAGATTATCTTGCAGTAGGTTGCCATTGCTTTCTGCAGTAACTGGTTGCCAGCCAAGGCTATAGAACCCAATTTGTCCTGTTATTTAACTCATAACTGGAAGGAAGAGACGGATTAATACCTTTCCTAAGGGTATTTGTGCATAAGTGAATGCAATGGATTCAACTGGAATTCGAACTTGGCTCTCCAATTTCTCGTTCTGAGCTGATATCCACTGGACCACCACACTAGGTACCTCTCCTAAATTGCTGAAAAAACTGCATAATATTAATAAAAACAAGCTTTTTCATCAAAATGTTTATATTATTATTAGGAGGAAAGTTCAAAGTATTTTTTAATTATTTAAAAAAGATTTTTGAATCCCTTCTGACACATTCAAAGTTTTGGTAAAAAATTTTGTTTTGATTTTAGTTAGCGAGTAACCAAATCATTAGGAGAGTTTACAATGGAAAACAATATTAATTCAGTTTTTTTTTTTCAGTGACAAACACATTTATTTGAAAATTCTTGCAATAATCAAATAATTGTTGAATTTTAATAAAACTTTCAGGACTTTTTCATAAATGAATGAAGTTATTTTTTAAATTATTATTTTAAAAAATTTTGGTGATAATATTTTTTTACATCTGTTACCCTCACTCCACTTAAATTCATGAAATTTTAAAAAATTAAATTTTGTTGCGAGAATTGGTTTTGTTAGTTAAACGCAGGATTCATTGGGGAATATAAATCATCTATTTTTTTAAAAAATTTTGCCTTTATTTCCGAAAATCTTCTTTTAATAAAATAAAAAATGCAATATAACTGACATAATTTAATTTGATAAGATTTTAATTGCTTGAATAAATAACACAAATTAGGGACATTAGAGTCTGAAGAAAAAAAAAATTTTTGATTAATAATAAAATTTTAAAAGAATTGTTTTCATTTTTTTTTTTAATTATAATGATTTATGAAGTTTCAAAAATGTTTTTAAAATACTTCAAAGATTTGTTGGGTTAGTTTAAAAACTTAAGCAAAGATTATCTTTACTAATTGAAAATTAAAAAGTTTAATACAAATTGTTGTGCCCTTCTATTTTTAAAATAATTTTTAACTTTTTTTTGTGTATTTGAAGTTTTTCTTTGTATGGTAATTTCTATGTGTACTTTAAAAGTTCATGTGTTTCAGAGTTTTGTCCCATTAAGAAAAAAGTTTGTACAATTATGTCACTTGTTATTGCCATACACTTATTTTATCTCACATTGTCAAATCTGTCAACACATATGGTGGGAAGTGTTAGAAAGTTGAACTCTGTGTTTAAGAAATAGTTTTATTCTAAATTTCATGCTGTAAATAAGTAATACTTGTGTAAATCAGATTAACTTAACATTAAATTTGCTAATTTTCTAAAAACCATATATCACAGATGTATATTGTATTTTTGCAAGATTTTGAAAGCCGAGAATTAAATTTTGTTTACAAATGTGTCAATCGCTTAAAAATGGCCCAAAAATCGAAAAATTAAAAACATCTCAAAATGTTAGATTCCAATCAATATAATTTCTGTTTTAAATGCACCAGAGTATTTTACTCTCTGGAAATAGTAAGTTTAATAATTTAACTTTCAATTAAAACTAAAATAAAAGTTTCAAGAAAACTACTTTATTTTTAAAAATTCAATTTAAAACTTATATATAAAAAATGAGTGGAGGTATGTATATTGATCAATTAAATTATTGATAAGAGGAATAACCCAGCATCATTTTGGTTAAACAATTGAAATTGTAATACTATTGAACACTAATGTCATTGTGTATGGACATGTTTTTCATTTCTCAAAGAAAGCGATGTCATATTTGGAAAGGGAAGTTTTCATTTTTTTTTAATTATACATTTATATATTTTTTTTGCTGTTTATAATTTTTGCTATGTTATTATGTTGATATCTTCATTCATTTTTGATACCTCCATTTAAATTTTAATAAATAAAAAAGCCTTCTTGAAGTTTTCAATTTAGCTTTAATTGAAAGCTAAAAGATTAAATTTACTAATTTTAGTAAGCAAAATAATTTGGTGTATTTCAAACAGAAATTATATTGATTTGAATCTAAAATGTTCAAAATTTTAAAGAAATTTGATCAATACATTTTGTAAACAAAAGCTAATTCTCAGTTTAAAAAATCTTGCAAAAATAAGATATATGTCACTGACACGTTATTTTAGTAAAATTTGAAAATTCAAAGTTACCTTAATCTAATTTGAAATAAGTATTGCTTGCTTACTGCCCAAAATGTAATATAAAAGCGTTTCTTAATCACGGTAGCCCTTTTATCAGTTTTATCTGAGGTGATAAAGGATTTACTATATGGGACCTGTCAAAAAAGCTAAGCTAAGTATGGTTGACCAGAATTGACAAATATATATATCTTAAGCAAATGTTTCATTTTTGGTTTTTAAGTACGTAGTAAAGTTAAAAATTTAATGTAATATTTTCTGTAATTATCTAATATTTTATAGAATTTTAGTTAGTTTAGCTTTGTTGTGCTTGAGTTAATTGATTAAATTATATTGGTAAATAATTGTTGAGAAATAGGTTGCATGATGTTTTAACAATTTCTGCTAACATTAAAATTTAATATTTAACACACATAGAATAAGGACAATATGAAAAACAACAATAAATCTCTTTTTTGGATAACAAACAATAATTTTATATATGGTAAGATATAGAAAGCAATTTGTATTGATTAAGATTTGTGAGTGAAAAGATTTTGTTTGTGAATTAATAAACTTTTTTAAGTAAAAATTAAACTGTTTGTGTAGTACAATTTCTGTAATGTAAATTGTAAAAGTTTGCTTAAAAAGTTTTTGTGCATAAATTATATATATTATTGGTTTTATTCACAAAACAAATAATTCATAGCATAAACATATAAAAAGTTCAATAAGCCACAAAAGTCTTTATATCAAAACACTTGAAATATACATACATGTTTACTTATATGAAAAATGTTCACAAGGAATATGCTGTCTGAAATAAAATATAAAGTTTAGTACTGATCTTATGATTTTTTCCTGTGCTTGAATATGTACGACTTTTTACTTTGGCTATCTGGGAACAAAGAGGGGGTTTGACTTTACTGCCTAACAATATTTTATCAGATCATGGTTCCCTATTCTTGTGAGTATCTATATTTAATTTTATTTTATAGGGTTAGCCAAGGTGAGACAACATTTTGTCTCTTGCAACATTGTCTTTCTTTAAGTGTAATTTTTTGTCAAAGAATAAATTAAAATGTTTTATGGAATGCTGGATCAAAATTTGTTCTATTGTTGAGAATTTAACTGTATAGTTAATGAAATTAAGTGAAAGCAAATGTTCTCTAGATTCTGGATGAACATAAGTTCTGTGTGGGGAATGAATCCAGTGAATGATGAGCGAGTGAATTGGAGTTTTTTGTGTTAAGAAATTTTAATTTTGTAACTTCAAAAGTATAAGTTACTAGCAGTATAGCCCGGTGTTGCTTGGGTGTAATGAAAGCTTTAAAGCTAATCTATGGTCCTGGAGCTCAGACTCCTTGGACGTTGGCATGAAAGGCTAAAAAGCAATAGTTGTTTCCAGTTAAAGTAAAATCATAGACTGAAAGAAAAATGAATGGATGTAAGTCAAATTTTGATTTCCTGGTATTGATATCAAATAAGTTTTTTTCGTCATAAACTGAATTTTGAAGGCTAAATAAGTCCTCTGAGTAAATGGTATCATGGCTGAGACTAAGAACTACAATTATACCTACTTAGAGCCAAACCCGAAGCAAAAACTAAAATAAAAGGGCTGAAAAAAATACAGACATACAGACAGATAAACAGACACACACACACACACACACACACACACACAAACTTCTTGCCTTTTATATATATATATATTATCAATTTTCTGCACTATTGTAAGAACTGCAACCTTGAAACTTCTGAATATCATTTCTTATGTCTTTGTCTATGAGTGTATCAAATTTGATTAAAATCGGACCACTTCTTCTATAACCCGATTTTTTTCGATTATCGATTTTCGATATTTATAGGGGGTACCTCGACACAAAACCTAACTAAGAACACTCGCAGATGCTTATAGTACAACTGTAAATTTTAAAGAAAATCGGTTCAGCCGTTTCGGAGTCTATAGGTAATGGACAGACACACACACATACACACACACACACACACAGACAAAATTCCATTAAAAATAAGTTTAGATTTGGACTAGTTTGGCACTTAGTTATCCATCATGCAACTCACTGGTGAAAATGTGCTTGTGCGTTGTATTTATTTAATTCTTGTTCACATGATCGGATCAAGAACACGTTTCAAGATTTTGGTAGTCTTTTGGGTTTAAACACTTGTGTGTATGTGTTGTTATGACTTTGAGACATATTGGCCAATCAGAAACGATTATTGTAAGACATGAGTCTGGAGCCTGCATTAACTTGCACAAAATTCTATGACTATCACATGAAAATATACGGTAGATATCTTTTAATATTTGATGTCCAATGAGGACGTAGTTAATGCGCAGTAATATGGTCATTGGTTCTGATCCACTGGCATTTTTGAGCGATCGACACATTTTGAAAACAAAAGTTAATTCTCAGTTTTAAAATTTTTGTAAAAATAAATTCTACTTCTGTGACACGTTATTTTTGGAAAATTAGCAATATTTAAAGTTGAATTAATCTGATTTACACAAGTATTACTTATTTATAGCAAGAAATTTAGACTAAAACTATTTCTTAATCACAGAGTGTTGATCTTTCTGACCTTTCCTGTATGAATTATGACAGCCAGATGCGAGATAAGCTAAGTGTCTGTGGTGATCCAAATTGACATAATTGTCCAAATTTTTTCTTGTAGAGGAAAGAAATCATGAAACACATGACCTTTTAATGTACACACAGAAATTACCATACAAAAAAAACATCAAATTATTTTTAAAATACCGACGATTTGTATGAAACATTTCAATTTTTGATTATAATATTGTCTTCACTTAATAACCTAATAACCTAACACCTACAAGTCTTTGAAATATTTTAAAAATATTTTTAGAGGTTAAGCTCTATAGCTTTATAGCTTTACATTTGAAGTTGCTTTCTGAAAAAGTAAAAATTAAAATAATACAAAACTTTCTTTTAAATTAATTTTACAATTTAATAAAAGAGAATGAAATTGTTATAACATGACAGAAGTAACTCAGTAATTTATGAAATGCTATGATATTTATGAATTTTTATTTTTAAGGAGTCCACTAAACAAAAATGCATTTTATGAGGGAAAAAAAGGACCCAAACATAATTAAAAAAAAACTTTTTCCATCAATATGTTTGTTATTATCAAAAATGGCTGAAGAAACTTAAATTTTTAAAAAATCTAATAATGTTATATTCTGATCAATATAATTTCTGTTTGACGTGCACCAGAGTATTTTGCTTACTGGAAATAGTAGATTTAACCTCTTAACTTTCAATTAAAATTAGTCTCAAGAAAACATTTTTATTTTAAAAAAATTCAATTTAAATGTTAGTTTTCGAAAATGAGTGGAGGTACCTTGATTACAACTTTTTTTTTTAAACATTTACCTCTAATTTTATTCTTTTATCCTTTTTTTAGTTATTGATAGAAAGTAACATTTTTATTTGAACCAGGACATATTTTCGAATTTGTCAAAAGAGCATTTTGAGTTATAACTAACGTTTATTTTTATTGCTTCAGAATAGTCTATTTTTAACAAACAAAAGTGTTAATAAATGGATGTTTTTGTTTTATGACCAATGGATGAGTTCAGCTGTGGCACTATGATTGGGACATCCATATAGGAGAGGAAAAGTGTGATCTCAATTGTTTTTTATGTTTTATGTGGGGGACTCACTGCTTTTTTCTTCTTAGGTGGGGCAGTGACATGACAGACCTACATTTTTAGGGCCCTAATTTTGAACATATAGGAAGCCCCTTCACAACCAGTAAAAATAGATTTGTAGATCCAATGCCAAAATGTAAGCTTATAGCGGGTATCTCTTCTCTTATTTCATTTGTAGTGAGGGGTAGTAAGATTCAGTAGCATGTTAACGGAATTTGGCCTTGTGGGAAGATATCCCACTATAATTCATAAATGATTCAAGAAAGGCAATTTTGAGTGTAAAATAACATTTATACATATATACATTTCAATTAATGTTTTACAATTAAAACAATACTTGGAATAAAGGTCCAACAAAGTTAGAAAGAGTTTATGGCGGATAATAATGAGCTGAAGGAGATAAAAGAATGTTCAAGGAAGATATAACGCTGAAAGGTAAAAAGCTGGGTAGTGTGATTAATCAAGTAGCCATTTCTAAGGTCAGTAGGTCAGCAAGTTGGTTTGTGGAATGTCTTTGAAAAGGTCAGTTAGTACTTTGAGAACAGGGCAGGAAGAAGGAGACGAACATAGTAGCCGCTCGACATATGTCAACAAAGAAACTAATTACACTCTTCTCCTCTGTCTGTGCCTGTCTGTCTGGGTGCCTTTTGTCACGGCCTTTTATATTTTCCCTTCTGGCTCAAAATGCTGGTCGTTTTGCATTTCATCCTTGTATTTGGTTCCGGGCTTCTCATTGGCTGATAAATAAAAATGGTAATTTGACCTTTGATTAATTTTTATTTTTCAACCGGAACATCTGCGCGAACTTGAATGCGCATGACGACTTTTATTCATTGCTTTTTAATTATGAGAGAGCACACATCTGGTTCATCGCTTTTGTTCGGTCGGCATCACCACAAACTATAAATAGATTCTGGCAAGCTTGACAAGCCAATACAGCTTGGAGACCCGGCACTGCAACCCCCAAGATAATTTTAAACTTTACCCAATTCCAAAAGAGTTTTGAGGCAACATGAAATAGGTATTAATTAATAGGTATTAATTAATGTATAATCTAAGGCCATCTTTAGCTACTTCAACCCATTGGCTTATGATTCTCTTACTAAGGTGGTTTTATTTTAATAACAAACACTTAAAAAAAACTCACTGATTTTGTTGAAAAATTCACTCATTACAAAAGTTACTTTAGGAGCCTGTGGTAATAAAAAAAAATTATATCCCAACCCTCTCTCATTTGTAACCACCCATCAGTCAGTTAAGTGCCATACGTGAAACACGCTTGGGTGATCATGTCTCGAAAGAGACATGACTGACTGGGCAGAAGATTATCCCACAGTAGGTTTCCATTGCTTTCTGTGGTAGACTGGTTGCCAGCCAAGGCTATAGAACCCAATTTTTCCTGTTATTTAACTCATAACTGGAAGGAAGAGACGGATTAATACCTTTCCCAAGAGTATTTGCACGTAAGTGAATGCAAGGAATTCAATGAATCATGATGAATTCAACTGGAATTCAAACTCGGCTCCCCGATTTCTCGTTCCGAGCCGATATCCACTGCACCACAACGCACATCCCGGAACCACCCATCACAGTAAAATAAACATTTTTCAGCACTAAAGTCAAATAAAGCTTCTACTTAGAGTTGTTACTATATCACAGGATCTCTCTGGGATTAGGGACCCTGAAGATTAAGCTTCATTAATTTCATAGTAGATCTACCACTGAAGTGGAGTACATATGATTTCTTTTTATCTGTCCCATATGTGTACTTCCTAAGCTCAACTAGGTTGACCCCAGTTTACATGTCAGAATCATCGACTGTCATTAAGTGAAGAACAAAATCTGTATTTAGTTGCTAGAAAGTCACCTTTCATCTCAAACATTTGATTCACATGGCTCCTCCAATGCTTTACAAAAGAACACTTTCTCTCTTTGAAAAAAGGTTTTTATTGACATAACTTCAGTCAGACTGTTTGGTATTTCTAGGCATGAATCATGCTACAAATCAAGTGTGGTGATTTAAAGGAACTGAACTCTTCATGAAGATTTTTTTTTTGTTTTCCATATTTTATGGTCCAATCACCAAGGCTCCAAGTCACAGGGTACTGCTGCGATCAAACAGAAAACTTAACACATTAAACCAGGCTGTTGTTCAAGGCAGGTAAGTTTGTTACTTTTTTTTTAATTTTGTGCCAAAAATAATTGGTCACTTGGCACAAGACATGTCTCTGGAAGATTACCTTTTTCTAGTTTTCCGTGACTAAGCAGGATTATATAACATGAATTTAAGAAATGTAAATAATGTAGTAATATTCAAAATTTAATAATTAAGTTAACTACCGTGGAAAGATTTCAGATGTACATAAATACACATACACACACACATACATATATATGAAATGATTTGTTTGAACATTATTTTTGATCGATACTCATATTTAAGTAGATATTATGTTTATAATCAAACAGTATTATATATTTATTTCTACCAGCCTGATTATTTACGATAAATTTTTATTATGAAAATGTGTCATTTGACTTCATTTAGACTGATCGTCATTCGTGGTCGAGAGGTCTAAGACGCGTCAGATCACTTGGTGGCTTTCCATATGCTGCAGGTTTGAATCTTGCCAAATGACATATATTTTCGTAATTGATCAAAAATAATATTCAAACAAATCATTTCAAATTGTTGGTTGTTTATAACCAGTTTTGTTAATCTTTGTTAATTTCCGTATACATACACACACACACACACACACACACACATATATATATATATATATATATATATATATATATATACCCAAAGAAAAAAGACATGTAATTGGTCCTGACTTGGCATCTCAAATTCTGTCACTTTCTCACCGACATGATGTGGACTTCCCTCTGTCTTTTTTACAAATATATTCATGGCAAATGCTTTGATGACTTCTTTTCCTGGTGCCCCATCCACTTGAATTTAAGCTTGCTACTAGATTGACATCTAGGTCCCACCCTTTTACCATTGAAATAATTAAATGTAATCGCCACTTCTACTTCAACAGTTTCTTTTCTCGCACTTCCCACCTGTGGAACTCCCTTCTGTTTACTTGTTTCCCTGATAACTACACTCTCCAAAAAATATAAATGCGACGTCAATTGCCATTTTTTATCTTCTTGAATCCTGTTCATCTTTTATTCTTTTATCCATTTCGTACCTAGTTTTTTCTTTCACTGTAATACCCTGCAAATTAGTAGCGGTCCCCCACCTTGCTTAGGGTGAAATGATTAAAACAAAACAAAGACACCAAAACAGCAGATGTCACTAACAATAAAATTTAAAAATTTACTGCCGAAAATAATGACAGCCTTATGTAAATCTTCTGCTCAGTCAATCATATCTCTTTCGAGACATGATCGCCTAAGTGTATCACGTATAACATTTAACTGTCTGACTGAATATAGTAGTTGGAAACATGAATAAGGATTCTACTGGGCATAAAGTGGGGGATCAGTTTTATACTGTTTGAAGTAATAAACTGATGCCCCACTAATTACTTCTTAATAATATAATACATCTCTTCTTCCTCTTGCTATGAGTCAAATAACAAGACAGATTAGGTTCTGTAGCCTTGACTGGCAACCAGTCTACCGCAGAAAGCAATGGCAACCTACTGTGGGATAATCTTCTGCCCAGTCAATCATGTCGCTTCGAGACATGATCGCCCAAGTGTGTATCACGTATGGCACTTATGAACTGAACTGTTCGGTTCTTACTACTGTGTATTGTGCACTATTGATGTTGTCTCTTTTCCCGATTAGAATCCCATTTGTCTGATATATTTTATTGTTGCAAATGTGACAACGAGATTTTAAGCCTCATTGGAATAGAGAAAGACTCCTTCCAAAAACTCATGGGTGAATTCAGAGAGGTGAGAGAGAGAGATCTTATCTGTCAGAAATTTTAATTTTTTTCTCTACTCACTGCATATGTTTATTTTAGAAGTAAGTCGACCTATCATCATTAGCTAAACTTATTTATAAATGGAACTTTGTCTGTGTGTGTATATGTGTGTGTGTGTCCCCGTTAGTTATAGACTCCGAAATGCTTAACATAGAAAACGAATCAAGAGATGTAAATATAGACTTATCAATCTGTTGGTTTGAGGAAGTTAAAAAAAAGTTCAAATTACAAAAGCTCTTTACAAAAATACAATAAAATAAAAGACAAGCCATTGTCAGTCAACACAATTAGTCTACACAAATTTATGCTAAGTGACTCCTTCTATCTGAAGAGGGAAGTGAAGTACTTACAGATTAATAGGCTCACTGATAACTGAAACTACAGGTCATCCCTTCTAAGTCAAATCTTATAAAATACGAGGGTCATTCAATAAATAAGATGAATTTTTCAGTATAAGGGCTTCTAATACAGATAAAAGCTTACTTTTTTATTTTTTTCCTTTAATTCTTTTTCAAAGGGATTTAATTTTTTTTGCAGATTGAAAAAAAACTTTGAGAGTTTTGGAGATTAACAAAGATGTCCAACCAAGAAGCATGCACCAGGATTGAACAGAGATCAGTTATCAAGTTTTTGGTTGCTGAAGGGTGCAAACCAGTTGAAATTCATAGGAGAATATCAACTGTGTGTGGTGCCACATGTTTCAGCTAAAAAAATATCTACAAGTGGGCTAAATTGTTTAAAGAAGTTTGAAAGTGACGATGGAGTCAAAATTGCTGTGAGCGATTGGCTGAGACATCAGTCCAAAGATTTTTACATTGGCGGCTTACGGAAGCTTGTGCACAGATGAGAAAAGTGTGTGACACTGCTGGGAGACTACGTTGAAAAAAAAGCTTCTATCTGTATTAGAAAGATTCAACTTATTTATTGAATGACCCTTGTAGAAGTCCTTATACCGAAAAATTCACCTTATTTTTTGAATGACCCTCGTAGAATTCCTTATATCGAAAAATTCACCTTATTTATTGAATGACCCTCGTAGAAGTCCTTATACCAAAAAATTCACCTTATTTATTGAATGACCCTCATAGAAGTCCTTATATCGAAAAATTCACCTTATTTATTGAATGACCCTCGTAGATGTCCTTATACCAAAAAATTCACCTTATTTATTGAATGACCCTCGTAGAAGTCCTTATACCAAAAAATTCACCTTATTTATTGAATGACCCTCGTAGAAGTCCTTGTACCGAAAAATTCACCTTATTTATTGAATGACCATCATAGAAGTCCTTATACCAAAAAATTCACCTTATTTATTGAATGACCCTCGTAGAAGTCCTTGTACCGAAAAATTCACCTTATTTATTGAATGACCCTCGTAGAAGTCCTTGTACCGAAAAATTCACCTTATTTATTGAATGACCCTCGTAATCTATTTGGTTAATTCTGCTTTGAAGCTTTATATTGCATGAAAGTCACACATTTCAACAAGAACGAATTAAGCAATTCCATATCTGAACCACACACTGCTGATAGTTAAGTTATATTGCTAATGGCAATGTCAGAGTTAGTAAAAGAACCTTAAGTGTGAGTGGGTGCCAGAAATTTTTCAGTTCCTTCAATAATTTCTCTTTTTGGGTTACGTCAAGTATCAGGAATGAAGACCGATCTAGTCTCTAAGTGCAATGGAGAAGACACATCCTGGTAGTGGGGACTGAGCTTTGTTTAATTTTTGTCTTGGTATCAAAGAACCAAAAGTAATGCATCTGCATTATGAAATAAATTCATTGAAATTTCAATGCCTCCAAAACAAAGCTGTTATCAACTAACCACCATAGACAATCGCATCTACCTCCCATTAGGCTAGCCTCCCAGAGAGTAAAATACTACGTCTCCTTGGCCTTACACTCTCGGCGGACCTCAAATGGAATGACTATATTGAATCCCTTGCCAAATCTGCTGCTATGAAAGTGGGCTCCCTGTGCAGGGCCCGGAAAATTTTCCCACCTGAAACTATTCTGCACATATACAAATCTACCATCCACCCGTGTATTGAATATTGCTGCCATATCTGGTCGGGTGCCCCTGCTGCTCTCCTTGGGCTTCTTGACAAAATACAAAGGAGGATCTGTAACGTGGTTGATACTGACTTGGCAGACCGGCTGCAGCCGCTCTCACACTGGCGTGATGTAGCTTCCCTGTGCCTCTTCTACAAGTACTTTCATGGCTTCTGCTCCGATGAGCTTAGATCACTGGTGCCGCCTAAGCACGAATTTACACGAGATACTAGATTAGCAACTAGGTCCCACCCTTTTACAGTTAAACAAATAAGATGTAACCGTAAATTCTACTCCAACAGCTTCTTTTCTCGCGCTTCCCGCCTGTGGAACTCCCTTCCACAAGTCTGCTTTCCCGACAGTTACAATCTCCAGGTGTTTAAATGTAGGGTCAATAGACACCTCCTATCACACTAACTCCCAACTATTCTCACAACACTCTCATCTACCCAACCCTCATTCTCGGTATCTTCACCCGTCTATCACCCACCCTCTGTTATTTCCTATATTTAATCAGCCTTTCTCCACTCTACGTAGCCCCCTGCACAGTAGTGGCAGTGACATGCCTTGCTCGGGGTGAAACGCTTATAAAAAAAAAAATACACAAAAATGTGGGGATCAATTTTCTTATATATATATATATATATATATATATATATATATATATATATATTTTTTTTTAAATCCAAAAAGGATGAGCAAATAGGTAAAATCCCAAAACCTGATCCTATGAATATTAATTTTATTAATATCAAAATTGATCAAGGTGGAGGGCTTGATGTAAATCGTATTATCTATTTACAGAGCCAAATATATAAAGTAATTAAAAAATTTAGAAATTTAATTTCATTGAATGGCCATTTCAATTTTTGTTTTTTACTGTTGCTGATGAAGCAAGAATTTTCCTGCTTAAATGGCCATTAAACAAAATGAAATTTCAAAATCTTTTAATTACTTCATATATATATATATATAATTCAGTCAGTAAAGTGCCATGCACGATATATGCTGGGGGGGATTATGTCTGTTTTGAGTCATGACTGAATAGACAAGATTTTTCTGCAGTAGGTTGCTATTTCTTTTTGTGGCAGACTGGTTGCCAACCAAGGCTATAGAACCCAATCTGTTCTGCTATTCAACCTATAGCTAGTGGGAGAAGAGATGGATTCATACCTTTCCTGAAGGTATTGGCATTCATGTAATTCAACTGGAAATCAAACTCGGTTCTCTGATTTCTTACCTTGAGCCAATATCCATCACATCACAACACATGCACATGCTACTGAAATACATTTGCATTTTCCTTTTAAAAATTGGGTTTATATTTATACTACAGAACAGAGTCTCTCTCTCTCTTTCTCCCTCTCTCTCCCTATCAATATAGAGAAATTGGGAGAGAAAGAGACATAGGTATATCAGTAAGTTTCACCTAATGATGAAGAAAAGCATTTATATTATCAATTTTTGATATAATTTCTTTCTTTGTCAATGCACTTAAAATCCAACACTTCTCGATTAATCATATAAATCAAACATCAAAGAGAAAAAATTCCCACATTGTGAATCAACGTGTCTTTATGTCTTTATCACCATTATTATTATTATTTATTTTATTTTTTCTATTAGGATTTTGGTCCGAAATGTCAGACTTGGACGAGGCTACTTTCAAATTCTGAAGGAACAAGAAAAAGCAAAAGTAAGTTCACATATATGTAATGCCACAAGTCAGTGTCGAAAGAAGAAATTAATGAAAATTGTTTCTGGTTGATAAAAATTACAAAATTATATTGTGATTAGAGAGCTTCTATCATTTAACACTGTTTTTTTTTTTTAATATTGGAAACATATTCTTTACTATTGTGAATAATACTTGGGTTTATGTTTTATGTTTAGACAGCTATACAACCTATAAAATAGAGGTAAATTTAAGACTATTATCACATATGAGCAAAGAAAGCCAAACACATAGCAAAGCAATTGATCTGACTTATTACACCAAAATATCTGGAAATACAAAAAAATAATTTAAACAATAAAATCACCATTGGTTTCAACTATGGACTCCAGACTACTTCAAAACAATACACACACACGCACGCACACACACACACACACACACACACACACACACACACACACACACACACATATATATATTAATGCAGGTTTCATTGAATAATATAGACAAGTTTTGTCTATTAATTTTGTGTAGGATCCGTTCGTACCGTCTGATATACTTGATGGTGATATCGTTGAAAGACAACAAAATATCACAGAAATTGTTGATTTTTTTTATCGGGTCTAAGCTTTCGGCTCACATAAGCCATTATCAAAGAATAAATATTAACACACAGTAAACATAGAACATTTAAGTTATTAACAATAAAGAGAATTAAATTGAAAATATAAGTCCATCCCTACTGTGGCGGATGGCCGAAGACAGTGACAAAATAGTGGCGTTGTGGTCCCTGATCTGATTACAGGCATTTGAGTACGTTTTTGGAAATATCAAAATTGATTGTATTCAAACCAGGTTTAAATTGTTTAATGTAGATTGCTCCAGGATTTTTAGTTTCTATTATATATATATATATATATATATATATATATATATATATATGTATCAGTATATGTGTATTTTGACAGCATTTTTTCATTAATACAGGTTTCATTGAATAATATAGACAAGTTCTGTCTATTTATTTTGTGTAAGATCCTTTCTGTTAATAATTTAAATGTTCTATGTTCACTATATATTAAATGTTCAGCCTTTGATAATGGCTTATGTAAGCCGAAAGCTCAGACCTGAATGAATTATTTTGAACATTATTTTTACCGATACTCGTATTTAAGTAGATATTTTCGTCATAAAAATTTATCGTGAAATAATCAGGCCGGTAGATATAAATATAAAATACTGTTTAATTAAAAACAGAATATCTACTTAAATACGAGTATTGGTAAAAATAATGTTCAAAATAATTCATTACAAATTGTCGGTTGCTTATAACCAAGTTTCGTTAAATTTCGTTAATTTCCGTAACATGTTTACATATATCAATATATATATGTATCAATATATATATATATATATATCAGTATGTGTGTGTGTATGTGTGTGTATATATCTATTTTCAAACATACGCACCATAGTGGGGGCGCTAGAGGGTGTCATCAGTGATATCATTGCGTGGATCACTAGGGGGTTTCAGGTCTCTCAACATCATACCCCCATCACCGTGCCGACCTGACCAGAGATGATCAGTTTCTGGTCCACCCTCAATAAGCGCTTTCAGACACTGGAAAAATTTATAACATTTAGGCCCGGGATGAAACCTTGCAAATGCTTCTGATTGGCGACAGAGCCACTTTCCATTTAGAGGTGAACCGTACATGAGCTCGTCCGAAAATATGAAACAATTTACCTATTGTACGGCTATTAGAAGAAAAACAAAAAGAACTCAACTAAGAATTAATCACGATTCGTTTAAAACTAAATAAATATCTGCAAATATATAATTTTAAGTTGTTTCTAAAAAAAGAAAAGATATCAGGATAAAAAAAACTCATCTAAGAATTTATTAAAAGAAAAAAAATCCGTTTAAAAAAATTCAAGTATCTACAAATATGTATAAATTTAAAATCGTTTCCCCAAAATTAGAAAAGTATATATATATATATATATATATACAAAAATACTTTCAAATCTTTTTAAAACCACACAAATATATAATAAATTATGTACAAGTAAAAAAACCTTAATTACAATTAAATACATTAATTTAAAACTTATTTATGCATTTTATCATATTTACGAGTACTAATAAAAATGATGAGAAATCAGAAATGCAGAATTTCAGGGAATTTTAGCTAACAATTTGTTTTGAAATCCAGGCACTCGCTCTTTTGATCCATAATCAATTAGCTGTTCTTTCCGCTGTTTCGGTTATGGACTTGAGTGCTTCCCTTTTTTTTAACTCCCACTATCCCAATATCTGTTAAGGCTTTGCTTAAGGACATTGCTGCAAATCCTCTAGTCCCCACTTCTATCAGATTGCAGCTAGCTCTCCAGCCTTTAACCCTGCAACTCACCAGCAGTTCGTCGTATTTTAACTTCTTCCTTTCATGGGCTTCTTCTGCGTTTTCTTCCCAGGGGACCGTCAGTTCCCACAAGACTATCTTCTTCAAATTATGTGAGAAGAAAACTATATCTGGGTGAAGTTTTGTGATGACAATTTGCTCTGGGAATTTCAATCTTGAGCCTATATCGGCCCTTAGTTCCCAGTCTGTTGCAAGAGATAACAGGTTTGGATTTACCTTTCTATTTTGTGGGATTTTTGCGCCCGCTTTAATAAATTTTATCTGCCTTGTGTCTGGGTTGTAAACATTCTCTTTGATAGCATTTTGAACTATTTTCACAATCTCTTTTAGAATTTCGTCATGGTGCCATCTGTAACACCCATCAGCCAGTGCAGATTTACAGCTACTCAGGATATGTTTTAAGATACCTTTGCGCCCACAAAAATGACAATTTGGCGACTGGGTTTTATACCATAATTGTAAGTTTGTGGGGCTTGGCAGGGTTTTGTATACTGCCCGAATCAGAAATTTTAATCTGGAGTCATCGTTCCATATTTCGGACCATTTGATTTGGCATTTCAACATAGAGTTCCATTTGGTCCATGCCCCTTGCTGTCTCATCCCGACTTGGATTGCTATTCATTTCTTTTCTTCGCCATTTCTGATTTCTTCCTGCAAAAGATGACTTTTCTTTTTTCCTTGCAGTTTGTCATATTTTTCTGAGGGAAAACCCAAAGCCCACGCATCCAGTAGCTCCGGTCCCTAGTATTGCCTTTTCTCGGATTCTTTCTTTTGCTGTATTCAGTTTTTTCAAGGCATTTCATTTTTTACCTGTATACACTGATATTCCTGCACCGGCTACTTTGGGATCTTTTGAGCACTCATACTGGATTGTGACTCTCACTTTAGTTACTTTAAATTCTTCGTGTAGGCTTTTAAATGGGAGTTTCAGTGCGTTTGTTTTCCCGTATAACACTGCGCTGCATAGAGATCTTGACAAACATAACCACCTACGTAGTCTTGATGTTATGCTTCGTTCCATTAGTTCTACCGTGGAGGAAGTGAAATCGTAGATAATTTCAGGCCAGAGTATTTTTGGAAGAATGACGTGTTGATAAATCCAAGCTTTATATCTGCCAGGTAAGCCAGGCTTATCAACCCTGATTAGCCACCCTTCTAGATTCTCCTTTGTTAATATTACGGATCTTGAATCTTTTAGGGTTTCATCAAACTGCTTCCCCAAGCTCTTTACTGGCTTTTGATGTATTGTAGGTATGTCATCTCCAAAGAGCTTAAATCTTTTGTTTTTCGAAAGCTTACCTTTCTTCATTACTAAGGATCGTGATTTGGAAGCGTTAAAACTCATTCTTGCCCAGTCAATGAGTTTTTCGATGCCCTTCAGCAACCACTTTGCCCCAATAGCAGACGTGCTGTTTATGGTCATGTCATCCATGTACGCACAAATCAGTGGTTGCCTTACACCGGATCTGGTGACTGGTCCTCGACATTCCACTTCAGCAGCTTTTATCAGCATATTAATTGATAATGTGAAGAGAGTCACTGAAATGGTGCAGCCTGTTATTATCCCTCTTTCAAGATTGTACCACACTGAAGGTGTTGTCTTTGTTACTGCCCTCATTTTAAAATCCTTATAGTAGTTTAAAATGAGCTTGGTGAAAGCAGTGGGTATATAGTACTGGATTAAAGCTTCTTCTACTAGACGATGGGGAATTGACCCATAAGCATTCTTATGGTCTAACCAGAGGACTGCAATATCTCCCTTATTTTCCTTGGCATCTTTTATTAGTTGGGTAATGACCCCTGTATGTTCCATGCATCCTGGCATGCCTGGGACTCCTCCTTTTGAACAGAGGTGTCAATGTAGTTATTTATTATTAAATATTTTGACAGCCTACTATTTAATAAGTTGAAGAAAATTTTTCCTTCAACATTCAGCTGAATTGGTTGATTTTCTTGGCGTTTTCCACTTTGGGGATCCATATCCCCTTGGAATACTTCCACTGGTCTGCTGTCTTCCCTCTCTTCCAAATGACCTTCAGTAACTTCCATAGGATACGTTGTAATTTTGGGCATCTTTTGTAAAAGAAGTACGGGACTCCATTCAGGCCTGGAGCGGAGCTTGACCGAGATTTTTTAAGCACTAATTGCAACTCAACCAAGCTAGGTAGTCCTATGTTGAGATCAATTGAAGGAGGATCTGGTGTAAGAAGCAGATGGTTTTTGCCAAGTTGTTGCTGCTGGTAGGGGTTGCTTAAGGAGTCTTTGAGAAAAGCATTTATTTCCTCTGTGCTACTTTGTAGCGTTCCACTGTGAGTTTCACCCAGTAATTGTTTGGTAAATCCGAAAGGATTGGATATGAAGGCTGCTCTTTTTCGTGCTCTTTCTCTCCACCTCCGGCGGTGCCATTCGGCTCTTCTTAATGCTTTTAAATCTGATCGGATCAAGTCTCTTAGTTCTCTTAAGGCTTCTTTTTCTTCGGGCTTTGCATTCTTATATTGTTTTTTTAGTGATTTTAATTCTGCTCTGTGTTTTTTAATTCTATTTTCTCTTCGATTCATGGTACTATTTGCTGCTTTTTTCTTCGCTGTTTCCAAATCGTTCTACTCCAAAGCTCACGATTATTTTGCTCATAATTTCTAGTTGTTTATCAACGGAGCCTTTCAAAATCAATGTCAGGATCTCGCTGACGTCCAAATCAAAAACTTGCCAAGAGTTTGTTTCTGTGGCTGCAGGCCATTTGATCTTTTTCCGAAAATTACTTGATGTTATGTTGCTGGACATATTGACCCCTACTTGGAAGGACTGGGTACTGTGGTGTGCATCCTGGCCCTGCTCTTCCTGCATCTCACCAGGAGAGTATCCTGTGCATTGCAGATTGTCAATATGTGCCATGCCTTTCATTTTGGTCTGATGTATCTTCAGGTCGCGTATATTTTTACATTTCCTGCCACAAGGGCAAGTTAACTTCGATTGATGTGGTAAGCCATGGTTCGTAACCGGTATATCTGTCCAATTAGGGATCTCTAATCTCTAATCTCTTGGAATCCCTTGGGAGTATCTACTTGTAATTGTGTCTGTAGCACATTTATTTTGACATGCTGGGTTGCTAGCCCAAGCATGTAACATTTGTAGTCTCTCCTACCGTCAATTGTCTTTCCAATTTGTCTTTCAGACAATATATTTGTGTGTGTATATATATATATATATATATATATATATATATATATATATTACAAAAATGTGTGTCATTCAGCAGGATTCGAACCTGCCGAATGACACACATTTAATATAATATATATTATTATATAGGCTTGATTAAAACCTCGTTTAGACTGGAGGTTATTCATGGTCGAGCAGTCTAAGATGTTGCCAGATCAAAGAGATATATATGTATCTCAGCTATTGCGCGTGTATAATGATAATATACACACTAAAAAGTCTGCCTCCTTCTACCAAGCACTCATAGCTCAGAGGTTGTTTAAATGTTTTCTCGGTTTCTTTCCCTCTCAGTAACCCTTTTTGCATCTTAGTGACTTTGTCACCTTGCTCAGCTTAAATGAGTAAAAAAACTATCTAAACTTATCTATAAATGGAACTTTGTGTGTGTGTATGTCCGTTACCTATAGACTCTGAAACGGCTGAACCGATTTTCTTTAAAATTTAAACAGTTGTACTATAAGCATCTGTGAGTGTTCTTAGCTAGGTTTTGTGTTAAGGTACCCCCAATAAATATCGAAAATCGATAATCAAAAAAATCGGGTTATAGAAGGAGTAGTCTGATTTTAATCAAATTTGATACACTCATAGACAAAGACATAAGAAATGATATTCAGAAGTTTCAAGGTTGCAGTTCTTACAATAGTGCAGAAAATCGATAATATATTTTTATAAAAGGCAAGATGTGTGTGTGTGTGTGTGTGTGTGTGTTTATCTGTCTGTATGTCCTTTATACAAATCCACAATTTTTATCCGATTCTCACCAAACTTCACACAAATATTCTTTAGGCTGAGTCTGAGCTCCAGGACCATGAATTAGTTTTAAAGCTTTCATTACACCCAAGCAACAACGGGCTATACTGCTAGTTATATCGATAAATACAAACTGTAAAAAAAACAATTTCTCTTAAGTATTTAAGTATTTTTTCATCTTGTTTTAGAAAAAATCCCTCGAGCAAGAAGAGCAAGATGATGCAGAGCGTGCAAAGCTTCAGTGGCGAAATCCAAAATACGAAAACAGTGAATCAGAGAGTGACCAAGATTGTGAAGACGAAAGGCGGAATCTACTGATGTGAGTGTCTTGAAGACAGAGGACTTCATATCTTTATGTTTATTGTAGCCCTATTGCTTCCAGTGAAGAATAGGTCATTGATGGCACATCAGCATTGGGGTTGTTTGCTATCGTCAATGCTTCTGTAACAGTCTTTTTTTTATTTTTTTATTTTTATTTTTTTTAGGGGTGTTAACTCTAACTCTACGTAAACTCTTTAATCCTCTGGGCATGGATGGTTTTGGATTCAGAGTTCTACCTTCTCTGTACTTAGTGTTCCCGCAGACCATGCAATTGTGGTGGGGGTGCGCAAGTTCCCTAGGGGCCCTGCAAGGCTCCTTGGCTCTGCAGATCTATTGTAATGAAAAGAATTAACAAAATAATTATTAGGATTAACTGGAAAATTATTATCGTACTTGTATTTAGAAATAGACATCTATCAACCCTTCTCGCCCCCCTCTCTCTCTCTTTACACACACACATATATATATATATATATATATAATCTTTGATTGAAGCCTTCTGCGGGGAGGGGGCGAAGAGGCTGCAAATCATTTGTAATTAAAAAAAAAATTAACTTGAGAGAGAAATAGATTATAGATATTGTTTCAACATACATACAAGAACATAACATGTATATTCAAACTTTCAGGATGTCATTAAAAATTTTAGAAAATCTACTGACTCTGACAGTCTGCGAAGTTTATAAACAAGAAATATCAACCTTGGTGCCAGGCAACTTGAGGTTTTGGAAAGGCACTGAAATGGCTATAAAAATGGCTAGGGAATCACCAAAAAGTAGCTAAAAGTTGTGAAAACGTTCGTAACATCGCTTCAAAATGCCAATTCCGCGATTGCTTCCATTTTTTCGTGATCACTGAATATCTGCGTTCTGAGAGTATGTCATTATGTTTAAAGTACCATTTATTGTGGGTTCAGTATATTCGAGGGTGGGGGGCAAGTTGCATTTTGTGGGTAGAGATGCATTTTGCAGGGGGCCGCGATGTTGCTAAGCACGGCACTGACTCTTTGATTTCTCAATCCATTACTCCAGCATGCCTTCATATCTTTATATGGTGTCTGTTAATTTTGTGAGCCCCTGGATTTGTGTGTGTGATGCTAGTTGAAGCCCACATGGGAGTGTGTTGTCCTCGTGTTCTTTTTTTCATTTCAGTATTTCTTCAGCATCCTCTTTTCTCCTCTTTTTAAATCTCTGTGCAATTCCAGCCTCTATCAGCTCAGAATGAGAAATCAAGGAGCCGAGTTCATATTCCAGTTGAATTCCCTGCACTTGGGAAAGAGATTAATCCCTCTCTTCCCTCCATTTATGGGTTAAATAATTGGATGGATTGGGTTCTATAGCCTTGGCTAGCAACCAGTCTACTTCAGAAAGCAATGGCAACTTACTGCAGGATAATCTTCTGCCTAGTCAGTCATGTTTCTTTCGAGACATGATTGCCCAAGCGTGTACCACGTATGGCACTTAACTGATTAAATGAGTGATTGCTTGCAGTGTCATCCCATTTATTGATGTCAATGTTAAGCATTTATTGTCATATAAGTTATATAGCCTTCAGAGCATGAGTAATCATAGCTCTCCTTGACTTCCTATTGTTTCTAGCTCCATTTGCACAAGCTCATTGAGTAGGTTACAGCTTCTCTCTGTCTCTCTTCTCTTCTATGTTCTGGAAGTATCCAATTTGCCAAGCTCCCTTTCCTCATTATGCTCTATCACTACTTTCACAGAAAGTGCTCGAATGGATTACATTCCTTGGTTCCATCAGGTCTAACCTTCACAGTAAGGACCCACCATGTCACTTACATTGTTGCAAACCACCCACATTCAATACTCTGTAAGTGTCTTCCTCATTACCCACATACTATTCTCATCCTCCTCCTGTAGAACCATATCTCTGTTGCCTCAAGACTCTTCTTCAACTATGAAAAAATTGTCCAAATTTCACTGACATTTAGGAGGATTAGTATTATATAACAGTTCATTATCCTTTTTTTCATTTCTAATGAAATTTTCCTGTTTTTTAATAATTTGTTTAACTATTTGAAAGCATCTTTTCCAATGCACCTTCAGAATTTGCTGTCACATTTTACATAATTTGTGAAAACAGTTTCCAGATTTTTAATTTCTGTATAATTGGAGTAGATAGACTAATTGGAGTAGAAAGACTAAACTATCGCCCGGTTCACACTCCACCAACGTCTATTGAACAGGTGAAGAGGCTCATTCCTTGTTCCCTGTTTAGAATGTGGTTTCCGGCTTTCTCTTTTCCAATCTTTTCACTTTTTTTTTTCAATTGGAGTAGATAGACTAAACTATCGCCCGGTTCACACTCCACCCACATCTATTGAACAGGTGAAGAGGCTCATCCCTTGTTCCCTGTTTAGGATGTGGTTTCCGACTTTCTCTTTTCCAATCTTTTCACTTTTTTTTTTTTTTTCAATTGGAGTAGATAGACTAAACTATTGAACAGGTGAAGAGGCTCATCCCTTGTTCCCTGTTTAGGATGTGGTTTCCGGCTTTCTCTTTTCCAATCTTTTCACTTTTTTTTTTTCAATTGGAGTAGATAGACTAAACTATCGCCCGGTTCACACTCCACCCACGTCTATTGAACAGGTGAAGAGGCTCATCCCTTGTTCCCTGTTTAGGATGTGGTTTCCGGCTTTCTCTTTTCCAATCTTTTTACTCTTACGTAGCCCCCTGCGCATCAGTGGCGTTATCGCCTTGCTTGGGGTGATATGATCGTTCTTTATAATGAGTATATACAAGATCTGTCTGAAAAGTAACAGGATTGGTATCACAAACAGTTTCTGTTCCAAACAATAAACTACACAGTTTCTTCTTCAAAGTAACCCCACCTCTAGTCTAATGTTCTTTTCCGTTCTTCTCTGTCATGCATTTATGGAATGCTGGGAGGATTCTTCTTGAATGCCACTCATCTCCATTGTTACAGTCCGCTTGATGGCCTACACACCTTGAAAATGGGCCTCTTTGATGATCCCCTTGAGCTTGGAGAAAAGGAAAAAGTCACAGGGAGCAAAATCAGGTGAATAGAGAGATTGTTCCAGTATGGTGATGTTCTTCTTGGCTATGAACTGCCGGATGCTCAGGGCATTGTGAGCAGGTACACAATTTGTCTAGCCACAGCTCTCATTACTTCTCGCACAATGAGCAAAGCAAATGCCACAAAATTTCTTTGTAGATTTGCTGATTAATCATCTGGCCCTGTGACAAGAACTCACTGTGGACGGCAACTTTGGAAAGTGCCTGAAAATTATACCACACGTTGACCCGAGCCTTGTGAGTAAAATTAGGTAGACAACTCCCTTTGAGGAGGCTGGCTTGAAGCCGCCAGTCATCTTGACCAAGGGTTTGAGCTTCCTGTCCTTGTTCAGACTTGTTTATGTTAGATAAATGCATTCTCTCTCAGAAACTCTAAGTAAGGTTCACTCAGCAGAGTTGCAGTATAAACCACATTGAAGAACATGATCAGTGCTGTTACTTCTCAGACAGACCTGGTCTTTTTACTACTGATGGTCAGGTTTTTTCTTTCCGCTTACCTTTACTCGATGAGTTTCTGCAGTCTTCTTCCTGTGTCTGCTATCTACCTAGTGTCATCTGCATATCTTATGTTTTTAAGTGTTGTGGAGTAGTTTTTGTACTGATGGTTATAATTGTGCTATGTTGGTTGCTAATTGACTTAACATACCCAAAATGTTAGAAACTTGGTAATATTCCACTGAAAGCTGACTCCTTAGTATTCGGCTAACTGCTGACTAATATCAACTGTCTAATAGTTCTACTGAACTCCAATGGAACTCCTATGAACTTCCCAAGAACTTCTCAAGAACTTTTCCTGTTAACTCTTATTAATATAGGAGGGAGAGTCTGTTATCTGAGGAATAGGTGTGTTTCACCAAAACATTAAGCTTGTGCTTATCTGTGTATAGTCTTAAGTGAAAGATTATCTAATATGCTAATACACTTTATATGCAATAAATGTAGAATCACTGATCAAATGGAAGGCAGAGAATCTATAATACAAACCTTCTATCTAAATAAATAAATGGCAAATTCTGTCCGTCTATATGTCTGAAATCCCTCTAACTCAAGCCCCACTTGCTCTACATATAACTTTTTGGGATCAGGATGATCCCAGGATAGAAAATCTACTCTTCATTGATGCTTGAAAATCCATCATTTTTGTTCACATGGTATTCAGCGCACAATTCTTTGGATCAAGTCACTGGTTTAACCAATATATATATATATATATATATATATATATATATCCACTCGGCCATGCATCCCTGAGGATATCAGTGTATGAATATCTGAGACTTATAAAACTAATGTCTCAGTAACCATTTTTTACTGGAGCTCATATTGCAATCTTTAACGCTAATGAGTGGTGAACAATAACTTAGTGAGTTGAGTTAAAGCGAGGTAACTACATGGCATCTGGAAGTGGCTTTGCACTTGGAATGAGAATGATATATCCCAGTGATTGAAATAAAGGGTTTGGTTCAAAATTTCTAGCACCTGAAGAAGGCTGGAACATATAACATCTGAAAATACAACGTTCGAAACGTCATAAACATGGCAATAAAAATGAGGACAACAGTCCAAACAACGTAAATAATTGTTAGTTTCTCATTCGTCTTTTCCTTGTCTTTAATGCAATTATCTAAAATGTATATTTAGGTAGGAAAAATTCATTTAAACAGATTCAATGGAATCAACAAGATCTGTATTGCCCAGTTCACACTCCACCCACATCTATTGAACAGGTGAAGAGGCTCATCCCTTGTTCCTTGTTTAGGGTGTGGTTTCCAGCTTTCTCTTTTCCAATCTTTTCACTCCTTTTTTTTTTCTTTCAATTGGAGTAGATAAACTAAACTATCGCCTGGTTCACACTCCATCCCCGTCTATTGAACATGTGAAGAGGCTCATCCCTTGTTCCCTGTTTAGGATGTGGTTTCTGACTTTCTCTTTTCCAATCTTTTCACTCTTACGTAGCCCCCTGCACATCAGTGGCATTACCGCCTTGCTCAGAGTGAAATGATTAAAAAAAAAAATTTGATTGTATTTTCTAATTTTTGAATAAGATGTCAAAGTTGTACATAAACTATTCAAATTCATATTTTGTTTTGTTTATGTACAAATACTGTTTATGTACAAATACTTTTGAGTATCTCAGTCATTATCAATAACTAGTATGTGTCTTGTGCATGTAACATCATGTTTAAAATAATTTCCTGACTACCAGAAAAATATTGTCAAATTTTAATACTTATTATTATTTATATGCTAATAAAAAATATTTATGTGTTCGTAAAAACATTTTATACACATTTTAAAATGTTGTGTTGAAAGACAGTTTATTTAACATTGTCATTTCTTTTTTGTATTCTAATAACTTTGAGCATCTTGAGTCTTTCCTTGTAGTGATGGCTTATAGCCATATGAAATTAAGCAACGTCGAGTATGGTCAGTACCTAGATGGGTGACTACTTGGGAATACCAGTTACTGTAAGCTTGGGTGTGTGGGTGGTGTAATGGATAATAACTGGCAATTTGAAATCAAAAAACCAAGTTCCGATTTCAGTCAGGTCCATTATATGAACATTTCCTTTGAAAAAGTATGAATTTACCTCTTTTCCTTCCAGCTATGGAAGTATGACTTGTATCAGTAAATCATTATTGCCTTCAAATAATTCTTACAATCCCAAAATATTTCCTGGCTTTAAATAACCTGCAAAGGGTTGATAAACCTTAAAAAACAAATCAGTCAATAAATCAATCCTTGCAATGAGTGCCGTATTGTAGATTGGTTGTTGGTGATGTGAAGATCTATATGTGCACAGATTGCACTAAGTTTCAATAAGTGACAAGTTAAACTATAAAGGACTGTGGTGTATATGTGACCAATAAATTACTCTCTCTCTCTCTCTCTCTCTCTCTCTCTCTCACACACACACATAACCATTGATGACACCTCAAAGGGTGCTGTCTACCCAAATTGACTCACACGGTTTGACCCGTGATATGGTTTTCAGTTGCTTTCCAAAGCTGCTGCACACAAGGATTTCTTTCTCCAGACCAATAACATCGACAAGTCACCTTCCTGACAAATCGACCATGGTAAGAATCGAACTCAAGCTTTATGGTCAGAAAGCAAACATCCTGACCCTTCAGCCACGCCTCATATTTGCTATTTCAAAGTCACGAGTCTTTGTGAGTAATGGTTTCAGTGTTCTGTAATGAAGGTCTGCTCAACATAATTGCAGTATAAACCACAGATGGGTGCTGTTGGTGTTGAACAAACACAAGTGCGCCTGAGCAAGCATCTGCAATAGGGATTATCTAACTGCCTTGGTAGATGGGTATCCTCAAATATGAGTTACCAAGCATATATATATATATATATATATATATATATATATATATATATATATAGTGTATCGAGACAGCAGATAATTTTCTAAACATATACTGTTAAATATAAGAGATAATGAATGTCTATTATGTTTAATCATGAGCCATTCTAAACATCATATTTTGGTTTTAATTTCAGTTGAAAATAAAGACAAAAATTCTCCAACATTTGGATAATTTTTTAAGTTGGTTCTAAGCTTTCGGCTCGCATGATCCATCTTCAGAGAGGTTACAAGGATGTTAACACAAAAACATCCACCATCAGCGATGATTTTATCTTGTGTTGACATAAAACTTCACTAACCTCTCTGAAGATGGCTCATGTGAACTGAAAGCCTAGAACCAACTTAGTAAAAAATTATCCAAATGTTGGAAAATGTTTGCCTTTATTTTCAACTGAAATTAAACCCAAAGTACAATGTTTAGAATGGCTCATGATTAAACATAATAGACGTTCATTGTCTCTTATATTTAACAGTATATGTTTAGAATATATATATAGTAGTGATGCGGGATTGTGTGAAGCCAAAATTGGTGACAGTGGAATACTGACTGAAAAGCATTTAAGGCAAGCAGACTTTGTAATAAAGTGCTTGATAGGAAAAACAGAGTATTAACAAAACTAGTTAGAGTAAAAGGTTGTCACTTATTGATGTTACCTTCGGCATCCTGACTCCAGAGTTTTATAGGTGGATCTATTTCCGCCACGCTTGAAGGGTATTTTCACAATTTACAATTTGACAGTAAATTAAGAAAATACCCATGAAGACTGGATGGAAATAAATCTACCAATGAAATTCTGGAGTTGTGACGCTGAAGGTAATGTCAATCACCTAAGTGGTAATCTTTTCCTTATATTGATTCTATATATCCCTACATATATATATATATATATATATATATATATAAACAATAAAAATAAATTAAAAAAACCTGCAAAATAAAAAGGAAAAATAAACAAGAAAAAGAAAATAAACCAATCACAAGTAATACCACTCCTACAAAATCACTCCATGCTCCATATAAACAAGAAAAAACCAGGACCTAATGGCAAATGAGCCCTGATGATTGAGAACATCATAATGGTGCTTTCATTAAACTTTGAAGTTGGCATGAACCTGCTCAGTCAAAGTGATAGACTCTTTGTGCTTATTAACACTCTATATCCACCCTAATATTGAGCACTTTATGATAAAATACCTGCTTGCCAAAATATATTTTATCAGTAAAATCACTGAAAAAACAACAACTTTGGTGCTAAACATTATCACAGCTCAACACTATATGTACATATACTTGTGTGTGTGCATATGATTAACATATACTTGTGTGTGTGCATATGATTAACATATACTTGTGTGTGTGCATATGATTAATTACAATAATAATTTCTAGTGAATATCAATAAATGAATAAACAGAAATTTTTTTTGTCTAAAATGTTAATGTCTTAAATCATTAACTTCTATGACAACAGTTATTTTTTGTTTTGAAATTTATCTTTTTGAAAGTGCTTCTGTAAATCCAGGAACATCATCTACCTCAACTTCCAGGAAACAAACTCGAAGAAAGAGATCAGCCATTGTTCGGCCATACACTCCACTCCATAGCAATATGGCTCATTGCTCATCAAACATAAACAGGTTAGTGTCATCAAGCATTATTTTATTGAGAAGATTGTTGTGTGTTGAAAGTTTTTCTAATTTATTTAAGTTTTTTTTTTTTAATAATCGTGTAGCCCCAGGCAAGGCATTTTACTGCCACTCTTGTGCAGGGGTTACATAGGAGGAATGTTATGAGAAAGAGTGACAGGTTACAGGGGGTGTCAGGAAGTAGGTAAGAGAAGGATGACTATGACCATAAATTGAGGGATCAATTTATATATTGATTGTAATATAAAATTGATCCCCCACTTTATATTTACATAATAATTTCTTATCTGTTGATAAGCCATAGAAAAGGAATCAGTGGATGAAATACTGATTTCATCCACTGATTTCATCCACATGCACGTCTTTTAGATTTATTTACGTTTTCTGGAATATAAATGTATAGAATTTTTCTTTTTATAATCATATCGCCCCAAGCAAGGCATTTTATTGCCACTGTTTTGCAGGGGGTTACATATGAGGAATGTTATGAGAAAGAGTGACAGGTTATAGGGCGTGTCAGGAAGAAAGTATGAGAAGGAAGAGAATACTGATGAGAGTGGAATGGATGGAGAAAAAAGCATGAGAGAGAGGATGTAAGTTAATGAGACAGGAGATGACTATTGACTTTACATTTAAATTCTTGGAGATTATAGCTGTCGAGAAAGCAAGTAAATGGAAGGGAATTCCACAGGCAGGAAGTGCAAGAAAAGAAGCTGATGGAGTAGAATTTGCATTTACAATTTATCAGTTTCATAGTAAAAGGGTGGGATCTAGTTGCTAATCTTGTGGCACGAGGAAATTCATACATAGGGGGTACCAGTGAGCTAAGTTCATCGGAGCAGAAGCCGTCAAAGTATTTGTAGAAAAGACACAAGGAAGCCACATTACGCAGGTGAGAAAGTGACTGTATCCTAGCTGCCAAGTCGAGATTGATTCCATTACAGATTCTCCGTTGGATTTTGTCAAGGACACCTAGATGGATAGCAGAAGCACCCGACCAGATATGGCAGCAATATTCAATACACGGGCGGATGGTAGATTTGTATATGTGCAGGATTGCTTCAGACAGGAAAAACTTACTGGCCCTTCACAGAGAAATAATGAAAATTGTACTTATCGAACTTTAGTTTTCAGATGTCATTTGAAGCATCTTGTTGTTGTTATTTTTTTGAGTGAAGATGAAGAAAGGAAAATTGAAAGGAGAGGAAGAACGAATATATGACAGCGCTTCGGCTTGAAGTTTCTTTTGTTACATAACGTCTCTAATTCCTACTCCCATCTGACTAACTTTTGCCGGTCAAGCGACGTGAATATGTACTTAGCAGGTCACGTGGTCAGCTCGAACCTGCATACCCATTTTCTAGATGTTAAGAAAAATTGACTGAGATCATAGATCAATTTGCTATTTCCTATCCAGTCAGAATCCAGAATCTTATTTTTCACACTGACTTGTGAAATTTGCCTTGGTCTAGGTTTTTCCAAAATGTTTTCAGTCATTCTGATCCATTTTGCCAGTGTGCAATTTTACTTTTGGAGTTTCCGTTAATTGTTGGATGATATAGAAAGTGTATCCTATACTTTCTTCTTAGATAACAAAAATAGAAAATAATTCACAACCTTTTGTTTTAGATATTTTGTTAATTTAATCTGACAATAAATTAACAGTCGAAGTAAATCGAAAAAGATACACACTTATATCTATATTTTAGGAAGTATGACCTGATGTAGGAGCTATCATCATGTAGCAATTATCATCATGTAAAATCATGTAGCTGTTATCATCATGTAAAACTGAACCAAAAAATCGAGTTCAGATTCTATTTTTTTCGAATCATTTCACACCAAGCAAGGCAACAAAGCCACTAACATGCAGAGGTTACTGGGTGTGAAAGAAAATAAGAAAAAACATTATTAAGGAGCGAACACAATAAAAGAAGAGAAATTAGGGAAATAGAAGATAACGATTGACATTGCATTTAAATTTTTGAAGATCAAAGTTAACTGGTGAGCAAGAAGCTGAGAAGTGCAAGAAAAGAAACTCTTAGCAAAGAACTTACAGTTACATCTTTTGGCCATTTCAACTGTCAAATGATGAGATCTTGCTGCCAATCTAGTAGGTCAATTAAGTGCCATATGCGATACACGCTTTGGGTGATCATGTCTCGAAAGAGACATGACTAACTGGGCCAAAGATTATCCTGCAGTAGATTGGCATTGCTTTCTGTGGTAGACTGGTTGCCAGCCAAGGCTATAGAACCCAATATATCCTATTATTTAACCCATAACTGGAGGGAAGAAACAGATTAATACCTTTCCCAAGGGTAGTTGTGCGCAAGTAAATGCGAGGAACTCAACTGGAATTCGAACTTGGCACCCTGATCGAGGGTGCCAATCTAGTTTTGCTCTTATATTCATAGGATCTAAGTACCATAGGGGAGAGTTCATCAGAACATATGCTAATAAAATATTTATAGAAAAGGCGCAAGGAAGCTACATTATAATGGCAGGAACGTAGCTGAAGCTGTTGTGGTAGCAATTTCATTTTTACTTTGTACAAAAAAGTAAAAATGTATAACAACCATTACAGTATAACGCTCTACATTTGTATCGAGCACTCTTTATAAAAGTAAATGCATGAACAAAAGGTTAATAAACCTATGAGTTCAACAACTTAGTTACAATATATATATATATATATATATATATATATATATATATATATAGTTAGTAAAAAAAAGAAGTAAAAACGTATAGTCATTCACAGACAGATCTGTTTAGCTGTATCACAGCTCAGCAGTACGGTTAGACAGCCGATTGCTTTTAACCCAGGATTGAAACCCGACTGAATTGGTGTCAGTCGGTGATTCTACCTCTGAGCTACGGGCGCTTGGTAGAAGAATTTTGTTATTACATTGGTTTATAAAATCATATCACTACACAAAAATTTTCATGTTTCGGAACAATATTGTTCTTCTTCAGGTTTTTATTTTAAAACCAAATGATGAAAATGATTTATTTTAGAAAATATAAAAGGAATTCATGGTTATTCAGAAAGTTAAGGAGAGGTGGTTGGAGGAAGTTAAACAATATGATTGTAGGTGTGTCAGTATTACTCAATCAAAAGTGAGAATTAAGTGCACAGTTTGGTTTTAAAATATCACCTGAAGAAGTACTATATTGTTCTGAAACATGAAATTGTTTGTGTAGTGATGTAATGCTTTTATAAACCATTGTAATAACAAAATTACAATGTTGAGCTCTATTTTGTATTGAGCACTTTTTATAAAGGTAAATGCATGAACAGTAGGTTTTAACCTATGTGTTCTTTCAGTTTCTTGTAATATATATATATATATATATAATCATTTATTTCAACCCAAGCAAGGCAGTATCGCCACTGGTGTACAAGGGGCTACATAAGAGAAGAGTAAAAGTTTAAACAGTATGAGAGCGAAGAGAAAGATGAACTGATTACAGAGGTTGTCAGAGAAAGAGCAAGAGAAGGATGCAAATATTGGCGTGAAGACAGTTGCGAGGAAAAGCACAAGATACACAGGATGATGGGGAAAGGATGAGAGAAGAACTGGTAAGAGATGGCAATTGACATTGCATTTAAATTCTTGGAGATTGTAGCCATCAGGGAAGCAAGTATACTTAAGGAAATTCCACAGGCGGGAAGTGCGAGAAAAGAAGCTACTGGAGTAGAAGTGATGGATTTGGTTGATTTAACTGTTAAAGAACTGAACCTTGTTGCCAGTCTGGTTGCTCATGTAAATTCTTGGGGAAGGCACCAGTGAGCTGAGCTTGATGGAGCAGAAGCCATGAAAATATTTGTAGAAGAGACAGAGGGAAGCCACATCCTGTCAGTGAGAAAATGGCTGGAGTCATGCTGCCAGGTCAAGACCAATCAGATTACAGATTCTCCGTTAGAACCTCTTGAGAACCCTGAGACGAATTGTAATGATGTTTATTGCCAAAATTGCTATTTTTTCAGTGGTTTACAGGTAGAAAGGCATTTTAGGTAAGCAGATTAAAACCTTGGATTCTTTTCACCTGGAAATATATATATATAGTATCTTTATAAAAGATAAAATAGTTCTTGTCCTATTTTTTTCCACAGTACTATATATATATATATATATATATATATATATATATATATATATATATATATAAATGCTAGCTATGGAGAAATAGCAGGGTAGTTGAACCAATGATTCTTGTCAAATACCCAAGCTAAAGAAAGGAGAAAAAAAAACACTCAATTACTGATTGACAGTTTCTCTGTCTTGTCAGTGGTTCTTAAAAATTTTTTCTTCCCCATGACTCCTTTTCAGATATTTACACAGACTAGAACCCTTTCACCTGTGTTAAATTACACTGGTAAATGGAACAGAATTAATGCAACAGAGGTAATATAATGAGTTTTACATTTTGCTGCATCATAGCAGAGATGGATATGCATTGTGGTGTAGTGGATATCAGCTCAGAAAAAAAAATGGAGAGCTGAGTACGAATTCCAGTTGAATTCGTTGCAATCACTTAAGCACAAATACCTTTGGAAACAGTATAAATCTATCTTTTCTCTCTGGTTATGGGTTAAATAACAGGTTCTATAGTCTTGTTTGGCAACTAGTCTACTGCAGAAAGTAATGGCAACTTACTGCGGGGAAACTGTTCTGCCCAGTCAGTCATATCTCTTTCAAGACATGATTGCCCAAGTGTGTATCACATATGGCACTTAGCTGACTGATAGCAGAGACAATCGATGGTTGGTTGGTTTGTTTTATGGCATATCAACCTCGGCGGGTCATTTATTGCCAACTAAATTTTATTTATTTATTGCTGATAATACCTTTTTCTTTCAACAATTTATTGTTGTTTTTACATAAGTTTTGTGTCTAGTAATACTTTTTTCTTTTTGAGTACCAAGATTCATTTCGATTTGTTTTTAAGGGCAGAGTCCCCCAGTCCTAACCTGTTATTTAACCCATAGCTGGAGGGAAGGGACAGATTAATACCTTTCCCAAGGGTACCAGTGCTTAAGTGAATGCATGGCATTCAACTGGAATTTGAACTCGGCTCACCGATTTCTCTTTCCGAGCCGATATCCACTGCACCACAATGCACATCCGTCACTAAATGCTTACAGCACCTGGCATTACCAAGCAGTCACCCATCTAAGTACTGACCAGGCTCAACTTCAGTGATCGAGCGAGAACCAGTGTATTCAACGTGATATGACCGTAAGCACGCACATCCATCACTAAACGCTTACAGCACCTGGTATTCCCAAGCGGTCACCCATCTAAGTACTGACCAGGCTCAACGTTGCTTAACTTCGGTGATCGAGCGAGAACCAGTGTATTTAACGTGATATTGCCGTAAGCCACAACAATGAATGGAAATAAGCTATAGTGAGAACAGCTAATCAATGGTCCTTGAATCAAATCAGAGAAACTGAAAGACTTTGGTTTACAGGTTTTCAATTCATAGGCATACTGCAATGGCAGCTAAATTTTTAACACCTTGACTGTCAACCGATAGATAATTAACTACTGGCAGTTTTTATTATAAGACGGTTCAAGCTGTGCTTGACATTTTCTGATACATTTTCATCTGTGGGTGCCAACAAGTTTATTTGAAGTGATACTTTTAGTGTGAAAACAAAGTTAAGAATTCAGTTAACCTATGAATCAACTCATAAAATTTTTTTTTATTACCTAGGTTGACTATAAAGATAATATTTAATACGATGTTTCTGACCTCTGGAAGTCAATGTGATAAATTAAATTTTAAAATGTCAATATATTGGTAAAAAGATAAACTTATAAAATGATATCTTGACACAGTCTTCAAAGGATTAACTCATATTACTGCTTTGTTAAAAGTATAACACTGCCACCTTGAACAATTTCTACTTCCTTAAGCGTTCACAGTTACCTGTAAGTGATCTTGCTGCTCAAGTAGGGGATATTTTTTCTTTCAGGACATATGCAGCCATGGACGTCCACCTTTTCTTGTCTCTTGTTGCTCTTAATATATGTTGTCCTATTAATTCTTCCAAACCCTACTCTTCCATCCATTTGTTTAAGCCCATTAAGTATGTCATACACTATTTTCCCTTGTCTCTTTTTCCCTCTATCTACCCTGTGAGTATCAGATTCTCCAAGCCCTACTTTCTCAGTGCACATCCCAGAAACTTCAGCAGTCACTTCCTGGTATCAAGTATAAGTTTTGTTTTCATTTCTAACTTCTGCCCTTTAGGATAAAGGGTTCAGTTCAAAATTCCAAAATATCAAGGACACATGCCCCAGTGGATAAAAACGTTGGTTGAATCCAGTGACTTTACCCAAAGGATTGTGAGTTCAATAACAAAAATTCAGAGAGTTGAGTTAAATAGAGATAGTTAAGACATCCGGAAGTGGTATGACTCATGGAACAAGAACGATCTACACCAGTGATTGAAATAAAGAGTTCTGTACAAAATTCCAGTCAACTGAAAGTCAGAGCATACAATGGCCAAACTGTTATGAATATGACAACAAAGATGAGGACAACAATACAAACAATATCGTGTAAATAATTGCAAGACCTCGTTTCAGAAATCTAGACAAATAGAGCTTATGTAAATATAAAGTGTGAAAGTGGACACCGATGTCAACACCAAGAGGCAAGAGTCTGTTTCATGCTTTAACACATTCTTTAGGCGATGATGTTGCTTCATGCTGACCTCAGTCAACAAAAAAAAAAAAAAAAAAAACAAAAGGAACATATAAGATTGCAATAAGAGTACAAAATAAAAAGTAAAACCAAAACTACTTAAGCTTCATCCTTGAAACGAAGGATCATCAAGCCAGGTTCTGTAAATTGTATGAAGATGGGAAAGAAGGGACTAGCAAATTTAAGGTTTGCAGATACACATTTTATATTAAACAAGAGGACTAAGATTAGGATGATGTGCACTATTATGGTGCCCTTCTACAAGGAATGGACTCTTCCTCTTATTATATATTTACCTGCGTGACTTTTGGGGGAGGCAGTTGACGACAGTTAGTACACAGTTAAAGCCAGCTACGATTCAGGCAATAAATAGTGTAACTGTACTTACTTATTTCTATTTACTGATTATTAACATTTACTTTCTACATATGTTCATATACTAATATACAGTTTTGAACCTACCTTCCGTTTTCCAGGTCTTACTTCTGGCCAAACCAGTCACTACAACTTTACAGTGAAGTTTTGCCACGGCAACTCCACAACATGTTCACACACCAAATAATTTCTAATATATATATATATATATATATATATATATATATATATAATTCCAGGTGAAGAGGACTCAAGGTTTTACTATTTTGAGTACCCCAGCATTTATTTTATTATAAACAGTGCTCAATATAATAAATATTATAGAGCTCAATATAATCATACAATTATGAATTAATTGTACAATTAATTCATAATTATATGATTATATCCAAGTGAATAAGCAACGACGAAAATATTAACAACGTTCAAAACATTAATTTAAAACAGTGCTCAATATAAAATAGAGCTATGAATATTTATTATAAATTATAGTTTAGAAATTATCATCTACTACAAAGTGTACATTTTGTTTTGACATTGAAAGCACAATGTCTCATCAGGTAGCGTGAAAAGATAGAAAATTCTTTACCTTATATTGGTGAATTATGTGTGAGAGGTAAATGGGGTGGAAAAGGGGAAATCAGAGTTGGAAGTTAGAATTCGAGCAAAAAGAGGGGAGAGGAGAGAGGTGATTAATGGACATGTTGAAAATTTTAAATTTTATAGACAGATTTAACTGTAGAAGATAAGGTATGGTCCTTTACAGCCTTCATGGCCAGTCCTTTGGGTTTAACTTTTTGTTCACACTACATATATATATATATATATATATATATATATATATATATATATATATATATATATATATGGGATGATAACCAACCAT
Source organism: Ascarosepion bandense (assembly GCA_037127315.1). Taxonomy (NCBI): domain Eukaryota; kingdom Metazoa; phylum Mollusca; class Cephalopoda; order Sepiida; family Sepiidae; genus Ascarosepion; species Ascarosepion bandense. Next base: position 946,089 of record JBBBDQ010001593.1, read on the forward strand.
CAGTGCACCACATCAATGCATCTGCTGCTGTACATTTATAAACATTGACCAAAATGATTGCTTTTATTTTTGCTTATAATACCGGCTGTAGTGCAATGGTAGAGTGTTTGCTTACAGTGCAGGAGGTTGTGGGTTCGATCTCCAGCCAGGTCATACCAAAAATGATACACAACTCCTCTTTGCTAAGCACTCAGTAACAAAGAGGGTCAAGGGTAAGTGGAGAAATCCAGATATAGGAGTTGTGCCCACTCCTACCGCAAAGTAGCAGCAAAAGATTTCAGCTCACCCTCAACCTAACAGTCAACCTACTTACTTATTTACTTATAATAGCTTTCACAGTGGCAAACTGGGTCTAAAAATAATGGTTACCAAGAGACAAAGACGTCCGACCTACAACTACAATGTTATTTAATTTTCATAAAGAATAAGTAAAAACATGCATTCAGAAAAAATGTACTTTACATATTACTTGTAGTAGATACCAAATGTAAATACAGAATGTTATAATTGACATTTTCAGTTAGTGACTTCAAATTAAAAAAAAACTATTTTAAATAGTTTAATGCACAACTAACCCGTTAACAGATAGTTCAAAAGCAAAATAGAGGATTGCATGCAGTCTGCTATATTAAGAGCAACCATTTTTGTTGACGAGATGAGTGCTTGAATCTGCCAACAACTGTTTTTCTATCCAATTCATTTAATAATTCCTATCATTTTTGATCTGATCTGGCTCGTGCAAAGATAGAAGATAAATTGGGGAGTAAGATACTCACTGAAACGCTAAAATGAACAGATCATGAATTCCACTTTAGATTTTGAGAAGCTTAAGTCCGAAAAGACCTTTAGGGCCTGAGAGAACACCCATCCATCAGGATAGGTTAAAGTTTAAGGTCTGTTACTAGTTTCTATATCACATTATTAGACGTTATCATCTTATATGTGCTGATTCTTTTAACTTCTTAACTGATTAATAAGATACGTGATACAAGTTCAATTTAATTATTCTAAAATCAGTTTTTAAAAAACTCATTAAATACTAAATATGACAAAATGCCTCAAACAAAATGAAAAACTGTTTATACTTTTTGTTTTATATTCATTCAGTGATGCCCTGTTTCGACAGCTCTGCGTGCTTCTTTGGTTATTGGAAGCAACAAGCTCAGACTCTATTCATAGCATGATACCAATTCATTCCTGTTGGAAACTCGAGTAAGTTACCCATTCATTGTTACATTACGTATTGATAACAAGCAAATTTATGACAGGGACAACCTTTCTTTTTAAAGTGCTAAAATTTGTTCAGACAAGTTAAATTCTCATTCATTTTGTATATACTCTCTGATTTACTAGCTATGCTCAAGCCTCTTTGCCATTTTTCATAGTCTTTTTAATAGTTATTGATTTCCAGGAATTACAATCCACAATTTTATTTGGTAGTCTAATGATTTTATTCATGTCATGTTTCTTCCTTATTAACTCTGTATTGAGATGACTTCTTTTGAAACATAATGAAATGGTCTTGTATTACTTACTTGATGGTTTTAAATTTAATGTAGTCCTCCTTGTAAACTGCCTGCCACCCAAGTCTAAAACACCGAGTCTATCCTATTAGTTAACTCATAACTTGTTTAGAAGAGATTCATACCTTTTCCAAGGACATTGGTTCCAAAGTGATGTCAGTCAGTTAAGTGCCATATATGATACACACTTGGATAATCATGTCTCAAAAGAGACATGACTGATTAAGCAGAAGATTTTCCCACACTATGTTGCCATTACTTTCTGCAGTATACTAGTTGTCAGCCAAGGCTATAGAACTCAATCTGTCCAGTTATTTAACCCATAACTGGAAGGAAGAGACGGATTAATACATTTCCAAAGGGTATTTGCACATAAGTGAATGCAAGGAATTACAAATGGAATTCAAACTCGGCTCCCCAATTTCTCATTTTGAGCCGATATCCACTGTACCAAAACTTCCAAATTGTCTTGTATTTATCAGCCAGTCAGTTAAGTGCCATACGTGATACACGCTTGGCCGATAATATCTCGAAAGTGACATGACTGACTGGGCAAAAGATTTTCTCGCAGTAGGTTGCTATTACTTTCTGCAGTAGATTGGTTGTCAACCAAGACTATAGAACCCAATCTGTCCTGCTATTTTACCCATAGCAGTGAACTAATATCTTTCCCAAGGGTATTTATGCATAAGTTAATGCAATGAAGTCAACTGGAATTTGAACTTGGCTCTTCGATTTCTCTTTCCGAGCTGATATCCACTACAAATGCACATCCGAAGTAATAAACTTGACCAGAATGTGAACTTGTGGGAAAATGAAATAAAACCAATAAATAAAATAAAAATAAAGAATAAAAAAAAAATTAATTTTCCCATGATGCAAATTGTAAAGAGACTGGAAAGGGTTTCTGGTCACATGCACATTTTTATGACCCAACTTCTGAAAATGACAGTCTTGCCCTTTTCCACTTTGCAATTAAATTATTCTGACGTGTTTTGGCAGCTTTTCTTGTAAAGTAAGTGAATTAGTCATTCTAACTAAGTACAAAACTGTTAGGGCGCCGCCCCTATCTGACCACATAATGGACTGTTCCCATTGCTATATATAGCTATATATAGCAATGGTGGATTCTCTACAGAGAGAGTCGTACAGTCGTACAGAGTCGTAGAGAGTCACTTGAGAATCAGTGAAGAGTTAGTCACACTTCCGGGTGCGTACCGGAAGTAATCACATATATACACGTCTTACGACAGATTGGACTATTGTATCTTTTCTATTGTAAATATTACTAATCACTTCTGTACTTACTAACTGTCTTTCCGCGGAATACAACTTATATTCTGATTCTGTTGTTAAGTTATTCATTTATACTTGGCGACATAACAAAAACTGAATTGGGCATGACCATTTTAATCATTGTTATTCTAACTTTCTTCTAAACCAAAAAAAGTAGCAGATCGTTGTGGAGTAGTTTTCGCACTGAAGGTTATAATCGTGCTATGTCGGTTGCTAATCGACTTAACACACCCAAAATGTTAGGAACTTGGTAATCTTCCACTGTAAGCTGACTTTTTAGTATTCGGCCAACTGCTGACTAATATCAACTGCCTAGTCCAACTATGTCCAAACTGGAATTAACTAATAGTTCTACTGAACTCCAATAGAACTCTAAAGAACTCTCTAGAACTTCTAAGGACTCCTATGAACTTCTCAAGAACTTCATTATTTATTGTACAGAAGTACAAATGCGGCACAAGGCCTAATACGGGGATGGGGGAAGGCTGGTCATCAACTGTCCTATATTTAACTTAGCTATTCACTTTCGTTGACCCTGACACGCTTACAATAACCTTTCACCATAAAACCACATTTTTACTTACCATTCTTACCACGTCCACCATAATACCTCAGGTTCTCTATGTAGTCCTACTTAACTCCCATATGTACAATGTTCAGTGGAGGGCATGGGCAGAAATAACAACATTTAAAATTCCCCAATGATTTTATACAATGAAAGTAAGATATGTACAAGGAACTAAACAAAATCGTATTAGTAATAAAAGCCCCCCACTACTCTAATATTGTGACAGCAAAATCACTTCCCCGGACGAAACATAATGCGTGGCTTTATAAATATAATACCATATGTCCGATCAGCAATCACTCACACAATCACTCACAGATTTAAACATCATAACAAAAAACGAAAAACACACTTGAAAAATAACGAAAGTCGCCACGCATCCACCGGGGAACTAACATTGTTGAACACCTAAAGTGGGAAGGGAAGGGGGGTTAAACTAAAGAAAAATGGGGGACGAAAAAGAAAAGGGGGCCAATGAGCAATCATAACCTAGCTAAGTTAACATTGAAGCCAAAAACAGAAAAATCAAACTTCCCTACACTAACCTAACAGGGACGGGGTGCACATGTTCTGCCCAGCACACCCAATATCCTGATGCCTAACCAGCATCAAACAACCACTCCAGGTCAGCACCTTTCACTCGACAGAATCGCGCAAGACTCACCCACCTTTTGCCAAATTCAGATGGAGTGAGTCGTTTCCTTTCCGTCCTGATCTTGACTTTAAGCTGATGCTTAAAGAACAAGATCAGTTGGGAAGAGGTAAACTTCTCATCACCATAGAATTCCTTCTGTCGCGTCGTCCAAATCACGACTCGCATAACACCTAGTAAGCAAAAGAGCACATAGTGCTCAGCCCTAGATAACGGAGGCACGACATTGCTACAAACAGAACTAGCCTCAAGGACAAAGAACTTTCCACGCAGCATACGAACCATGAGGTCTTCAAGAAACTTACACAACGGAGCAACAACACTGCAGTGGAAGAAGGCATGATCGACGGTTTCCGTCGTCAGCCCACAACGCACGCAGGTTGATTTCGGAGTTAGGCCCGCTGCATGAAGCCTCTTGCCTACCCAGAGAGCCTTTCGTATCATCAGCCAGGTGAGTGATGCCTCATCGTTAGTGAGACATTTCAACCCAGGCGCCCAAGGCCATATGGAGCGAGCCTCCTGCTTCGTAAGCCCGAGCTCGCCAATCAGTTCATCTTGAACGGCCCCCCTAACTAAAACCCGATATAATGCCCTAAGAGACAACGATTGGGCGCTGGAGAGGCCATCCGTAGCCCGCAAGAGAAACTGGAGAGCCAAACGACATTCTTTATAGAAGGAGCACTCGCCACGAGGAGTACGGCCGGCCTCCTCCTCCGACAAATGCACACTTCTCAGGGATGGAAAGTTTTTATGGACGTCCTCTTGAACGAGGGCGCCGTTCTCATCCTCCAGCATACACATTCGATCCAGGAATCTAATGCGAAGCGTGTGTTGACGAATCTCAACGCTAGGCATGCCCAGACCGCCCTCAGATGGATGCAGGCAACAGATCTCGCGACGTACCTTGGGAGACTTGCCTTCTCCCCAAAGGAAGGAGAACAAGAGCTGAATTAAACCCAAACGAATGGCACACGGGAGAGGAAGTACCGAGAGTCGGTAAAGGAGAATCGGGTAGATGTGCGAGGCACATACTTCCGCCCTCCCCTTTAAGGAGAGCTTCCTCCGAGTCCACAGACGAACTGCGCCCTCGGCCTTCTCTCGAACCTCCGACCAATTCATTTCCAACTGGAGATCAGGACCGAAAAAGACGCCGAGAATCTTGATCGGCCCGTCCGTCCAGAGGAAAGGTCCGGGAAGAGAAACTCCCTTCCACGCACCCAATCGCAAGCCAACAGACTTATCGCGATTGATCTTGGCCCCTGTCACCGTCTCATAACATCTGATTTCTTTGCTGACTTCGTCAATCTCGGCTTTGCTCGACACAAAAACCGAAACGTCGTCAGCATAGGCGGAGTACCTGGCCGAGGTGGTAGCACCAGGTACGGAAATTCCGCGAAGGACCGGATTCGCCTTTAAATTGCGAAGGAATGGCTCCAACGCAAGAACGTACAGCAAAGGCGAAAGTGGACAACCTTGACGAATGGAGCGAGATAAAGTGAAGGGCTTCGATCTTACCCCATTCACTTCCACCAGCGCACCGGGGGACTCATACAGCAGTCGGATCCAGGAGCGAAAGTACGGCCCGAAACCGGCGGCGGAAAGGACAGACTCCAAGAAACGATGGTCAACCCTATCGAATGCCTTGGACTGATCCAAATTGATCAGCGCGGCTTCGGTGTCGGTTTTCTCGATGATCAGGCGTACCAAATGAAGGTTGTCCTGAATAGTCCTGCCCTTCACAGCACAAGTCTGCTCGGGGCCAATCAGACTAGAGAGGACAGCCTGCAAACGGCCGGCCAAGATCTTGGCAAAAATCTTTAAGTCAGTATTTAACATCGTTAAAGGCCGATAATTATCTATGCCACCCCCACCGCTCTTGCTCTTGCGAAGCAACTTGATTACACCCCTGGTGAAACGACGAGGTATAGACCCCTGCTTCATCCAGTTGTTATAAACAAGAGCCAGCAGAGGAACAAGAACGGACGACTGCCTCAAGTACAGTTCGTAGGGAAGACCATCCAAACCTGGAGTTTTGTCCCGGCCAACCAATTTCAGCGCATCCCAGATTTCCGACTCTGTTATGGGCCCCTCGCACCTAGCCGCTTCAGCCGCCGAGAGGCGGGGAAAGTCAGCCAAATAGGTGTCGAACTGAGCAGAGCTCAGACCGGGCTCCCTGGTGAAAAGATCCTGGAAGTAATCCCGAAAAGCTCCACATATACCCACGTCTGTAGTCACGGTACGACCATTCCGGCAATGTGATGTCCTTGATATGCCGATTGGCTGCTTGCCTAGCTTCCTCTGCACGCAATTCTGCGGCCATATTCGTTGCCTCAGAAGACATTCTTTTTAACCTAGCCCTAACTACCAGAGCTTGATCCTTCTTGATAGCCAAGGAGGCCAGCTCGGCCCTAGCTAAGGCTACGTCCCCACTATTACGGGATTTAACTGCCCGATCAACTTTTTTCTCTAACGTCGATTGCGCCGCTAAATTAGCTAAGTTGAGCCGACGGCTATAGTCGGCAGCAAACGACCTAATTTTGGATTTAAGTGTATCCCACCACTTATTCCCAACCACAGCCCCCGTCAGTTCCCGCTTTAGTGTTAGTAAAAGCTGGTGCTGGAAATCTTGGCTATCAAATAATGACGCGTTCAATTTCCAGTAGCCAGCCAACTTAACCTTAGGCTTATCTAAGTTTACACGAACCCGGACGAGCCTATGATCCGTGTAAACTATGGAATGGAAACTTGGACAACCTAAGAGCCCTACGTCGACTCTCCTAACTAGGACTCGGTCGAGGTAGCTTGCGCGTACCTTCGAATCCGAGCTGCCCCTATTAGTCCAAGTCCACACTACCTCCCGGGGGTGTTCATTTCGGTATTTATCGACAAGATCATTCCTGTCGATAAATTCCCGAAATGGTTTCACATCCGGGTTGTTAGTACCCGATCTTTCTCCTATACGATCCTTCTCAGGGTCAAGGACGGCATTCCAATCCCCCGCTAAAATTATCCGCCTCGATGTTCCAAAGAACGACTCGAGCTGCCGAAACAAAGCAGGACGCTCCGCATGGACATTGGGCGCATAAACCCCAATGAGGCGAAAAGACTTCTCCTTTATGGTAATATCCAGCACACAAATCCTGCCCGCTGGATCCGCGAAGACAAGCGTACACGCCGCACCCAAAGACTTGCTCACTAGCCAGGAAACACCTCTAGACCGACCATCAAAACATGCTGAATAGAGATCGTAATCCCTAGACAGTATGCCCTCATAGTCGCCAGCAAAAAACCGGGTCTCCTGCAAACAACAAACATCCACCCCGAGGCGCTGGAGATCATGAAGGAGTCTCACCCTCCGAGACTCAGACCTCAGCCCCCGGGCATTCATACTTGCTAACCATAAAGCCATTGTGATGCATAATTAAAGTTGGGGTCCTGGACAGAACATGGACGGGGAAAGGATGCCGACAGCCTCTCCCATAGATCCCTTGCCCATTTCTTTGTCAATGGTGCCGTCAAGGGAGAGGCCACCAACGTCCCAGGGAAATGTTAGTTTAATTGCCCTGTAAAGGGAGGGGTGAACCAAAATTGGGACCCGTCCTACACAGCAATCTTTAACCTTCTTTAACCTTTCATCATCCTTTGAGACGATAGGCGGAGACATTTTTAAATTTTTCTCCGCTTCCAGGAGCATGTCCCAAACTTTGGCCGTCCCAGTCCCCGTGCGAATCACTGTGAGAACGCGTTTCGCTTCTGGGAAATTGGTGGGAATCTCTATATCTTTTTCTTTGCACTTCTTCATTGCAAGAAGAATTTTCAACTTGTTAATTCGATTGCCGAAATTCTTCGCCCTTTCTTCTTGTGCACAGGAAATTTTACAAACGTCCTTGCCCATTAGATGTGAGACTTTTGATGTTTTTTTTTTGGGCTCTCTATCTTCTTGGGTGGGGCTCCTATGCCTCTTAGCAGGCAGGGGTAATTTTTCCTTGGGGGAAGGACTGGGAGACGGTTGGGAGGGTATACGGAAAGGGCTGGGGTCCCTACTAAGAGGGGTGGTTTTTCTGGGCGTGGGCTGAGCTGATTTGTTTTTCTTTTCTATTATATTTTTTTTTCCGGGTGAGGATGGGGCAGAAACCGAAGGGCAGGGTGAACGTTTGGTCAGTTGTTTTTTTAGGTCCTCAGAAGGACGAAATGGACGTTTCTCCAGGACTTTCTTAAGCTCTTTAATCTTTTGAAATTTTTCGTACCCTGGGTCGTAGGCCCTCCTAAGGTCTTCTAATTTAGGGGCCGACCAGGCCGAGGCATCGCCCTTCTTGCTGGTGGAGGGAGTGGGGCTGTTTGTGCCTATGGTCTTAGAAGTTTCTGGGGACCGAGGTTCCGCTGCTTGGCGCTTCCCTCTGGCCCTACCAACAACCAGCCACTCCCCCTTTTCCTTCTCCATGGCTGCACTAGCAGCTGTTGCTGGTTTTTCGGGGGGTGAGGGAACTTTTTTGATCCCAACCGGGGTAACTGCCGCACCGGTCCTGGTTATTGGCATGCCCACTACGGGCGAGACGGATGGAACTGGAGCGGCCAGAGGGGGATTTTGGTCTTTTGGAGCCTGGCTTCCAGAGGCCTTCTTCTCTGGGCAGGAGGAGGAGAGGTGACCAGTCTCCCCACACCTCCAGCATTGTGGCTTGCGGCCGGACACGATCACCGGCAAGCTCAGGCCCCCTACGTCAAGACAGTTGGGGATGGTCTTGAAGGTCTTGTCGTCGGTCATTATATCGAAAGACCATCCCCCGTTCAGGTCATCGCAGGAGGCATCTAAAATTTCGCCGAACTGCGAAAAGTACGCAGCAAGATGCTCCCCGATGACCTGAGGAGGAACCTCATATACTGCTACCCTGGTCCTTCTTTTGCCTTCGTACACTGAGCGGAAGATGTATTCATCAGTTATTAGGTCTTCTTTGGCCAATTTTAGGCAATCCTCTGGTGTGGGCAGCAGCACGTCCCACATGAAGAAGCCCGCACCTTTCACTATCCTTAAGGGCTTAAATTCTTCTGACCTCAGTGTTTTGATCACTGTGTCTTTCGTGCTGCGACAAATTTTGCGCGTACGCTTGTCCACCACGAAGACCGACACTATTCTTTTCTCAATCCTCTTCAATTCCTGGGGATCTTCTAAGAGCCCACCTTCTACGACAAGGTGTGCGTAGCTCTTAGCTCTCTCCAAGAACTCCGTCAGATTGATTTTGACTTTCGGGGGGGACTTCCAGCCACAGGGCGATTCCCCGGCCTCATCATCTTTCGGTGTCTTGCTTTCCTTAATTTTTTCCTCATCTTTTCCATTTTCCTTCGTATGACCTTTTTCGGTCATCTTTTGTTTGGTCGCATCATTGATTCCGGTCTCTTTCGTAGGAAGAGGAGGGTACGTCTCCTCATTTTTATCTGGAGGTTTCTTATAGGGTGGGTCAAAAGACAGTTTTTTCTTTATGGACCGACTACTGTCGGCCATTTTGAAATTTCCGAATCAGCTCAGTAAATTTTTTTTTTTTTCCACTCTAATTAAAAGTATGGGAGGGGTGGGAGAAAGCGGGAGTAAAATGGGGGAAAAATACACAAAGTAAACTATTTAGCAAGGACAATATAACGGTTTTAACACAAGAATAAATAAAACCCCGAAGGATTTAAGAAAATAACAACAAATCAGCCAATAACGGCAAACAAAGTTACAAAGACTGGTAAATTAAAAACTAGCCTTTAACGGCCACAAATAAGCTTTAAGTAAAAATTGCCTTAAAAAGACAAGAAACAGTTAGCCTCGAGAGAGGTTTAATAAAATAACAGTTAAACAAATTTGTACAATAAGCTTTACAAGTTACGATTACACAAGGAAAAAATAAAACAAACAGAAAAACGAAGAGTTGCCTAAACGGCTACTCCCGACAAAGAAAATAGGGGGAGGGGCTAAAAATAAATTTAAGCGGTTTAACTAAACTTTACAAAATAAAAGAATTAACGAAAATAAATTTAAACAACGATTAAACTTTACAAATGTACAATTAAATTAAATGGACAAAGAAAAACAAATACAAACAAATAAAAACAAACAAAAAGAAAACGAAAAGTCTCCTAACGGCGACTTCCGCAAAAGAAAAACTGGGGAGGGGCTGAAAAAAAGAAAAGTTAAATTGGAAAAAAAATAAAAATCAGCTAATTCTTCAGTTTCTGGTCAAATAGGAACAGTTAAAAAATATAAATATGGCACTTAAGGCCAAACAGATACTGAAAAAAAATAAAAATAAAAATAAACTCAAAACGGCCGACCTAAATAAAAACAAATATGGCCGCCAAAAATACGAAAATAAAAACAAAAAAGCTAGAAGAATAAAAAGAAAAGAACAAAGTAAATAAACGAAAAAGAAAATAAATAAAAATAAACTTAGCTCAACAAAAAGGTCTTTTTTGTAAAATAAAGAGTCCAAATGAGTAAATCAGTTTTTTTTTAAACAAAAAAGTTCGACTCTTGCCAAAACAAGGTCGGAGAAGTCTGAAATAGACAACAAACGTCAAAAACTTTCTAAGAACTTCATTATTTATTGTACTGAAGTACAAATGTGGCACAAGGCCTAATACGGGGATGGGGAAGGCTGGTCATCAACTGTCCTATATTTAACTTAGCTATTCACTTTCGTTGACCCTGACACGCTAACAATAACCTTTCACCATAAAACCACATTTTTACTTACCATTCTTACCACGTCCACCATAATACCTCAGGTTCTCTATGTAGTCCTACTTAACTCCCATATGTACAATGTTCAGTGGAGGGCATGGGCAGAAATAACAACATTTAAAATTCCCCAATGATTTTATACAATGAAAGTAAGATATGTACAAGAAACTAAACAAAATCGTATTAGTAATAAAAGCCCCCCACTACTCTAATATTGTGACAGCAAAATCACTTCCCCGGACGAAACATAATGCGTGGCTTTATGAATATAATACCATATGTCCGATCAGCAATCACTCACACAATCACTCACAGATTTAAACATCATAACAAAAAACGAAAAACACACTTGAAAAATAACGAAAGTCGCCACGCATCCACCGGGGAACTAACATTGTTGAACACCTAAAGTGGGAAGGGAAGGGGGGTTAAACTAAAGAAAAATAGGGGACGAAAAAGAAAAGGGGGCCAATGAGCAATCATAACCTAGCTAAGTTAACATTGAAGCCAAAAACAGAAAAATCAAACTTTCCCTACACTAACCTAACAGGGACGGGGTGCACATGTTCTGCCCAGCACACCCAATATCCTGATGCCTAACCAGCATCAAACAACCACTCCAGGTCAGCACCTTTCACTCGACAGAATCGCGCAAGACTCACCCACCTTTTGCCAAATTCAGATGGAGTGAGTCGTTTCCTTTCCGTCCTGATCTTGACTTTAAGCTGATGCTTAAAGAACAAGATCAGTTGGGAAGAGGTAAACTTCTCATCACCATAGAATTCCTTCTGTCGCGTCGTCCAAATCACGACTCGCATAACACCTAGTAAGCAAAAGAGCACATAGTGCTCAGCCCTAGATAACGGAGGTACGACATTGCTACAAACAGAACTAGCCTCAAGGACAAAGAACTTTCCACGCAGCATACGAACCATGAGGTCTTCAAGAAACTTACACAACGGAGCAACAACACTGCAGTGGAAGAAGGCATGATCGACGGTTTCCGTCGTCAGCCCACAACGCACGCAGGTTGATTTCGGAGTTAGGCCCGCTGCATGAAGCCTCTTGCCTACCCAGAGAGCCTTTCGTATCATCAGCCAGGTGAGTGATGCCTCATCGTTAGTGAGACATTTCAACCCAGGCGCCCAAGGCCATATGGAGCGAGCCTCCTGCTTCGTAAGCCCGAGCTCGCCAATCAGTTCATCTTGAACGGCCCCCCTAACTAAAACCCGATATAATGCCCTAAGAGACAACGATTGGGCGCTGGAGAGGCCATCCGTAGCCCGCAAGAGAAACTGGAGAGCCAAACGACATTCTTTATAGAAGGAGCACTCGCCACGAGGAGTACGGCCGGCCTCCTCCTCCGACAAATGCACACTTCTCAGGGATGGAAAGTTTTTATGGACGTCCTCTTGAACGAGGGCGCCGTTCTCATCCTCCAGCATACACATTCGATCCAGGAATCTAATGCGAAGCGTGTGTTGACGAATCTCAACGCTAGGCATGCCCAGACCGCCCTCAGATGGATGCAGGCAACAGATCTCGCGACGTACCTTGGGAGACTTGCCTTCTCCCCAAAGGAAGGAGAACAAGAGCTGAATTAAACCCAAACGAATGGCACACGGGAGAGGAAGTACCGAGAGTCGGTAAAGGAGAATCGGGTAGATGTGCGAGGCACATACTTCCGCCCTCCCCTTTAAGGAGAGCTTCCTCCGAGTCCACAGACGAACTGCGCCCTCGGCCTTCTCTCGAACCTCCGACCAATTCATTTCCAACTGGAGATCAGGACCGAAAAAGACGCCGAGAATCTTGATCGGCCCGTCCGTCCAGAGGAAAGGTCCGGGAAGAGAAACTCCCTTCCACGCACCCAATCGCAAGCCAACAGACTTATCGCGATTGATCTTGGCCCCTGTCACCGTCTCATAACATCTGATTTCTTTGCTGACTTCGTCAATCTCGGCTTTGCTCGACACAAAAACCGAAACGTCGTCAGCATAGGCGGAGTACCTGGCCGAGGTGGTAGCACCAGGTACGGAAATTCCGCGAAGGACCGGATTCGCCTTTAACTTGCGAAGGAATGGCTCCAACGCAAGAACGTACAGCAAAGGCGAAAGTGGACAACCTTGACGAATGGAGCGAGATAAAGTGAAGGGCTTCGATCTTACCCCATTCACTTCCACCAGCGCACCGGGGGACTCATACAGCAGTCGGATCCAGGAGCGAAAGTACGGCCCGAAACCGGCGGCGGAAAGGACAGACTCCAAGAAACGATGGTCAACCCTATCGAATGCCTTGGACTGATCCAAATTGATCAGCGCGGCTTCGGTGTCGGTTTTCTCGATGATCAGGCGTACCAAATGAAGGTTGTCCTGAATAGTCCTGCCCTTCACAGCACAAGTCTGCTCGGGGCCAATCAGACTAGAGAGGACAGCCTGCAAACGGCCGGCCAAAATCTTGGCAAAAATCTTTAAGTCAGTATTTAACATCGTTAAAGGCCGATAATTATCTATGCCACCCCCACCGCTCTTGCTCTTGCGAAGCAACTTGATTACACCCCTGGTGAAGCGACGAGGTATAGACCCCTGCTTCATCCAGTTGTTATAAACAAGAGCCAGCAGAGGAACAAGAACGGACGACTGCCTCAAGTACAGTTCGTAGGGAAGACCATCCAAACCTGGAGTTTTGTCCCGGCCAACCAATTTCAGCGCATCCCAGATTTCCGACTCTGTTATGGGCCCCTCGCACCTAGCCGCTTCAGCCGCCTCGAGGCGGGGAAAGTCAGCCAAATAGGTGTCGAACTGAGCAGAGCTCAGACCGGGCTCCCTGGTGAAAAGATCCTGGAAGTAATCCCGAAAAGCTCCACATATACCCACGTCTGTAGTCACGGTACGACCATCCGGCAATGTGATGTCCTTGATATGCCGATTGGCTGCTTGCCTAGCTTCCTCTGCACGCAATTCTGCGGCCATATTCGTTGCCTCAGAAGACATTCTTTTTAACCTAGCCCTAACTACCAGAGCTTGATCCTTCTTGATAGCCAAGGAGGCCAGCTCGGCCCTAGCTAAGGCTACGTCCCCACTATTACGGGATTTAACTGCCCGATCAACTTTTTTCTCTAACGTCGATTGCGCCGCTAAATTAGCTAAGTTGAGCCGACGGCTATAGTCGGCAGCAAACGACCTAATTTTGGATTTAAGTGTATCCCACCACTTATTCCCAACCACAGCCCCCGTCAGTTCCCGCTTTAGTGTTAGTAAAAGCTGGTGCTGGAAATCTTGGCTATCAAATAATGACGCGTTCAATTTCCAGTAGCCAGCCAACTTAACCTTAGGCTTATCTAAGTTTACACGAACCCGGACGAGCCTATGATCCGTGTAAACTATGGAATGGAAACTTGGACAACCTAAGAGCCCTACGTCGACTCTCCTAACTAGGACTCGGTCGAGGTAGCTTGCGCGTACCTTCGAATCCGAGCTGCCCCTATTAGTCCAAGTCCACACTACCTCCCGGGGGTGTTCATTTCGGTATTTATCGACAAGATCATTCCTGTCGATAAATTCCCGAAACGGTTTCACATCCGGGTTGTTAGTACCCGATCTTTCTCCTATACGATCCTTCTCAGGGTCAAGGACGGCATTCCAATCCCCCGCTAAAATTACCCGCCTCGATGTTCCAAAGAACGACTCGAGCTGCCGAAACAAAGCAGGACGCTCCGCATGGACATTGGGCGCATAAACCCCAATGAGGCGAAAAGACTTCTCCTTTATGGTAATATCCAGCACACAAATCCTGCCCGCTGGATCCGCGAAGACAAGCGTACACGCCGCACCCAAAGACTTGCTCACTAGCCAGGAAACACCTCTAGAACGACCATCAAAACATGCTGAATAGAGATCGTAATCCCTAGACAGTATGCCCTCATAGTCGCCAGCTAAAAACCGGGTTTCCTGCAGACAACAAACATCCACCCCGAGGCGCTGGAGGTCATGAAGGAGTCTCACCCTCCGAGACTCTGACCTCAGCCCCCGGGCATTCACGCTTGCTAACCAGAGAGCCATTATGATCCTTAATTAGGGTTGGGGTCCTGGACAGAACATGGTCGGGGAAAGGATGCCGACAGCCTCTCCCATTGACCCATGGCCCATCTCATTCTTGATGGTGCCGTCAGAGGAGACGCCGCCAACATCCCAGGGAAAGGTTAGTTTTAGCGCCCTATAGAGGGAGGGGTGAACTAAAACCGGGACCCGTCCTGTACAAAATTTCTCTAAGTTTGTCAGCTTTTCCGACTTGGTTGTAATGATTGGTGGAGATAGTTGTATTTTAGCGGCTTCCTCGACCATGCCCCAAGTCTGCCGTGCTCCCGGCCCAGTTCGGATGACGGTTAATAACCGTTGAGCATGAGGAAAGTTTCCCGGCGACTCAACATCCTTGTCACCACATTTCTTCATTGATAGAAGCGCCTTTAACTGCTTGATCCTATTTCCAAAATCTCTGGCTCTTTCAGCCTGGGCCGGGGAAATACGGCAGATGTCCTCCCCTTGCCTGTATGGTAGTTTCGCCGGCTTCTTGCGCGCTTCCTTAACCTCGGCTGACGAGCTTCGTTGCCTTTTTGATGGTGGAGGCATCTGTTTTGGGGGAGAGGGACAGGGAGAGAGACATGGAGACATCCGGAAATAATTGATGACAGGACTGGGGTCTCGACTGCGAGGGGAAGGTTTCCGGGGAGTGGGTTGTAATGAGTGTGTTTCCTTTGTTTTCCCAGGCTTTTTCTTTTGAGGGGAGGACGGGGCAGAGGCCGAGGAGCGAGACGGACGTTTTTGTAGATCTTTAATCAAGTCCTCCGATGGACGAAATGGCCGCTTTTCAAGTTGTTTCTTTAGCTTTTTGATCTTCTCCATTTTTTCATAGCCAGGGTCGTAGGCTTTTTTAAGATCTTCTAAATTTGGAGCCGCCCAAGCCGAGGCATCGCCCTTTTTGCTGGTGGAGGGAGTGGGGCTGTTCGTGCCTTTAGTCTTTGGGGTCTCCGGGGACCGAGATTCCGCAGCTTGGCGCTTCCCCCTGGCCCTGCCAACAACCAGCCACTCCCCCTTTGCCTTCTCCGTGGCTGCACTTGCAGCTGGTGATGGTTTTTCGGGGGGTGAGGGAACTTTCTTGTTCCCAACCGGGGTAACTGCCGCACCGGTCCTGGGTATTGGCATGCCCACTACGGGCGAGACGGATGTAACAGGAGCGGCCAGAGGGGGATTTTGGTCGATTGGAGCCTGGCTTCCAGAGGCCTTCTTCTCTGGGCAGGAGGAGGAGAGGTGACCAGTCTCTCCACACCTCCAGCATTTTGGTTTGCGGCCGGACACCATCACCGGCAAGCTCAGGCCCCCTACGTCAAGACAGTTGGGGATGGTCTTGAAGGTCTCTTGGTCGATCATCATATCGAAAGACCATCCCCCGTTCAGGTCATCGCAGGAGGCATCTAAAATTTGGCCAAACTGCGAAAAGTAGGCAGCCAGATGCTCCCCGATGACCTGAGGAGGAACCTCATACACTGCTACCTTGGTCCTTTGTTTGCCATCATACATAATTCTAAAAGAAAGATCTTTTGTTGATATGTCTTCAATCGCCAATTTTAGGCACTCTTCTGGCGTGGGTAGCAGTATGTCCCACAAGAAGAAGCGCGCCCCTTTAATTATTCTTAAGGGCTTATACCCCTTTGACTGCAGTGTTTTCAACACTGTGTCTTTCGTGCTGCGACAAATCTTGCGCGTACGCTTGTCCACCACGAAGACTGACACTATTCTTTTTTCAATCCTCTTTAATTCTTGGGGATCTACCAAGAGCCCACCTTCTACAACAAGGTGTGCGTAGCTCTTAGCTCTCTCCAAGAACTCCGTCAGATTGATCTTGACTTTCGGAGGGGACTTCCAGCCACAGGGCGATTCCCCGGCCTCCGCATCTTTCGTTGTCTTGTCTTTGTTTCCAGGTTCCATAACCTCTTCCTGACCATTCTCGGCCACTGCTGCTTTCACAACATTTCCTTGGTCCTTTCCATTGTCCTGCCCTCCTCCCGGGAGAGGGGGAAAAGCTTCATCGGTTTTTTCCGGTGGACCCTTCCAAGGGGGGTCGAAGCTTAATTTTTTCTTTATAGACCGACTTGTGTCGGTCATTTTAAAGTTTTAAAGCACTATGCCACACACTTTTTTTTTCCTCCACCAATCAAAATTCAACTTATATATAGGGGTGGGAAAAGGCGGGAGTAAAAATAGAAAATATAAAGAAAACAAATAACTAACAACACAAAATATACAAAAAAAATCAAGACAAGAAAACGGTTTTAAAATAAAAACAACAAACCCCGAAGGATTTTAAAAATGAATACAAAATACGATTAGCCTATTACGGCAAAACACTAGCCTTTAACGGCCAAAAAATAAACAAAATTGATAAACTACGAAAAGAAACTAAAAATAGCCTTAAATGGCAAAAAGGGGGTAGCCTCTTGAGAGGTTTACAAAAATAAAAGGGGGGGAAAACAATAACTTGTACAAACAAACTTTACGAGTTACAAAGAATTAATTCACAAAAAATTTAAAATAAAACAAACAGAAAAACGAAGAGTTGCCTAAACGGCTACTCCCGACAAAGAAAATAGGGGGAGGGGCTAAAATTAAATTTAAACGGTTTAACTAAACTTTACAAAATAAAGAATTAACGAAAATAAATTTAAACAACGATTAAACTTTACAAATGTACAATTAAATTAAATGCACAAAGAACACAAATACAAACAAATACAAACAAACAAAAAGAAAGCGAAAAGTCTCCTAACGGCGACTTCCGCAAAAGAAAAACTGGGGAGGGGCTGAAAAAGAAAAGTTAAAGTGGAAAAAAATAAAAATCAGCTAATTCTTCAGTTTCTGGTCAAATAGGGACAGTTAAAAAAAAATATAAATATGGCACTTAAGGCCAAACAGATACTGAAAAAAATAAAAATAAAAATAAACTCAAAACGGCCGACCTAAATAAAAACAAATATGGCCGCCAAAAATACGAAAATAAAAACAAAAAAGCTAGAAGAATAAAAAGAAAAGAACAAAGTAAATAAACGAAAAAGAAAATAAATAAAAATAAACTTAGCTCAACAAAAAGGTCTTTTTTGTCAAATAAAAAGTCCAAATGAGTGAATCGGATTTTTTTTTAAACAAAAAGTTCGACGCTTGTCAAAACAAGGTCCGAGAAGTCAGAAAATGACAACAAACGTCAAAAACTTGCCAAGAACTTCATTATTTATTGTACTGAAGTACAAATGTGGCACAAGGCCTAATACGGGGATGGAGAAGGCTGGTCTTCAACTGTCCTAATTTAACTTAGCTATTCACTTTCGTTGACCCTGACACGCTTACAATAACCTTTCACCATAAAACCACATTTTTACTTACCATTCTTACCACGTCCACCATAATACCTCAGGTTCTCTATGTAGTCCTACTTAACTCCCATATGTACAATGTTCAGTGGAGGGCATGGGCAGAAAATAACAACATTTAAAATTCCCCAATGATTTTATAAAATGAAAGTAATATATGTACAAGAAACTAAACAAAATCGTATTAGTAATAAAAGCCCCCCACTACTCTAATATTGTGACAGCAAAATCACTTCCCCGGACGAAATATAATGCGTGGCTTTAGAAATATAATAATATCACTTGTC
Source organism: Ascarosepion bandense (assembly GCA_037127315.1). NCBI lineage: Eukaryota > Metazoa > Mollusca > Cephalopoda > Sepiida > Sepiidae > Ascarosepion > Ascarosepion bandense. The sequence goes on from JBBBDQ010001593.1 coordinate 964,550, forward strand.
CGATCAGCAATCACTCACACAATCACTCACAGGTTTAAACACCATAACAAAAACGAAAAGCACACTTGAAAAATAACGAAAGACGCCACGCATCTACCGGAGAACTAACATTGTTGAACACCTAAGGTGGGAAGGGAAGGGGGGTTAAACTAAAGAAAAATAGGGGACAAAAAAGAAAAGGGGGCCAATGAGCAACCATAACCTAGCTAAGTTAACAATGAAGCAAAAAAACAGAAAATCAAACTTTCCCTACACTAACCTAACAGGGACGGGGTGCACATGTTCTGCCCAGCACACCCAATATCCTGATGCCTAACCGGCATCAAACAACCACTCCAGGTCAGCACCTTTCACTCGACAGAATCGCGCAAGACTCACCCACCTTTTGCCAAATTCAGATGGAGTGAGTCGTTTCCTTTCCGTCCTGATCTTGACTTTAAGCTGATGCTTAAAGAACAAGATCAGTTGGGAAGAGGTAAACTTCTCATCACCATAGAATTCCTTCTGTCGCGTCGTCCAAATCACGACTCGCATAACACCTAGTAAGCAAAAGAGCACATAGTGCTCAGCCCTAGATAACGGAGGCACGACATTGCTACAAACAGAACTAGCCTCAAGGACAAAGAACTTTCCACGCAGCATACGAACCATGAGGTCTTCAAGAAACTTACACAACGGGGCAACAACACTGCAGTGGAAGAAGGCATGATCGACGGTTTCCGTCGTCAGCCCACAACGCACGCAGGTTGATTTCGGAGTTAGGCCCGCTGCATGAAGCCTCTTGCCTACCCAGAGAGCCTTTCGTATCATCAGCCAGGTGAGTGATGCCTCATCGTTAGTGAGACATTTCAACCCAGGCGCCCAAGGCCATATGGAGCGAGCCTCCTGCTTCGTAAGCCCGAGCTCGCCAATCAGTTCATCTTGAACGGCCCCCCTAACTAAAACCCGATATAATGCCCTAAGAGACAACGATTGGGCGTTGGAGAGGCCATCCGTAGCCCGCAAGAGAAACTGGAGAGCCAAACGACATTCTTTATAGAAGGAGCACTCGCCACGAGGAGTACGGCCGGGCTCCTCCTCCGACAAATGCACACTTCTCAGGGATGGAAAGTTTTTATGGACGTCCTCTTGAACGAGGGCGCCGTTCTCATCCTCCAGCATACACATTCGATCCAGGAATCTAATGCGAAGCGTGTGTTGACGAATCTCAACGCTAGGCATGCCCAGACCGCCCTCAGATGGATGCAGGCAACAGATCTCGCGACGTACCTTGGGAGACTTGCCTTCTCCCCAAAGGAAGGAGAACAAGAGCTGAATTAAACCCAAACGAATGGCACACGGGACAGGAAGTACCGAGAGTCGGTAAAGGAGAATCGGGTAGATGTGCGAAGCACATACTTCCGCCCTCCCCTTTAAGGAGAGCCTCCTCCGAGTCCACAGACGAACTGCGCCCTCGGCCTTCTCTCGAACCTCCGACCAATTCATTTCCAACTGGAGATCAGGACCGAAAAAGACGCCGAGAATCTTGATCGGCCCGTCCGTCCAGAGGAAAGGTCCGGGAAGAGAAACTCCCTTCCACGCACCCAATCGCAAGCCAACAGACTTATCGCGATTGATCTTGGCCCCTGTCACCGTCTCATAGCATCTGATTTCTTTGCTGACTTCGTCAATCTCGGCTTTGCTCGACACAAAAACCGAAACGTCGTCAGCATAGGCGGAGTACCTGGCCGAGGTGGTAGCACCAGGTTACGGAAATTCCGCGAAGGACCGGATTCGCCTTTAACTTGCGAAGGAATGGCTCCAACGCAAGAACGTACAGCAAAGGCGAAAGTGGACAACCTTGACGAATGGAGCGAGATAAAGTGAAGGGCTTCGATCTTACCCCATTCACTTCCACCAGCGCACCGGGGGACTCATACAGCAGTCGGATCCAGGAGCGAAAGTACGGCCCGAAACCGGCGGCGGAAAGGACAGACTCCAAGAAACGATGGTCAACCCTATCGAATGCCTTGGACTGATCCAAATTGATCAGCGCGGCTTCGGTGTCGGTTTTCTCGATGATCAGGCGTACCAAATGAAGGTTGTCCTGAATAGTCCTGCCCTTCACAGCACAAGTCTGCTCGGGGCCAATCAGACTAGAGAGGACAGCCTGCAAACGGCCGGCCAAGATCTTGGCAAAAATCTTTAAGTCAGTATTTAACATCGTTAAAGGCCGATAATTATCTATGCCACCCCCACCGCTCTTGCTCTTGCGAAGCAACTTGATTACACCCCTGGTGAAGCGTCGAGGTATAGACCCCTGCTTCATCCAGTTGTTATAAACAAGAGCCAGCAGAGGAACAAGAACGGACGACTGCCTCAAGTACAGTTCGTAGGGAAGACCATCCAAACCTGGAGTTTTGTCCCGGCCAACCAACTTCAGCGCATCCCAGATTTCCGACTCTGTTATGGGCCCCTCGCACCTAGACGCTTCAGCCGCCGAGAGGCGGGGAAAGTCAGCCAAATAGGTGTCGAACTGAGCAGAGATCAGACCGGGCTCCCTGGTGAAAAGATCCTGGAAGTAATCCCGAAAAGCTCCACATATACCCACGTCTGAAGTCACGGTACGACCATCCGGCAATGTGATGTCCTTGATATGCCGATTGGCTGCTTGCCTAGCTTCCTCTGCACGCAATTCTGCGGCCATATTCGTTGCCTCAGAAGACATTCTTTTTAACCTAGCCCTAACTACCAGAGCTTGATCCTTCTTGATAGCCAAGGAGGCCAGCTCGGCCCTAGCTAAGGCTACGTCCCCACTATTACGGGATTTAACTGCCCGATCAACTTTTTTCTCTAACGTCGATTGCGCCGCTAAATTAGCTAAGTTGAGCCGACGGCTATAGTCGGCAGCAAACGACCTAATTTTGGATTTAAGTGTATCCCACCACTTATTCCCAACCACAGCCCCCGTCAGTTCCCGCTTTAGTGTTAGTAAAAGCTGGTGCTGGAAATCTTGGCTATCAAATAATGACGCGTTCAATTTCCAGTAGCCAGCCAACTTAACCTTAGGCTTATCTAAGTTTACACGAACCCGGACGAGCCTATGATCCGTGTAAACTATGGAATGGAAACTTGGACAACCTAAGAGCCCTACGTCGACTCTCCTAACTAGGACTCGGTCGAGGTAGCTTGCGCGTACCTTCGAATCCGAGCTGCCCCTATTAGTCCAAGTCCACACTACCTCCCGGGGGTGTTCATTTCGGTACTTATCGACAAGATCATTCCTGTCGATAAATTCCCGAAATGGTTTCACATCCGGGTTGTTAGTACCCGATCTTTCTCCTATACGATCCTTCTCAGGGTCAAGGACGGCATTCCAATCCCCCGCTAAAATTACCCGCCTCGATGTTCCAAAGAACGACTCGAGCTGCCGAAACAAAGCAGGACGCTCCGCATGGACATTGGGCGCATAAACCCCAATGAGGCGAAAAGACTTCTCCTTTATGGTAATATCCAGCACACAAATCCTGCCCGCTGGATCCGCGAAGACAAGCGTACACGCCGCACCCAAAGACTTGCTCACTAGCCAGGAAACACCTCTAGAACGACCATCAAAACATGCTGAATAGAGATCGTAATCCCTAGACAGTATGCCCTCATAGTCGCCAGCAAAAAACCGGGTCTCCTGCAAACAACAAACATCCACCCCGAGGCGCTGGAGATCATGAAGGAGTCTCACCCTCCGAGACTCAGACCTCAGCCCCCGGGCATTCATACTTGCTAACCAGAGAGCCATTATCATTCCGATTAGGGTTGAGGAACTGTTCCGAACATGTCCGGTGACAGGACACCGACAGCCCGTCCCATTGAGCCGAGACCCATTTCACTTTTGATAGTGCCATCATAGGACAGGCCGCCAATGTCCAGGGGAAACGTTAGTTTCAACGCTCTGTAAAGGGAGGGGTGAACATAAACCGGGGTCCTCCCAGAACAAAACTGCTGCAAATTTGCATTGTCCTCATCATGGAAATAAGAAAGGGGAGGGTTCGTAGCAAACGAATCATTCGCCTCCCCTAACATAGTCCATATTTGTCTATTACCAGCGCCAGACCGCACGACCGTCAAGATCCTCTTGGCGTTTGGGAAATTGCGCGGATCCTCGACATCTTTGTCGTGTACTTTTTTAAATGAAATTAAAGTTTTTAAGCGCTTTGAATGGCTCAGCGCCTTTTGAGCTGTTTCTGCAGAAACTCGGCAAACTTCCTCACCGGGATTGAAAGGAGGTTTCATTTTCTTTCTTTTTCCTCACCAGACGCTACTTCAGGGCTTCTTTGTCTTTTAGACTTGTGAGGAGAGAGAGAAGGATTAGGTGTTGGGGTGGGAGTGGGTGAGACATCGGGAGAAGCAGGAGTGGAAGGGATACGAGAAGGGACTGGGGAATGCTTTTTGAAGGTGGTCATTTTCGACGGGGAAGTGGTCAGAGACTTTGTCATGGGAGGGGGGGCCATAGTTTTTTTCCGGGAGGGAGAAGACGGGGCGGAGACGGAAGAGTGGGGAGCTGCTAAATTTGTTGATTTCTTCTTCTCTAGGTCTTTCTTTAATTTTCGCAGCTGGACGATTTTTTCCCAATTCGGTTCCGCTTTTTTTTGAATCTCACTCAAAGGCCTGTCTAAATGCACCGCCGGGACGTCGCCTTTAGAGCTGCCAGAGGGAGTGGGACTGTCGGTGTCATCCCTAGGAGTTTCAGGGGACTGAGGCACCGCTGCTCGGATCTTCCCTTTGCCTCTAGCAACGACATGCCATACTCCCTCATCCTTGTCCTTGACCACACTTGCGGCAGGCTTCGGAATTTGGGAGGATGGGGGCCGAGACCCACCCGGTGTTTGTGAGACACCGGGCCGTGCCACTGCTAGGCCCATTACAGGCGTTGCGGAACTACGGTTGTCAGGCTTAGGGGTATTTTGGTCGACGGCGGCCGGATCACCAGAGGCCTTCTTCTCTGGGCAGGAAGAGGACAGGTGACCAGTCTGCCCGCACTTCCAGCAAGTTGGTTTTCGGCCGGTCACTATGACCGGCATTTTCCGGCCGCAATAATCCAAGCAGTTGGGGATGGAGTCGAAGGCTTCTTTATCGCTCAGTATGTCGAATGTCCATCCCCCGTTCAGGTTGTCAGAAGAGGCTGCGAGTATCTGGCCATATTTTTTAAAATAAGAGGCCAGGTGTTCGCCGACAACCTGAGGAGGCACCTCATATACTGCTACGTTGGTCCTCCTACGGCCTTCATATTCTGTTCTCAGGATTAGGTCATCAGTTATCAATTCTCTACTTACTGCATCCATGCAATCTTCCGGTGTGGGCAGCAGTACGTCCCAATTGAAAAAGGCTGGTCCTTTTATTATTCTTTGGGGCCTAACCCCTAGGGACACCAGTGATCGGATCACTGTGTCTTTCGTGGAGCGACAAATTTTGCGCGAACGCTTGTCCACCACGAAGACCGACACCATTCTCTTTTCAAACTTTTGTAATTCCTGGGGGTTTTCCAAAAGTCCGTCATCTTTCAAAAGATGGTGAAACCTTTAGATCTCTCCAGAAACTCCGCTATGTTTATAATGCAACTAGGTGGGGACTTCCAGCAATCGGGCGACACCCCGGCCTCAGCATCTTTGTTTTTGTCTCTGGTACTTTTCGCCTTGTCATTTGCCGTAGACTTTTGGCCATTCTCGGCCACCTTATTCTTGGTCTCATAATTTTGCTTTTTTGAATCCTTTAGAGGGGGATAGGACTCTTCATTTTTGTCAGGCGGGCCCTTCCCGGGCGGGTCGAAAATCAGTTTTTTTCTAGCTGACCGACTTGAGTCGGCCATTTTTATTTTTACTGGCCGTGATCGATATAATTATTATTTTTTCCTTCCGTAAATGATAGGGGAATGGAGAGGGGTAGGGAAAAAACGGGAAAAATGTGGGGGGGGAAATAAATATGTTACACAAATTAACCACCTCACAAGAAAATTGCACGAACAACAATAAATAAAATTAGCCTATATCGGCAAAAATTAGAAATAACAAAACGGCTTAGAACAACTTGCTTTTAACAGTGAAATTCAACTCTTAAAAATATAAGAGCAGAAAATTAGGCAAAAAATTCCGCCTCTTGAGAGGTTAAAAAAAATAAAACAAAAATAAACTTTACAAAATACGATAAACTAAATACACAAAGAAATTTAAAGAAAATAAAACAAACAGAAAAACGGAGAGTTGCCTAAACGGCTACTCCCGACAAAGAAAATAGGGGGAGGGGCTAAAAATTAAATTTAAGCGGTTTAACTAAACTTTACAAAATAAATGAATTAACGAAAATAAATTTAAACAACGATTAAACTTTTACAAATGTACAATTAAATTAAATGCACAAAGAAAACAAATACAAACAAATACAAACAAACAAAAAGAAAGCGAAAAGTCTCCTAACGGCGACTTCCGCAAAAGAAAAACTGGGGAGGGGCTGAAAAAAAGAAAAGTTAAAGTGGAAAAAAAATAAAAATCAGCTAATTCTTCAGATTCTCGTCAAAAAGGGAACAGTTAAAAAAATGTAAATATGGCACTTAAGGCCAAACAGATACTGAAAAAAATAAAAATAAAAATAAACTCAAAACGGCCGACCTAAATAAAAACAAATATGGCCGCCAAAAATACGAAAATAAAAACAAAAAAGCTAGACGAATAAAAAGAAAAGAACAAAGTAAATAAACGAAAAAGAAAATAAATAAAAATAAACTTAGCTCAACAAAAAGGTCTTTTTTGTTAAATAAACAGTCCAAATAAGTGAATCACAGTTTTTTGAAACAAAAAGTTCGACGCTTGTCAAAACAAGGTCCGAGAAGTCAGAAAATGACAACAAACGTCAAAAACTTGCCAAGAACTTCATTATTTATTGTACGATATGTACAAATGTGGCACAAGGCCTAATACGGGGATGGGGAAGGCTGGTCATCAATTGTCCTAAATTTAACTTAGCTATTCACTTTCGTTGACCCTGACACGCTTAACAATAATCCTTTCACCATAATAAAACCACATTTTTACTTACCATTCTTACCACGTCCACCATAATACCTCAGGTTCTCTATGTAGTCCTACTTAACTCCCATATGTACAATGTTCAGTGGAGGGCATGGGCAGAAAATAACAACATTTAAAATTCCCCAATGATTTTATACAATGAAAGTAATATATGTACAAGAAACTAAACAAAATCGTATTAGTAATAAAAGCCCCCCACTACTCTAATAATTGTGACAGCAAAATCACTTCCCCGGACGAAATATAATGCGTGGCTTTAGAAGTATAATACCATATATCCGATCAGCAATTACTCACACAATCACTCACACATTTAAACATCATAACAAAAACGAAAAGCACACTTGAAAAATAACGAAAGACGACACGCATCCACCGGAGAACTAACATTGTTGAACACCTAAAGTGGGAAGGGATGGGGGATTAAACTAAAGAAAAATAGGGGACGAAAAAGAAAAAGGGGGCCAATGAGCAATCATAACCTAGCTAAGTTAACAATGAAGCAAAAAACAGAAAAAATCAAACTTTCCCTACACTAACCTAACAGGGACGGGGTGCACATGTTCTGCCCAGCACACCCAATATCCTGATGCCTAACCAGCATCAAACAACCACTCCAGGTCAGCACCTTTCACTCGACAGAATCGCGCAAGACTCACCCACCTTTTGCCAAATTCAGATGGAGTGAGTCGTTTCCTTTCCGTCCTGATCTTGACTTTAAGCTGATGCTTAAAGAACAAGATCAGTTGGGAAGAGGTAAACTTCTCATCACCATAGAATTCCTTCTGTCGCGTCGTCCAAATCACGATTCGCATAACACCTAGTAAGCAAAAGAGCACATAGTGCTCAGCCCTAGATAACGGAGGTACGACATTGCTACAAACAGAACTAGCCTCAAGGACAAAGAACTTTCCACGCAGCATACGAACCATGAGGTCTTCAAGAAACTTACACAACGGAGCAACAACACTGCAGTGGAAGAAGGCATGATCAACGGTTTCCGTCGTCAGCCCACAACGCACGCAGGTTGATTTTGGAGTTAGGCCCGCTGCATGAAGCCTCTTGCCTACCCAGAGAGCCTTTCGAATCATCAGCCAGGTGAGTGATGCCTCATCGTTAGTGAGACATTTCAACCCAGGCGCCCAAGGCCATATGGAGCGAGCCTCCTGCTTCGTAAGCCCGAGCTCGCCAATCAGTTCATCTTGAACGGCCCCCCTAACTAAAACCCGATATAATGCCCTAAGAGACAACGATTGGGCGTTGGAGAGGCCATCCGTAGCCCGCAAGAGAAACTGGAGAGCCAAACGACATTCTTTATAGAAGGAGCACTCGCCACGAGGAGTACGGCCGGCCTCCTCCTCCGACAAATGCACACTTCTCAGGGATGGAAAGTTTTTATGGACGTCCTCTTGAACGAGGGCGCCGTTCTCATCCTCCAGCATACACATTCGATCCAGGAATCTAATGCGAAGCGTGTGTTGACGAATCTCAACGCTAGGCATGCCCAGACCGCCCTCAGATGGATGCAGGCAACAGATCTCGCGACGTACCTTGGGAGACTTGCCTTCTCCCCAAAGGAAGGAGAACAAGAACTGAATTAAACCCAAACGAATGGCACACGGGAGAGGAAGTACCGAGAGTCGGTAAAGGAGAATCGGGTAGATGTGCGAGGCACATACTTCCGCCCTCCCCTTTAAGGAGAGCTTCCTCCGAGTCCACAGACGAACTGCGCCCTCGGCCTTCTCTCGAACCTCCGACCAATTCATTTCCAACTGGAGATCAGGACCGAAAAAGACGCCGAGAATCTTGATCGGCCCGTCCGTCCAGAGGAAAGGTCCGGGAAGAGAAACTCCCTTCCACGCACCCAATCGCAAGCCAACAGACTTATCGCGATTGATCTTGGCCCCTGTCACCGTCTCATAACATCTGATTTCTTTGCTGACTTCGTCAATCTCGGCTTTGCTCGACACAAAAACCGAAACGTCGTCAGCATAGGCGGAGTACCTGGCCGAGGTGGTAGCACCAGGTACGGAAATTCCGCGAAGGACCGGATTCGCCTTTAACTTGCGAAGGAATGGCTCCAACGCAAGAACGTACAGCAAAGGCGAAAGTGGACAACCTTGACGAATGGAGCGAGATAAAGTGAAGGGCTTCGATCTTACCCCATTCACTTCCACCAGCGCACCGGGGGACTCATACAGCAGTCGGATCCAGGAGCGAAAGTAAGGCCCGAAACCGGCGGCGGAAAGGACAGACTCCAAGAAACGATGGTCAACCCTATCGAAAGCCTTGGACTGATCCAAATTGATCAGCGCGGCTTCGGTGTCGGTTTTCTCGATGATCAGGCGTACCAAATGAAGGTTGTCCTGAATAGTCCTGCCCTTCACAGCACAAGTCTGCTCGGGGCCAATCAGACTAGAGAGGACAGCCTGCAAACGGCCGGCCAAGATCTTGGCAAAAATCTTTAAGTCAGTATTTAACATCGTTAAAGGCCGATAATTATCTATGCCACCCCCACCGCTCTTGCTCTTGCGAAGCAACTTGATTACACCCCTGGTGAAGCGTCGAGGTATAGACCCCTGCTTCATCCAGTTGTTATAAACAAGAGCCAGCAGAGGGAACAAGAACGGACGACTGCCTCAAGTACAGTTCGTAGGGAAGACCATCCAAACCTGGAGTTTTGTCCCGGCCAACCAATTTCAGCGCATCCCAGATTTCCGACTCTGTTATGGGCCCCTCGCACCTAGCCGCTTCAGCCGCCTCGAGGCGGGGAAAGTCAGCCAAATAGGTGTCGAACTGAGCAGAGCTCAGACCGGGCTCCCTGGTGAAAAGATCCTGGAAGTAATCCCGAAAAGCTCCACATATACCCACGTCTGTAGTCACGGTACGACCATCCGGCAATGTGATGTCCTTGATATGCCGATTGGCTGCTTGCCTAGCTTCCTCTGCACGCAATTCTGCGGCCATATTCGTTGCCTCAGAAGACATTCTTTTTAACCTAGCCCTAACTACCAGAGCTTGATCCTTCTTGATAGCCAAGGAGGCCAGCTCGGCCCTAGCTAAGGCTACGTCCCCACTATTACGGGATTTAACTGCCCGATCAACTTTTTTCTCTAACGTCGATTGCGCCGCTAAATTAGCTAAGTTGAGCCGACGGCTATAGTCGGCAGCAAACGACCTAATTTTGGATTTAAGTGTATCCCACCACTTATTCCCAACCACAGCCCCCGTCAGTTCCCGCTTTAGTGTTAGTAAAAGCTGGTGCTGGAAATCTTGGCTATCAAATAATGACGCGTTCAATTTCCAGTAGCCAGCCAACTTAACCTTAGGCTTATCTAAGTTTACACGAACCCGGACGAGCCTATGATCCGTGTAAACTATGGAATGGAAACTTGGACAACCTAAGAGCCCTACGTCGACTCTCCTAACTAGGACTCGGTCGAGGTAGCTTGCGCGTACCTTCGAATCCGAGCTGCCCCTATTAGTCCAAGTCCACACTACCTCCCGGGGGTGTTCATTTCGGTATTTATCGACAAGATCATTCCTGTCGATAAATTCCCGAAATGGTTTCACATCCGGGTTGTTAGTACCCGATCTTTCTCCTATACGATCCTTCTCAGGGTCAAGGACGGCATTCCAATCCCCCGCTAAAATTACCCGCCTCGATGTTCCAAAGAACGACTCGAGCTGCCGAAACAAAGCAGGACGCTCCGCATGGACATTGGGCGCATAAACCCCAATGAGGCGAAAAGACTTCTCCTTTATGGTAATATCCAGCACACAAATCCTGCCCGCTGGCTCCGCGAAGACAAGCGTACACGCCGCACCCAAAGACTTGCTCACTAGCCAAGGAAACACCTCTAGAACGACCATCAAAACATGCTGAATAGAGATCGTAATCCCTAGACAGTATGCCCTCATAGTCGCCAGCTAAAAACCGGGTTTCCTGCAGACAACAAACATCCACCCCGAGGCGCTGGAGGTCATGAAGGAGTCTCACCCTCCGAGACTCTGACCTCAGCCCCCGGGCATTCACGCTTGCTAACCAGAGAGCCATTATGATCCTTAATTAGGGTTGGGGTCCTGGACAGAACATGGTCGGGGAAAGGATGCCGACAGCCTCTCCCATTGACCCATGGCCCATCTCATTCTTGATGGTGCCGTCAGAGGAGACGCCGCCAACATCCCAGGGAAAGGTTAGTTTTAGCGCCCTATAGAGGGAGGGGTGAACTAAAACCGGGACCCGTCCTGTACAAAATTTCTCTAAGTTTGTCAGCTTTTCCGACTTGGTTGTAATGATTGGTGGAGATAGTTGTATTTTAGCGGCTTCCTCGACCATGCCCCAAGTCTGCCGTGCTCCCGGCCCAGTTCGGATGACGGTTAATAACCGTTGAGCATGAGGAAAGTTTCCCGGCGACTCAACATCCTTGTCACCACATTTCTTCATTGATAGAAGCGCCTTTAACTGCTTGATCCTATTTCCAAAATCTCTGGCTCTTTCAGCCTGGGCCGGGGAAATACGGCAGATGTCCTCCCCTTGCCTGTATGGTAGTTTCGCCGGCTTCTTGCGCGCTTCCTTATCCTCGGCTGACGAGCTTCGTTGCCTTTTTGATGGTGGAGGCATCTGTTTTGGGGGAGAGGGACAGGGAGAGAGACATGGAGACATCCGGAAATAATTGATGACAGGACTGGGGTCTCGACTGCGAGGGGAAGGTTTCCGGGGAGTGGGTTGTAATGAGTGTGTTTCCTTTGTTTTCCCAGGCTTTTTCTTTTGAGGGGAGGACGGGGCAGAGGCCGAGGAGCGAGACGGACGTTTTTGTAGATCTTTAATCAAGTCCTCCGATGGACGAAATGGCCGCTTTTCAAGTTGTTTCTTTAGCTTTTTGATCTTCTCCATTTTTTTCATAGCCAGGGTCGTAGGCTTTTTTAAGATCTTCTAAATTTGGAGCCGCCCAAGCCGAGGCATCGCCCTTTTTGCTGGTGGAGGGAGTGGGGCTGTTCGTGCCTTTAGTCTTTGGGGTCTCCGGGGACCGAGATTCCGCAGCTTGGCGCTTCCCCCTGGCCCTGCCAACAACCAGCCACTCCCCTTTGCCTTCTCCGTGGCTGCACTTGCAGCTGGTGATGGTTTTTCGTGGGGTGAGGGAACTTTCTTGTTCCCAACCGGGGTAACTGCCGCACCGGTCCTGGGTATTGGCATGCCCACTACGGGCGAGACGGATGTAACAGGAGCGGCCAGAGGGGGATTTTGGTCGATTGGAGCCTGGCTTCCAGAGGCCTTCTTCTCTGGGCAGGAGGAGGAGAGGTGACCAGTCTCTCCACACCTCCAGCATTTTGGTTTGCGGCCGGACACCATCACCGGCAAGCTCAGGCCCCCTACGTCAAGACAGTTGGGGATGGTCTTGAAGGTCTCTTGGTCGATCATCATATCGAAAGACCATCCCCCGTTCAGGTCATCGCAGGAGGCATCTAAAATTTGGCCAAACTGCGAAAAGTAGGCAGCCAGATGCTCCCCGATGACCTGAGGAGGAACCTCATACACTGCTACCTTGGTCCTTTGTTTGCCATCATACATAATTCTAAAAGAAAGATCTTTTGTTGATATGTCTTCAATCGCCAATTTTAGGCACTCTTCTGGCGTGGGTAGCAGTATGTCCCACAAGAAGAAGCGCGGCCCTTTAATTATTCTTAAGGGCTTATACCCCTTTGACTGCAGTGTTTTCAACACTGTGTCTTTCGTGCTGCGACAAATCTTGCGCGTACGCTTGTCCACCACGAAGACTGACACTATTCTTTTTTCAATCCTCTTTAATTCTTGGGGATCTACCAAGAGCCCACCTTCTACAACAAGGTGTGCGTAGCTCTTAGCTCTCTCCAAGAACTCCGTCAGATTGATCTTGACTTTCGGAGGGGACTTCCAGCCACAGGGCGATTCCCCGGCCTCCGCATCTTTCGTTGTCTTGTCTTTGTTTCCAGGTTCCATAACCTCTTCCTGACCATTCTCGGCCACTGCTGCTTTCACAACATTTCCTTGGTCCTTTCCATTGTCCTGCCCTCCTCCCGGGAGAGGGGGAAAAGCTTCATCGGTTTTTTCCGGTGGACCCTTCCAAGGGGGGTCGAAGCTTAATTTTTTCTTTATAGACCGACTTGTGTCGGTCATTTTAAAGTTTTAAAGCACTATGCCACACACTTTTTTTTTTTTTCCTCCACCAATCAAAATTCAACTTATATATAGGGGTGGGAAAAGGTGGGAGTAAAAATAGAAAATATAAAGAAAACAAATAACTAACAACACAAAATATACAAAAAAAATCAAGACAAGAAAACGGTTTTAAAATAAAAACAACAAACCCCGAAGGATTTTAAAAATGAATACAAAATACGATTAGCCTATTACGGCAAAACACTAGCCTTTAACGGCCAAAAAATAAACAAAATTGATAAACTACGAAAAGAAACTAAAAATAGCCTTAAATGGCAAAAAGGGGGTAGCCTCTTGAGAGGTTTACAAAAATAAAAGGGGGGAAAACAATAACTTGTACAAACAAACTTTACGAGTTACAAAGAATTAATTCACAAAAAATTTAAAATAAAACAAACAGAAAAACGGAGAGTTGCCTAAACGGCTACTCCCGCCAAGGAAAATAGGGGGAGGGGCAAAAATTAAATTTAAGTGGTTTAACTAAACTTTACAAAAAGAATTAACGAAAATAAATTTAAACAACGATTAAACTTTACAAATGTACAATTAAATTAAATGCACAAAGAAAACAAATACAAACAAATACAAACAAACAAAAAGAAAGCGAAAAGTCTCCTAACGGCGACTTCCGCAAAAGAAAAACTGGGGAGGGGCTGAAAAAAAGAAAAGTTAAAGTGGAAAAAAAATAAAAATCAGCTAATTCTTCAGATTCTCGTCAAAAAGGGAACAGTTAAAAAAATGTAAATATGGCACTTAAGGCCAAACAGATACTGAAAAAAATAAAAATAAAAATAAACTCAAAACGGCCGACCTAAATAAAAACAAATATGGCCGCCAAAAATACGAAAATAAAAACAAAAAAGCTAGACGAATAAAAAGAAAAGAACAAAGTAAATAAACGAAAAAGAAAATAAATAAAAATAAACTTAGCTCAACAAAAAGGTCTTTTTTGTTAAATAAACAGTCCAAATAAGTGAATCACAGTTTTTTGAAACAAAAAGTTCGACGCTTGTCAAAACAAGGTCCGAGAAGTCAGAAAATGACAACAAACGTCAAAAACTTGCCAAGAACTTCATTATTTATTGTACAGAAGTACAAATGCGGCACAAGGCCTAATACGGGGATGGGGGAAGGCTGGTCATCAACTGTCCTATAATTTAACTTAGCTATTCACTTTCGTTGACCCTGACACGCTTAACAATAACCTTTCACCATAAAACCACATTTTTACTTACCACTCTTACCACGTCCACCATAATACCTCAGCTGCTCTATGTAGTCCTACTTAACTCCCATATGTACAATGTTCAGTGGAGGGCATGGGCAGAAATAACAACATTTAAAATTCCCCAATGATTTTATACAATGAAAGTAAGATATGTACAAGAAACTAAACAAAATCATATTAGTAATAAAAGCCCCCCACTACTCTAATATTGTGACAGCAAAATCACTTCCCCGGACGAAACATAATGCGTGGCTTTATAAATATAATACCATATGTCCGATCAGCAATCACTCACACAATCACTCACAGATTTAAACATCATAACAAAAAACGAAAAACACACTTGAAAAATAACGAAAGTCGCCACGCATCCACCGGGGAACTAACATTGTTGAACACCTAAGGTGGGAAGGGAAGGGGGGTTAAACTAAAGAAAAATAGGGGACGAAAAAGAAAAGGGGGCCAATGAGCAATCATAACCTAGCTAAGTTAACATTGAAGCCAAAAACAGAAAAATCAAACTTTCCCTACACTAACCTAACAGGGACGGGGTGCACATGTTCTGCCCAGCACACCCAATATCCTGATGCCTAACCGGCATCAAACAACCACTCCAGGTCAGCACCTTTCACTCGACAGAATCGCGCAAGACTCACCCACCTTTTGCCAAATTCAGATGGAGTGAGTCGTTTCCTTTCCGTCCTGATCTTGACTTTAAGCTGATGCTTAAAGAACAAGATCAGTTGGGAAGAGGTAAACTTCTCATCACCATAGAATTCCTTCTGTCGCGTCGTCCAAATCACGACTCGCATAACACCTAGCAAGCAAAAGAGCACATAGTGCTCAGCCCTAGATAACGGAGGCACGACATTGCTACAAACAGAACTAGCCTCAAGGACAAAGAACTTTCCACGCAGCATACGAACCATGAGGTCTTCAAGAAACTTACACAACGGGGCAACAACACTGCAGTGGAAGAAGGCATGATCGACGGTTTCCGTCGTCAGCCCACAACGCACGCAGGTTGATTTCGGAGTTAGGCCCGCTGCATGAAGCCTCTTGCCTACCCAGAGAGCCTTTCGTATCATCAGCCAGGTGAGTGATGCCTCATCGTTAGTGAGACATTTCAACCCAGGCGCCCAAGGCCATATGGAGCGAGCCTCCTGCTTCGTAAGCCCGAGCTCGCCAATCAGTTCATCTTGAACGGCCCCCCTAACTAAAACCCGATATAATGCCCTAAGAGACAACGATTGGGCGTTGGAGAGGCCATCCGTAGCCCGCAAGAGAAACTGGAGAGCCAAACGACATTCTTTATAGAAGGAGCACTCGCCACGAGGAGTACGGCCGGCCTCCTCCTCCGACAAATGCACACTTCTCAGGGATGGAAAGTTTTTATGGACGTCCTCTTGAACGAGGGCGCCGTTCTCATCCTCCAGCATACACATTCGATCCAGGAATCTAATGCGAAGCGTGTGTTGACGAATCTCAACGCTAGGCATGCCCAGACCGCCCTCAGATGGATGCAGGCAACAGATCTCGCGACGTACCTTGGGAGACTTGCCTTCTCCCCAAAGGAAGGAGAACAAGAGCTGAATTAAACCCAAACGAATGGCACACGGGACAGGAAGTACCGAGAGTCGGTAAAGGAGAATCGGGTAGATGTGCGAAGCACATACTTCCGCCCTCCCCTTTAAGGAGAGCCTCCTCCGAGTCCACAGACGAACTGCGCCCTCGGCCTTCTCTCGAACCTCCGACCAATTCATTTCCAACTGGAGATCAGGACCGAAAAAGACGCCGAGAATCTTGATCGGCCCGTCCGTCCAGAGGAAAGGTCCTGGAAGAGAAACTCCCTTCCACGCACCCAATCGCAAGCCAACAGACTTATCGCGATTGATCTTGGCCCCTGTCACCGTCTCATAACATCTGATTTCTTTGCTGACTTCGTCAATCTCGGCTTTGCTCGACACAAAAACCGAAACGTCGTCAGCATAGGCGGAGTACCTGGCCGAGGTGGTAGCACCAGGTACGGAAATTCCGCGAAGGACCGGATTCGCCTTTAACTTGCGAAGGAATGGCTCCAACGCAAGAACGTACAGCAAAGGCGAAAGTGGACAACCTTGACGAATGGAGCGAGATAAAGTGAAGGGCTTCGATCTTACCCCATTCACTTCCACCAGCGCACCGGGGGACTCATACAGCAGTCGGATCCAGGAGCGAAAGTACGGCCCGAAACCGGCGGCGGAAAGGACAGACTCCAAGAAACGATGGTCAACCCTATCGAATGCCTTGGACTGATCCAAATTGATCAGCGCGGCTTCGGTGTCGGTTTTCTCGATGATCAGGCGTACCAAATGAAGGTTGTCCTGAATAGTCCTGCCCTTCACAGCACAAGTCTGCTCGGGGCCAATCAGACTAGAGAGGACAGCCTGCAAACGGCCGGCCAAGATCTTGGCAAAAATCTTTAAGTCAGTATTTAACATCGTTAAAGGCCGATAATTATCTATGCCACCCCCACCGCTCTTGCTCTTGCGAAGCAACTTGATTACACCCCTGGTGAAGCGTCGAGGTATAGACCCCTGCTTCATCCAGTTGTTATAAACAAGAGCCAGCAGAGGAACAAGAACGGACGACTGCCTCAAGTACAGTTCGTAGGGAAGACCATCCAAACCTGGAGTTTTGTCCCGGCCAACCAACTTTCAGCGCATCCCAGATTTCCGACTCTGTTATGGGCCCCTCGCACCTAGCCGCTTCAGCCGCCTCGAGGCGGGGAAAGTCAGCCAAATAGGTGTCGAACTGAGCAGAGCTCAGACCGGGCTCCCTGGTGAAAAGATCCTGGAAGTAATCCCGAAAAGCTCCACATATACCCACGTCTGAAGTCACGGTACGACCATCCGGCAATGTGATGTCCTTGATATGCCGATTGGCTGCTTGCCTAGCTTCCTCTGCACGCAATTCTGCGGCCATATTCGTTGCCTCAGAAGACATTCTTTTTAACCTAGCCCTAACTACCAGAGCTTGATCCTTCTTGATAGCCAAGGAGGCCAGCTCGGCCCTAGCTAAGGCTACGTCCCCACTATTACGGGATTTAACTGCCCGATCAACTTTTTTCTCTAACGTCGATTGCGCCGCTAAATTAGCTAAGTTGAGCCGACGGCTATAGTCGGCAGCAAACGACCTAATTTTGGATTTAAGTGTATCCCACCACTTATTCCCAACCACAGCCCCCGTCAGTTCCCGCTTTAGTGTTAGTAAAAGCTGGTGCTGGAAATCTTGGCTATCAAATAATGACGCGTTCAATTTCCAGTAGCCAGCCAACTTAACCTTAGGCTTATCTAAGTTTACACGAACCCGGACGAGCCTATGATCCGTGTAAACTATGGAATGGAAACTTGGACAACCTAAGAGCCCTACGTCGACTCTCCTAACTAGGACTCGGTCGAGGTAGCTTGCGCGTACCTTCGAATCCGAGCTGCCCCTATTAGTCCAAGTCCACACTACCTCCCGGGGGTGTTCATTTCGGTATTTATCGACAAGATCATTCCTGTCGATAAATTCCCGAAATGGTTTCACATCCGGGTTGTTAGTACCCGATCTTTCTCCTATACGATCCTTCTCAGGGTCAAGGACGGCATTCCAATCCCCCGCTAAAATTACCCGCCTCGATGTTCCAAAGAACGACTCGAGCTGCCGAAACAAAGCAGGACGCTCCGCATGGACATTGGGCGCATAAACCCCAATGAGGCGAAAAGACTTCTCCTTTATGGTAATATCCAGCACACAAATCCTGCCCGCTGGATCCGCGAAGACAAGCGTACACGCCGCACCCAAAGACTTGCTCACTAGCCAGGAAACACCTCTAGACCGACCATCAAAACATGCTGAATAGAGATCGTAATCCCTAGACAGTATGCCCTCATAGTCGCCAGCAAAAAACCGGGTCTCCTGCAAACAACAAACATCCACCCCGAGGCGCTGGAGATCATGAAGGAGTCTCACCCTCCGAGACTCAGACCTCAGCCCCCGGGCATTCATACTTGCTAACCAGAGAGCCATTATCAGTCCGATTAGGGTTGAGGAACTGTTCCGAACATGTCCGGTGACAGGACACCGACAGCCCGTCCCATTGAGCCGAGACCCATTTCACTTTTGATAGTGCCATCATAGGACAGGCCGCCAATGTCCAGGGGAAACGTTAGTTTCAACGCTCTGTAAAGGGAGGGGTGAACATAAACCGGGGTCCTCCCAGAACAAAACTGCTGCAAATTTGCATTGTCCTCATCATGGAAATAAGAAAGGGGAGGGTTCGTAGCAAACGAATCATTCGCCTCCCCTAACATAGTCCATATTTGTCTAGTACCAGCGCCAGACCGCACGACCGTCAAGATCC